>CM021100.1:226712187-226939539 GCA_007115665.2 Sequoiadendron giganteum
ATATTCCTGGTGGCCACGGGGTCGGCGGTTCCAACCCCGCCGGCCTCGCTTTTATCACTTAGCCCGTAATTTTTAAACAACAAAAACAACCCGGGCTATTTATATGATTGACGCGGACTTCTGGTGCAATGGAAAAACGGATTGGCATTTTGGGAGGAGATCGCGGGCTCGAGCCCGGCCCGTTGCAACAAACTTTTGGTCCAACATTCAACCACATTCAACAACGACACGTGTAACCCCCTTATTCGCCCACTCCGGATGACGTGTCCACTGATGAAGTCGCTCATGGGATATCCGTACTGTTGACTGGGAGATACGTGTCAGTCTCCTATTCGTCGAAAGTGCTGACCGAGCTGCTGACGATGCAGCCACGTGTTCGATGATAAAGCCAATGACTGGACTGCCACTTGGGATGCCCGTACTGTACGGCTAGACACGTGTCATGATATGATTGGTCCGTACGATCTGAGTCACCTGCCACGTGTTTCATCCGAATTCGTCCACTTGGCTTCCGTACTGTATGGATTGATACGTCAGCATGATGATGTCATCATCTGTACCTTCAAGTCAACCAAACTTTGACTAGCTGTAGCTTGAGCCTCCGATGTTGGATTTAGACAAAATGAACAACGTTAGAATCATCTCGACGAGCTCTTCGCGATGATTCCAACTTCGAGAACTTTTGATGACATCATTTTTTCTGCTTCCTGGATGCCCTTTGATCCCAGTTTGACCCAAGGTTTGACTGGCCATAACTCATGCAAACGGACTCTTTTTCACTCCGTTCGAGTTGCATTGGAATCAGGACGCCAAGCTCTTTCTAATGGTGCTGATTTTGGAGAAAAATAAGACACTTCAATTTTCACTAAAAAATGTCCACCGGATCAGGCCTCCCCACTGAAGACCTTTTGGACCTCCAAAAGTGACATTTACTCTGACAATAAGTGAGGACTTGGCCTCCCCACTTGTCCTATATCCTCTGTACATCTGAAAACCTAGCTCACAAGCACAATAAAGACTGCAACAATGTTGTTGAACATAAACAGTATTGTATCACTTCCATAAGCTTCTACATCAATTGTCGTAGCCACTAACCAACAAAAATTGACTAGCATCAAGCTGAACATCAATGCAGAAATGAAAGAAAATAAGTCAACAACAATTCGATCCTTTACAACATGAACATTTTTACCCAAGGATCCATCAATGCTTTCAATCATCTTATTCTCATGCTGTACTGGAAGTGCATCCTGCAACATCTGACCCTGGTTAGCTACTCCAAGTTCAAGTGTAGAACTACCTGTACTGATAGACATAAGAGTTAACTCTTTACTTGCATTAATTACCCTCTTTAACTGTCCTATGTTTGCAAAAGAACAATCAGTCTTAACCCTGTGAGAATGTACAATGTACTGAATGCCATCTTTAAACAAGTGATAATGGTTCTTTTCCCTGTAGAAAATTGCTTTTCTGTCATAAAGATAAGGGCTTCCAAGCACTATCCCACAGATATCCAGTGGAACTACATCAAATTGTACTTCATCCACAAATTTACTAGTGATTGTGAATCTTAAGGTGCATTGTCTTGTTACTTGCAACTTATCATTTTCACAAATCCAGCCTAGTGGATAAGGTTTCTTATGCAATGTAGTTTTCAATCCCAAGTTCTTTACAACACTTTCTGAAATCAGATTAACTTGAGAACCACTATCTATGAGTGCATCGATTTTACTATTCTTAGCAACAACCCTTAAATGAAAAAGCTCATTCCTTTTCACCTCTTCAGAGACATCATTAACTTTAGAAGTAGAAGCACAACTATCAAAGGAAACACTGGAATTAGGAGCTTTACCTTTCAAACCCATAGCTATTATCTTAGTTTCATCATCTGAATCGAAACCAAGATCCATAACAACATTTGTGGATTTCTCCTTACCCTTCTGTTTCTGATTCTGTCTTTGAGCCCACTTAGGCTTCAGTTCTGGATGCAACTGCCAACAATGTTCTTCATCATGACCCTTCCTGTCACAATGAGAGCAAGAAAGCTTCTCATCTTTCTTAACTGTAGCTGTCTTCTTTCCTTTCCCTGTCTCTGTAACTTTAGAAGATTTCTTTACAGAGTTATCATTATCAATAAAGGAACCTTTACCCCTTGTATCTAAGAGTGTAGCTTGAACAGACACTTCATCCAAATTACAAGGGTTCAATACCAAAATGGAATGTCTAAGGTAGGAATGCAGACCTCCTATGTACTTCAACAAAGTGTCCTGGGTGTACAAAGGAACATTTAATGCAATAGCCCTTTTTCTAAATTCATGGGTGTACTCCTGGACAGATTGACCCTTCCCTTGCCTAAACATTTTCCAGTCCATCATTAACTATTGCATATGGCCTAAGGGATAGAATTGCTTTTTAAGAGCATTAATAAATTCTGCCCAAGTTAAACTGACTCTACCATGTTGTGAAACTTCTGCCTTAGACTTACTCTCCCACCAGGTTAAAGTTGTACCTCCTAACCGAAGAGTAGCTAATTGGATCCTATCAACATCATCTAATAGGTTCTGGACTCTACAGTAGACTTCTACTTGCTGAATCCAATCATCCAATTTTTCAGCATTAAGTTCACCACAATACTTAGGTAAATCAAATTTTACATCCAATTTAATTTTAGGCTTATACCCACTCTTGAAAGGATTAGAAGAAATAGAATGAGGAGAAGATGGAGAAGAAGGAGAAGCAGAAGAGGGAGGAGAAGAAGAAAAGGGTGGATCTGGTTGCTTGTCACCATCTCCATGATGTTTCTCTTTCTTGTCTTCACGAACATCTTTCTTCGACGAACCTCCTTCACATTCCTTCCGTTCTTGTCTTTCTTGGAAAAGAATGTCCACCTTAGCCTTCATCTCAAGGAATGCTCTTCTAAATTCCTGCTCACTGATCTCATCAGGAACCTCCATTCCAGAAACAGACATCTTCAGAAATTTTCTACGCTTCCCGATCTCAGGATCAAATTCTTCAAGCTTGCCTTCGCCCTTCTGAATCCTGGATCTCGTTAGCATTAAAAAAAAACAACAACTGCAATAATAGTCAACTGAGCTCTGATACCACTTGATCTGTATAGGATCTAGACTAGATTGCAGTATTTAAATGCTTAACTTTTACAATGCTTTTACAATGATTATTCCAAGTTAATAATATCAAAATTAACTTATGGAAATAATTAAAATGACAAGGTGATAACAACAGAAAGAGAGAAGAAATAGAGAGACGAAACCACAATTGATAACGGAGTTCGCCACAAACGTGACTACATCTCCGGGCCCCTCTCCAACGGAGTGACCGATCCGATTATTCTCCAAAACAGTTACAATTGAGACAGCATCATCCCCTTCAAGCACATCGATAGCATAGCATAACTTCGACCTCCAGGAACAATTACAATCATCTCCCGAGCCTTCTCTTGTTCTCCACCTGGACTTCACTATGTCACCTGCATTCACTGAACTCCTAAGAGCTACATTCCTCCTCCTTTTATACATGAAATTAGCCTAAAAAGGCTTAACCACCATAAGAACATAACCCCCTAATAAAAATTCGTACATTGGCTCATTTGTCTTTTAGACATATTTTGTTTTAGTGGTTAGGGGAAGTTTAGCCAAATTAGGCTATTTGTTGACATTCGGACTATAATCAATGAACAAAATGAACCGAGCTCCATAATATAACAAAGCTGTTTTGGTGGCGCAACGGCTTTTTATATTCCTGGTGGCCACGGGGTCGGTGGTTCCAACCCCACCGGCCTCGCTTTTATCACTTAGCCCGTAATTTTTAAACGACAAAAACAACCCGGGCTATTTATTTGATTGACGCGGACTTCTGGTGCAACGGAAAAACGGATTGGCATTTTTGGAGGAGATCGCAGGCTCGAGCCCGGCCCGTTGCAACAAACTTTTGGTCCAACATTCAACCACATTCAACAACGACACGTGTAACTCCCTTATTCGCCCACTCCGGATGACGTGTCCGCTGACGAAGTCGCTCATGGGATATCCGTACTGTTGACTGGGAGACATGTGTCAGACTCCTATTCGCCGAAAGTGCTGACTGAGCTGCTGATGATGCAGCCACGTGTTCGATGACAAAGCCGATGACTAGACTACCACTTGGGATGCCCGTACTGTACGGCTGGACACGTGTCATGATATGATTGGTCCATATGATCTGAGTCACCTGCCACGTGTTTCATCCGAATTCGTCCACTTGGCTTCCGTACTGTATGGACTGACACATCAGCATGGTGACATCATCATCTGTACCTTCAAGTCAACCGAACTTTGACTAGCTGTACCTTGAGCCTCCGATGTCGGATTTCGACGAAACGAACAACATTAGAATCATCTCGACGAGCTCTTCGCGATGACGCCAACTTCGAGAACTTTTGACGACATCATTTTTTCTGCTTCCTGCACGCCCTCTGATCCTAGTTTGACCCAAGGTTTGACTGGCCATAACTCATGCAAACGGACTCTTTTTCACTCCGTTCGTGTTGCGTTGGAATTAGGACGTCGAGCTCTTTCTAATGGTGCTGATTCTGGAGAAAAATAAGACACTTCAATTTTCACTAAAAAATGTCCACCGGATCATAGACCAACATGGTGACATCAATGACAATATATGACAAAATTCCAACAATCTCCCCCTTTCTCATTGATAGAAACATGTGCAAAGAGTCTGATTCAAAATTATCCAAAAAATTTCTCCCAAAAACTTCTCCCCCTTACCAAAACTTTCCAAAACTCTCCCCCTTTGACATCAATGGTAAAGGGTTACATCAAGATGAAAACATGGTGACATCCAATATTTGAAGATTTTCATTCAAAATTTCAAAAACTTCAAAAATTTCAAGCATCCAATTTCTCAAACCAGAAAAACTATTTCCACTTGAAATACCTTTTTGTACCTTTATTTGATCACGAGGTGCAATTTATTCCACTTGAGTACTACAAAATCCATTCTAGCACACACACTTTCCAATGACTCAAAATAGAGAGATTATATTTCTTGCATTTACATGCATATTCTTCCAATGAATAAAAGTTGACATCTTATATTTATTAATTAATATCCTTGTTCTTTCAGTGTGAGCTTATATTTATTACATCAATATGCACATTCTTGGAGCCACTAAAAAATGAAAGAATTTATTTAATTTGGGTTTAGGAAAATTCACTACCAACAATTCACCATTAAATTTTTTATCACAATGACAAATTCATCTTGTGGAAAATTCACCACCAACAACATGACGATACTAGAAAATTTGATTTACGATAATAAAAATCTTGATGTCTTTGAACTATTATTTGGCAGTGAATTGTTGGCGGTGAATTGTTTGCAGGGCATTTTCCTAGAGCCATTTAATCCACATGCATTGATATTCTTGTTATCTATTTGTGTTTGAAACTAACTTACACTAGCTACATATGATTTATTCATTTAATTAGACTTCTTTATATTATTTTCAATAATTTTTTATTATAGTTAAGCTAACTACTTCTTTATTTTTTCTTTATGAATGTTTATACTTCTTATATTATCCAATTAGTTAATCTTATTTTAATAAAATTATCAATTTTAAATTTAATTTTTCTATCAAATTGTCATATATTTTATTATATTTTATAAAAAATTGTTTATTTTAAATTTTATTATACAATAAACGTAATTTTTAAAAATTGTAAAGTGTAAACAAATTTTCCCTTTAAATTTTTTCTTTAGTTTTTGGCCCTTATCTCTTTTCCACTTCGTGATGAATCCATGCCAAAAGAATGAAGACTTCTTTTGCATAAAGGTGCACAATACGACATGTGGTGACTGCACAACTTTATGTATATATTATTTTCCTTTCTGGAGTGAACGGGGACATGTTTAAGCTTAGCAAGGACTTTCTTCAAAACTACTCTCACAAGTCTAAGATCGCCCACTCGCTTGACATGCCATCTATTTGTGTCGGACAGTTTGTATTTTTACGGAGTGATCTTTTTGGGAAGAGTTTGTTGGGGAGCACAGTGGGCGTCTTGATTTTTGGGTGGAACCTTTGAGTTAGCATCATCAACATCCATGGTCGATCAATCATATTTTATCTTGGATATGTTAAATCTAATTGTTTTATGATAACTATCTTCGCTAAAATATCTAAAACCATTAATAATGCAGTTGAGACTTGATGATCAAAGATTGCTACAATCTAATACAGATCTAAGATTGAATTGTGAGCTATCAGGTTTAGGAATTTGGTAGCTTCTAGAATTTTGGTAGAAGTGCCCTCTTCTTTTGGTTATAAAAGGGATGGAAAACATTGAGCTAATTTTTTATAAAGAAAATTGGCTTCAAAAATATTTTCAAAGAAAATAGGCATTGTTTTAGGGAGTTCTATCTTTTAGAAGTAGGAGGGTCTTTACAAAATACCCCTTTTCTTAGGGCATGTTATATTTATTCCAAAAATATTATCAGATTAGCATCCAACCTTTGTTTTTAGTTTATATATCATAAAGTTTGATCTATTTGGGAAAAATCTTCAAAATTGTGCATGCGAGGGCCTCTGTCAAATTTCTCTTTCATATTTAATTCATATTGAAAGAATTGTGTTGAAATTTTGCATTGATAGTTTGGATAATGATAGTAGGAAGTCATTATTGTCACAATTCCTACTCATTTAATCTATTGAATGTAAACCCAGGGGAGTATGAAGTTATTTGTAGTAAGAGTTGGATCAGTTTTTGGGGGGGTTTTGTTGGTTTTGGCTTGATTAGGATTGTTTCAGAGTTATTTTTGCTTGATCAAGAGCATTTCCATGCTATACCTATTTAATCAAAATTGGTTCTATTTAATCCTCCTATTTCATGATTTACTCTAAATAACCTTTAAAATGGAAGTAAAACAGAGAGGGTTTATTACAAGACAATTCAAATTATGAAAGAATGGAAGATTAAACTTATCTACTTTTCTGAATTCTAAGATCTGTTTAAAATTGAACTAATTGCTTTAGAAATAAACTATTCCATTCCACACTTCACTAAATTGACAAGTAATTTTTCCTCTTTGCATAGACTCCATTAAAATTATATTCTATGATATTTTAGATCTATAAATGGCTTTTATCTGAGAAATAAACCATGGAAAACATAAACAGTAAAATAAACTTTGATCTAAGATTTTCCCAACATACAACAAATGAAATGATTCTAGGATAGTGAAATCTTGCACATTGATTGTGTAGATTCAGCCATCCTCATAGAATAACATGGTTCATTTCTCCAAATAAAATGCTAAAACTAGATCAAACATGCATGGAGAAAAGGAAATACAACCTATTCTATTCTATGATGGATTGGTGCCCTCCATGAAGATGTGAGAGAGCCCTTTCCCAATCCCTTTCTAAGCCAAATGAGATAGACAATGAGTTGCTATGAGCTCAAGTTGCCTATAGTTTAGATACCTTCAAATTGTGTTGTAGAAATGAGAGAAGATGCATTGCTTTTATAGAAGAAGTTGAGAGAAGAGAGGCCAAGTTTAGCCAATGTGGGACTAAATCCCCTCCAATAGAATAGAGCCACTTGGCATGATGGGATTGGTCAAAGCTTGTGCAAGTTTTGGCCAATGTGCCCATTCAAATTTGAAAAATGTCAATAAATGCATGTTGTTGAGGGTTTTGGGGGGAATAATCTTTGTTCAAAAAAGTCAAAGATGAGAGTTATTGAGGGAAAATAACTCTTTTTAATAAATCAATAAATTGATTTATTGATGCAAGTGGGTGGGTTAGTTAGGAGTTTAGATTTGACTCTAGTTGAGTCAAAAGCTAGAGAATGGTAATTGTGATTAGAAGTTAATTAATTTAGATTAATTAACTTAGGGGATTTTAGGGATTTGATATTTGATTTTAAATCAGTTTGATTTATTAAATCAAATAAGAAGAACCTTAGGAACTTAATTAAATAATTTGATTTATTTAATTAAGCTTGATGAACCTTAGGATTAAATCAATAAATTGCTTTAATTGATTAGTAGACGAAACGAATGCATGATGTTAATTAAGTGGAATGCATAATGTTATTTTTGGATGTCTACATTTTGCCCCTCTTTGAAGCAATGTACTTGTTGCATTGGTTCAAAGAATGATGTTGCCGATATCGAAATTAAAAAATTCTTTGGTTTTTTCGGATGCCCCAGTGGAAAATAAGTACGTTAGTACATTGCCCCCTCGAGAGATCGAGCGAAAAGATACAATTTGAGGTGGATCTCGCGACAAAGAGGTTCAAAATGGATGTATGGATGGTAATGATGATGTAAATGAGATGTTCGGAAGATGCTTAGAATAACAAATCTATATTATTTTAAGCATGTTAAATGATTATGCGATGCATGTGAGATGGATGAGATGGTATGACGTTGTCCTGATATGATGGTATGACATGATTATGTAGAATGAGAATACGGATGCAAGATGGATGCATTGTTAGCGTGAAAGAAGATAGAAGAATGAGAGGGAAGAAGAATGTAGAAGTCCAACAAGTCTCCTAGTCATCAAGACTTTATTGGATATGATGATGAATGATGATGATGTGTTGCTTATCCAGGGATGGGAAAAGAGCATACCTTTCTTTATGTTTGATAACACACGTAGGTGCGAGGCATCAAGGTATTAAGAACCAGGATGGCGTGGCGCCTAGTGTGATGGACTTTGACTCGACAATCAGATAGTACTCTTGTTCACACTTGACAAACATAACCTTATTCAGAATGCAGTTCAGATATTCTAGACATCTCGGGCCAAAACATAAAAAGGCAAGCCTTCTTATGTGGTCAACAAGATACCTAAAACATCCTTCCTACAAATAAAACAAAGTATGCATGACGAAGTTATTTTACAAGAATATCCAACAAGCACAGCAGATAAAAAGATAATGATCATTGCCCCATTCCTTTCTCTCTAAACCTGTTTTGTTTAGGCATCATCGAGAGGTCCTTGGAATGAGCGCAAAATAAGATAAGTCAAAAAGACCAAAATAAAGTAAACAAACAAGCAAATGTTCTTCGTATCGCTAGCCAGGCTAAACTAATGTGGGGTACCTGATGCTTATGTCCATCGCAGGAAAGCTTCATCCTAGGACATGTAGTGATCAGGGTTTTGGTGAGACTGATTGCGTGATAAGCTATTGATACTCTGAGTTAACCAACTTGCTAACTTACTGACTTAGACCTTCGAGACTTTGACGATTAGGCGTTCACTTTAGAACCTACTAAACTTGCTTCTGACTAACTCACCAAAGGGTGAAAGCGACGATGATTTATTATGAATGATGACAATCATGAGTGAAAGCGAGATGAAATGGATGTACCATTTTGGTTTTTTCAAATGTTTTGAGGCTGTTTTTTTTGAAATTTTGAGATGTTTTACAAATGTTTTTGGTATTTTCAAGATTTTACAATGAACAGACTAACTTAAAGATCTATCCTAGGGGTCTCGGGAGCTGATCCATAGATTAGCCTTGCCTACGTTATATACGCAGAGACCACGTAGTTCGACTGGTGGTGGACTGACTTGATGATAATATGGACAAATGGATTGCCATTTTATTGCCTAAAGGACTGACTTAAGATGCAGACTAGATGGGCAAACAGATTGCCAATGCGACGGACGCCTAAAGGACTGACCCAACTGTCTCGGGGGATGATCAAAGATCACCCCTGCCTACGCTCAAGCTCAAAGACGACGTAGTTCGACAAGGTAGAAAAAACTAACAAGACTTAATGATGAAATTTTTGAAGATTTTCTGATATTTCGACATGTTTTTGGATTTTTGATGATTTTTCTGAATGTTTTTGGAATTTTGAATGAGTTTTCTAAATGTTTTTGGAATTTTTTGATGAATTTTGAAAAAGATCACGAGAATATACACGAATCCGATCCGATGTTGCGAGAACGTGCCCCTAGTGTGGTGCGGTAGACTACTGCGATAAAGGCAGGACAGACTGACCTTTGAAATGCCAAGTAGTTCCAATGGTGGAATACAGTACAGATACCAATGCAGGCTATGGTATGGATGCGAGCGGATAAGTGGAATGTGATGGAGTGGATGAGTTGTGCAGATCCTGATAGATGGGGAAGGTACTTTATTTACACTTGACGCTTGTTTGCCAGGTTTTCACCAAGGTATTTGCCCAAAGTGCCACCGAAGTGGTTTTCACTAGAGGACGATTTTTTCTCTTTACTATTTTTCAATCCTTTTCTGATTTTTTTTGGATTTTTTGATCTTTTGATTTTTTTTGTTGTCACCAAGATGCCTGTTTGCCAGGTTTTCATCGAGGTAATCATTTTTTCAGGAATTTTTCCGATTGTTTTTGTATTTTCTGGTTCTATACCTTGCAATGTTTAGGCATAAAACTTTTTGAGATGAGAGCTATTCAGAGGCTCCTACAGAGGCTCGCCTTCTGGTGTGGCTAGTTGATATGCCCCTGATGTGTAACTTGTAGTGATGACGAAAGGTCCCAGCCAGTTGGGCTCAAATTTTCCCTTTGTATCTGGATTTGGCACGTTCTTTTGGTTTTCTTTTAGCACGAGGTCACCAACTTGGAAAGTGCGTTGTCTGATCTTCTTATTGTAGCTCCTTTTTAGGCGATTCTGGTACACTTGTAGATGATTAAGGGCATCCATGCGCCTTTCATCTAGTAATTCCAGCTCATTGAGTCTTGTGACCCTGTATTCCTCATCTGTGATAAGGTTTTGCAGTGATATCCTTAGTGATGGGAGCTCGATCTCAATGGGGAGTATGGCCTCTGATCCGTAGACCAGAGAGAATGGGGTGGCGCCTGTTGGCGTGCGAATGCTAGTGCGGTAGGCCCATAAGGCGGGATTTAACTGCAGATGCCAGTCACGACCAGAGTCATTGACTGTTTTCTTGAGGATTTTCAAAATGGTTTTATTTGTAGCTTCTGCTTGGCCATTGCCTTGTGGATAATATGGTGTGGAAAAGCGATGCTTGATTTTGAATTTTTCACACAAGTCACGGACATCCTGATTCTTGAAGGGCGTCCCATTATCAGAGATAATGGATTGGGGGACACCGTACCGACAAATGAGGTAATTCAGGATAAACTTGGATATCTGCTTTCCGGTGATGTAGGTCATGGGAATTGCTTCAACCCACTTAGTGAAGTATTCGGTGGCGGTGATAATGAATTTATGGCCATTGGATGAGGTGGGTGATATTTTACCAATGAGATCAAGCCCCCATTGTGAAAAGGGCCAAGGTGTAACAATAGGATGCAGTTCTTGAGCTGGTGCATGAATAAGATCTCCATGCTGTTGGCATTGCAAGCATTTTCTGACAAAATTGTGTGCCTCTTTTTCCATCGTCGGCCAGTAATACCCTGTTCTTAGCAACTTTTTAGCCAAGGTCATACCACTTGAGTGTGACCCACACGTGCCATTGTGTACCTCAGTTAGAGCAGTCAGGGCTTCCTCGGGTTTTAAACAACGTAACAGGGTTCCATCGGTACTCCTACGGAAGAGGGTCTCTCCTAGGATGACGAATCGTGAAGTTCTTTTGATGAAAGTGCGTTTTAGGTTTGGGGTGATGTCAGTGGGGAGGATTCCTAACTTTAGGTAGGTGTATATATCATGATACCAAAGATCACCGGGACCAACGAGTTCACATGCGTATTCTAACTCTGGTACCTCGAATGTGGGTACGAGAAGCTGCTCTACGAGGAATTCATGTTTCGAGACGTTACGAGGGATGTCGAGTAAGGATCCAATTGTCGCCATTGCATCAGCTGCTCTGTTGTTTGTCCTTGGTATCTGCTCAAAGGTAATATCGATGAAAGATTCCTTGAGGCTTTCTACCACCTTCTTGTATGGTGTGAGCTTATCATCCTTGGTTTGGTATTCACCGTTGACTTGGTTGATGATAAGTTGCGAGTCGCCATAGACTTTTAGTGCCATGATTCGCCATTGTGCTGCAATCTTGAGTCCTATGGTCAAAGCCTCATATTCTGCTATATTGTTCGTACAAGGGAATGCCAGCTTGTATGATCTAGGTATGCAGTCTCCTTGCGGCATGATGAAAAATACACCAGCTCCTGACCCATGTTGTGTGTGAGAGCCATCAAAGTATAGCTTCCAGTGGTCTGTTGCATCAAGGTTAAAAAGGGACTCATCTGGGAATTCTGATATGAGTGGATTATCTGTGTAGAGGGGAGCTTCTGCCAGCTGATCCGCAATGACTTGTCCTTTTATGGCTTTTCGTTCTACATACTCGATATCATGTTCAGATAATATCATTACCCACTTAGCCATTCTACCTGTAAGTGCTGCTTTTGTCAATAGGTACTTTAGAGGGTCTATTTTGGCAATCAACTTGATTTGGTGCGCTAGCATGTAGTGTCTGAATTTCTGAGCTGCAAATACCAATGCTAGGCAAGCTTTCTCTATTCACGTGTAATTGAGCTCATGTCCCACCATTGTTCTACTGATGTAGTAGATAGCCCGCTCGGTTCCCTTTTCATCATGTTGGGCTAAAAGGGCCCCCAGGGCGGCTGTTGTTGCAGAGATATATAGGATTAGTGATTTCCCCACAATTGGTGGCATCAATACAGGTGGTGTAAGTAGATATTCTTTTATTTTGTTGAATGCTTGCTCGCATTTGTCATCCCATCTGAAAGCTACTCCCTTGTGAAGTAGGTGTGAATAGGCAATCTGTTTATCTGCCAATTGTGCTATGAATCTTCGGATGGACTGGAGTCTTCCTTGCAATCCTCTTAGTTGTTTCAACGTTCTTGGTGCTTTCATTTCAAGGATTGCTTTTACCTTTGCAGGGTCTACCTCTATCCCTCTCATTGAAACTATGTATCCTAGCAGCTTCCCTGATTGCACCCCAAAGACACACTTCTTCGGGTTGAGTCTAACCTTATATTGTTCAAGCCTGTCAAAGATAGCACTTAGAGTTGCTATATGGTCTTGTCTCTTCTTTGATTTAGCAAGTATGTCATCTACATAATCTTCGACTGTTTTGTGGATCATGTCGTGGAAGATTAATGTCATGGCTCTTTGATAGGTAGCTCCTGCATTCTTCAACCCAAATGGCATTACATTCCAGCAGTAGGTGCCCCATGGACATGTGAATGCTGTCTTGTGTTGGTCTTCTTTTGCGATCAATATCTGATTGTACCCCGAGAAACCATCCATTAGGGAAAGCATCTCATGTCCGGCCGTCATATCCACTATCATGTCAATGTTGGGTAGTGGAAAGTCATCCTTGGGACATGCTTTGTTTAGGTCTCTGAAATCAGTGCAGATGCGGATGCCCCCTTTCGGTTTTGAGACTGGTACGAGGTTAGATACCCATTCTGGATAGTCAATCGAGCGTATGAAGTCAACATCCAGAAGTTTCTGTAGCTCAATCTTTACAAGCAAGGCTATTTGTGGGTGCATCTTCCTTAGCTTCTGTCTGACTGGTTTTGCTCCGGGGTGAACGGCCAAATGATGCACTACTACTTCAGGATCCAGGCCTGGCATGTCTGCATAGGTCCACGCAAAATTTACCTTTCTCTCCTTTAGGAAAGCTACTAGTAGTTTTTGTTCTTCTTCTAGGAGGGATTCTGCATAGAAGGTAATTTGTGGTTCTGATTCTGTTCCTAAGTTGACCGGGTTGCACTGTTCTGCCAATACTATTGACTTCTCCTGGTGTAGAGCCGTAGGGGGGAGATTGAATCCTTCATCCTCTGGTGCCTCAGAGAGGTTTTCGCCATTGGATGCGTCCTTTATTTTTACTATTTTATGGTTAGAGAGTGTCACAGTGTGGTTTTCACTCAATAACTCTGAGCTTATTCTTGATCTTTTTCTTTTCCGACTGAAAGACTCAATCGTCTCCCCATAGTATGCTTGTGTGTCTAGAGTGATATCAAATCCTGCCTTGTGATCTCCACATGGAACAGTATCCCTTAGTCCCATGAATTCAGAGAGAGCCTCATCGTTTTCGAATGAGTCTAGAATCGGCGGTCCCCGTTGGTCGTGATCGATGAGTTGGGGGTATACTAAGTGGATTTGGTGGGTTTGTTGGATTGGCTCAGCGGGTGAGACACTAATCATTAGTAAGGTGGAATCTTCAAAGAGCCTAGGTAGGCCACCTATGGTGTCATCGTCATCACTACTGCTACAAACGTCAGTTATGTCAAATGTGAAGTTATCGAGAGGTAGGCCTGTAGACACGGGTAATCTAAGATTAGTTGTCAAGACCCGAGGAGAGGACCTGACTGCCCTATTAGGAACACTTCTGCCACGCACAGTTATACTCGGAGGGGTACAGCCGAGGCCAAGGTTCTGCGTTCTTCTTTCTACAATGATGGGCTCCAACCGTCCATCACTATTTCTTCCTAGGCTTTCATTCCTGTTATAGCCCATGCCAAACATCATTTGTAACCCTCTGTTTGTTTCCTCCATGGGTAGGGTGGGAGTGGGTCTTTCATCTTGGTACAGAGTGTTTGTGATGTCCTCCTCGTCCACATTTTCTTGATTGAGATCCCCCCAACTGTGGAATCCAGAGGGTTCTGTTCTAGTGCGGACAAGTGTTTGAGTCAATTGTGGTTGCCCATGTGATATAGGAGATTGTGGTAACTCTCCTACAGCAAAAGCATTTCTCTTCATTCTATAATCACCGCATCCCTTGTCCTGTATCATGTTCTTGATCTCGGATATGTCGGGGATGGCGGGTGTCTCTGTCGCAGAAGTGGAGGCGAGATTAGCTGGGTCTATGTATGAAGTGGATGGTCCTTCATCATTTTTAGGTACTTGAGGGATCTTGTAAAACTTGGCTTCCAAGTTTTTGCAATAGGCGAAGGGTTCGGGATCCCCATATATGGTAACCTCCTCATTTTGATATGAGAACTTAATGCACTGATGATAGGTTGAGGCCACTGCCTTCATTCCGTGTATCCATGGGCGTCCCAGGAGAATGTTGTATGGCAAATCAAGGTCAAGAACTTGACAAGTTGTTTCCATGGTTGCTGGCCCCACTTGGATGGGGATCTTGATAGTGCCCTGAGACACTCTTTCTTGGTCATCATATGCTCTTATGGTGATACTTTTGTTTTTATTGATGGAATCCTCGGCGAATCCCAATTTCTTTATAAGTTTCAGAGAACAAATATTAAGACCCGCACCACCATCTACCAGGACTCGCTTGACTTTCTTTTTATGAACTAGGATTTGGAGGTGAAGTGCCCGGTTATGAGATGGCTGCGGGGGGAAATCTTGGTCCGAAAATGTGATGAGATTCGGGGTAACGATGTTACCTACCATAGCCTGAAATTGCTCTGTGTCAAGGGTAGCAGCGACGGTAGAGGCAGCTAGTGCTTCATCCAGGATCTGTCGATGAGCGGCGGAGATTTTTAGTAATTCCATGATGGATATTTGTGCGGGTGTTCTCTTCAGTTGGTCAATTACATTGTAATCATAGGGGACAGCCTTTGTGTTGGTCATGGGGGTCTTAGCAGGTGCCCCGGCAATGGTGACTTTTCCGCCTCGTGTGGTGACTCCACAGTCATTGTTGGTTCCCTTGATATTTATGACAGTGACCAACTCATCGACACATCTGACTATCTCCTCGTATACTAGATTGGCACTAGCATACTTTTGTTTACCCTTATTATTCCCTTGGTTATTTCCCTGATTATGATTCGGCATCGGATTCGTGTAGATTTTTAGGTCTTGGTTTCTGGCCGACTGCTCGATGTTGATGACCTTATCCTCAATGAGGTCTTGGATGATATTCTTGAGTCTCATGCAGTTGGCGGTGGTGTGTCCTTTAACTTTGTGGAAGTCACACAGGAGATTCTCGTTGTACCACGGCGGTTTGGTCATGGGCTCTGTGTATTGTTCAGAGTTAGAAATTTTGATTAGGTTTTCTTTGACCAATTTCTTCATGACAGACTCAATCGATTCGCCAAGAGCTGTGAACTTTCTCTTGGGGGGAAACTTGTTACGGGGAGGTGGTCCTCCTTGATTACCCACATTGTTGACTTGGCTGGTGGAAGGTGGTTGTGACTGTGCTACTACCGCATTAGCCTGCATATTGTTGTGATTATGAGTTTGCGGATGATGATTTTGGGTATTTTGCTTAGGAGCACTGATGACTACCTTAGCATCAACCACGCCGTCGTTCGTGATATTTTTGTTCCTCGACCATGTTCGAGGTTTATCATTGTAGTTGTTGGACGGGCGGTTATCCTGCGGTGGAGTGAATGTAGGTGCGCCTCCTTGTGCAGTAAGGGCTCTTTCGATGTTGAGCGCCTTTGGAATTAGTTGATCGTAAGATGTGATGCACTGCATTTTTAGGTAGAACGCCAGGTTTTCATCTAAGTTGGCTATGATGGTGCAAACTTGTTGTTCCTCTGGCATGGCCCACTTGCTCTGATTGGCCTTGGATCGCCATCTTTGCAAGAAGGATGCAAATAACTCTCCTCTTCTTTGTTTGAGTGCAGATAGTTCTTCTAAACTGACATCCGCACCCATATTAAAAGCGTAATTTTTAAGGAAAGCCTCCACAATATCCTCGAATGTTTTAATGCCCGTAGGTAGGCGAGAAAACCATTCCATAGCTGGACCAGTCAGGCTTCGGGGGAAGAGCCGCATTAGATACGTGTCATCATATGCGACTTCCATGCAGTGCACCTGAAATTCCCTGACGTGGTTTTCAGGGTTGCCCGTTCCATTGTACTTATCAAATTTGGGGATCTTGAATCCCTTTGGAAACGGTACCATGGTGAGACTCCTATCGAACGGATAAGGGCACAAGTTTCCTGGTGTCCTTGTGGTTTTTCCTGCTTGCAAGTCCAACACCTGCTACGAAAGCAATTTGATCTGTGTTGCGACATCCTTGCTTGGGTCGGGGGGCGGGATGAATGAGTGGTGAGGTGTTGGAGGTGTTTGATGGGTGGGGAGCGTACTAGTCGGTGTTTGCTGCGAGCTTGGTTGTGCATTTAGGGCTTGTTGGTAAGCTTGAATTTGTGCCAACAACGCTTGTTGTTGATCTTGCTGTTGCTGTTCCAATAGCGCTTGCTGTTGGTCCATTTGCTGTTGTTCCCATGAAGCCTGTTGTTGGTCAAGTTGTTGATGAGCTAGTAATGCTTGTTGTTGGTCTAGCTGCTATTTTTTCAACAATGCTTATTGTTGGTCGAGCTGCTGTTGTGCCAATAAAGCTTGTCGTTTAGCTTGGTGTTGTGCCTGAAAGTCTTGCAGGGCTTGGTGGTAGGCTTGCAGGTGGATTGCTTGCAATTGCGCTTGGTATTGAGCTTGTGTCTTTTGTTGGGCTTGAGCTTGAACTTGGGCTTGAGCTTGCGCTTGCGCTTGTGCTTGTGCTTGTGCGGCTTGTGCTTGAGCTTGAACTTGTGCTTGTGCTTTTGCTCGCGCTTGTGCGGCTTGTGCTTGAGCTTGAGCTTGCGCTTGCGCTTGTGCGGCTTGTGCTTGAGCTTGAGCTTGCGCTTGCGCTTGTGCGGCTTGTTGTTTTTGGAGTGCCTTTTGGTGGGCAGCTTGTTGTGCATTTTGCAACATGATGGAGAATGAATTGGTCATGTTGTGTTTTGGTGGTGGGATTGGTGGTGGAGCACGAATCATGCCAACTGTCGTGGCGGGTGGAGGGATTGTGGTTGTGACTGTGATTTGGGTTGTGGGCGGGGTGGTTGAGACAATTGGTCCTTGATGAGGCATGCTTTGGGAGATTTGAGGACCAATCGATGCATTAACCGTGGTGATAGGAATGGTTGCGATTTGTTGTGAGGATATGGGCAAAAGAAGCGGGTTCAAAGTGGTGGTCAGATTGCTTGGATTAGCAAAATTTTCGATGGTTAAAGGTGGAAGACCTATTCCAGGAGGCGATGCAGATGTGAAAAGAAGCAGGGGAAGGGATGACGCACCACTTTGGAAAGAGAAAGGATTGATAGCTTCTGTCATTCCAAGCAAACCAACTTCCTCATGCGGTGGGGGAGTTGGTATTTTCAATTGATAAGCTGGTGTGGCATGAAATGAGGATGAACCAGTGGGATTATGAAATGTGAGTGGGATGTAAGGGTGAAATGAGTTTTCCGGAATAAATGTAGGGGTGATGATTGCTTCTTCATTAGTCACAAGGCGGTGTTCTTGCAATTCTTGGAACATGGCACTCCCCTTGTTCACAATTGGGGAGGTTGGTGTGATGATTGAGGTGATGCAAGGTACTTCTTGATTGATGTTTGACAACGGGGATGCAACTACACTAGTGCTTGTGTTAAGGTTGGGAGGGGGCATGTCCCCTCCTCTTTCTATTGAATTCATGCATTTGAACATAGCACTAACAATTTTATGGTTCTTAGGATTTTGAATCATTTCCATGATTTCCTCTGGTGTCATCCCTATGTCTTCATTTATGTCATCCTCTTGATGACTCTCCTCTTGAAGATTTTGTGATGATACGGGAGAGTTGCTTGGGGGATTGCTTGATCCTACTAGGTTCACTTCGATATTTAGATGACTCATGTCCATAGAAGTTGATATGTCTCTGATATTCTCCATGTCCTTCTTGTGTTGAGATCTTGTTTGGACCATAAAAATAGGGATTTGTTTGATCCTAATCCTTTAAGTCCAAAAAGAGAAGAACTAGGGTAGATAAAAGATCAAAGATGGTGATGATGATGATGGGTTAAAATGGATGAGATGAGTGAATGAAACCTTTGGAAAACTTTTTGAATGTATGTGCTAAACTTTGAAAGGGCTTTTGATTTGATTTGAATGTGATAATTTGACTAGATGTGTTAAGTCAAACAAGATTGGTTGTGAAGTTGTTTTTCCTAGGAAGTTGTGTTATCCTAAGGGAACTTGCACAAAAATGGATGAATTGACAAAGTGTGTTATGCCAATGTTTTGGAGAACTAATAGACTTTAAGAAGTTGTGTTATCTCAAAGAAAATTTGTTCAATGATTTGAGACTATGTTGGCTAAGTGTGTTAAGCCAAGATATGATGTTGATTTAGCCCTCTAAGTTTAGTGTGATGTTTGATTCTAGAGTTCTCAAAAAGGTTTGATGATGAAATGAGACTTTGATTTGATGGATGAATGAATGGGACTGACAACTTTGATCTTGAACCTTAACCTAGATGTGACTCTCTTTCTACAAAACCTCGGTGTTGAAGAACACGCTTGACTTCCTATGGGAGATATGCAAATCTTTGAAAGAATTCGGGATTTTGTTGACAATAAAATGCATATAATGCTAGATTGTTCCTTGAGGCTTTTCTGTAAAAGTTATAAACCAATCTTTCCCTGAATTCGAAAAGTCTCTCAAGACGCTCCTCACGAGTTTTTAGACTAAGCTTCTTGAACTTTGGTTTTGGGATTTTGATCTTGCGGGAAATCATGTTAGAAAACACATGTGTAATCCAATTTTTCTTTTTATCTTGGTTAAATGAGGTTCTTTTTATCCAAGATACTTGCTTGCTTAGGTTTTCAAACTATATGTCTAATGTCCCATTCTCTTTCTCATCCCACAATGTCCTTTGTGTGGAAATCGAGGAAAATAGGGCAAAAGTTCCTTATGTTTATCCTTATTGGAAACAAATGATGATAGAATTTGCACACTTAGAAACCTCTAGGAATGTGATTCCTAGGGAAAGCAAGAGTGGGCAAGTTCATCAATAGGTATTTGTTCCCCACAAGGTGTTTGAAATTTCAAGGTTTTTTATGTATGTTTGTTTTCCAAATGTTTTCAAGATCAAGCAATGTGTTTTTTTCCAAGCACTTTCACACTCCTAGGTTGATGAGACAATACCTTGTTGGGTTCCCACTTGGATAAATCCAGCTGCGCATATCTTGTGTGAATGGCTAAATGCTTGACCACACTGGCTCCCCTCCACGACACTCACTTATTCGGGTCAGCCAAGCATTAGTACCCATGAATCTCCCATGGCATACTTTCCATTTCCACAACAAGACCGCATGTTACGTGGGGCGGCTTCAAAGGACATAACCTTTTGCACCAACAAGATAGACAAGGTTTTGGCCAATTTCTAAACAAGGGGTTCTAATTCGGGCATTTCGTTCGTGGGGGATTATCCAACATCGGCGAGAGTCCATTGCTGTCCATCTCGTCGGAATAATCCTCGTGATTCTTGAACTTTCCTCAAGAATCCACACTTATATACCGGTTGGAAGTCGCTTGGCTTTAGCGTGTTCCCGGTTGGGTCGTTCCCTTGGGTGATTACTTTTTCCCACAAGGCAGGCCCTCTAAGATAAACAAAAGCGAGCTAACATATTCCGTCGTTCACACAACCTTCGTTGAAAAACAAAGGGGAGAACCTCCGCAATATATCGTGCTCACACTCGCATGATTTGTTCAATTTTTAGATCCCAAATTGAAGTGTGGAGGCAATCTTTTATGCAACTTAGGGTCATCAAAAAGACTTTTGATTCTCAAGATCGCCGTGAAGCGCGAGAGAAGCGCATACGCCCTTTTAAATGACACTACTTTGCAAAAAAGTTTACAAAACACAAAGTACACATGTTCAATTTTAAATTCCTCAAAGCAATGATGAGTTCGTTTTAGAAGCGCCAAAATGAAGTGTGAAGTTTGCCTTGTCCAATTTTAACCCAAATTAAAATCTAGTAAGTGTCTAAGGTTCAATTTTAACCAACTTTGAAAAGATCAAGTCATTGATTGATTTTAAGCCCAAATTGAAAAGTGAGTTAGCTAAAAACAGAAAAAAAGGGTAGTAAATGGAAGCTCCAAACAAGCATTAAGAAATGCTTTTCAAGTTTCTATTTGCAAGAAAACCTCCAAGTTCACTATATTCGTCTTCGTTTTCGCTTGATCACAACCTTATTTCTTTGTTCAATTCAGATGCTCGTCTTCAAATGTCCACCTTAATCTCAAACTTGATGTTTCAACCTATTTCATGAAAACGTTTACAAAGTAAAAATTTCTCTAAGGCATTAATGAAGTAAAAGAATCACCCCTTGTCATGCAAAATCTATGTGGAAATGAACAATTGTTAAAACACAATCTTTGTCCCATCAAAATTTTATAAGCATGACAATAATAATAAAAAAAACTTCGACAATCTATCGGCATGAAAAAAAACTTTTGATTAATCTCCATCGATTAATTGATAATGTCACTCTCCACCCATAAGATTAATAAATCTGCAAATGTCAGCATTCAAATCACATACAGCAAAATTAATGCAAAGAAATAAATAATATCAAGATTGACAAAGACACTCCATATTAATGAGAAGTCACTAAATAATAATTCATGAAAGTTTGCTATCAACTGAATAAATGCATTAATTATATAGCAACCCACTTTCTACTAAAACTCTACTCAAAACCCATTTGACTAGCTTTCATGCAAGAGATTGACCAACTACTTTCTTTTCAAAGCTTTTAAAGCTCCTTGCAAAGAAGTTATCTCATTAGCAAATTGAATTGACAGACTAAGAATTGGAGTGGCGGTGGTGAGCAGTAGATTTCAGTTCTGTATTATGTCCTTTCAATGTATTCATCACTAAATCTATGTACACACAATCTGTCAGGCAATATCATTAATAAATACAGCAAAAAGCAACGAACAGGAGTAAATCATAAAGATATGTCTCAAAATCTATAACGTATCCTCCTAAATATTGATCTGCTCGATGATTTTTGGTAGATACGCATCCTCATTCATAAGGAGAATAAGTAATGTAAAATAGAGGAAGGAGAGTGACTGAAATTGAATAAGTCACATGAACTATTTGACAATGCGGATAAGTCACGTGAACCATTCAACAGAATGTCTCAGATAACATTTTGAAATGACTTTAGGCATTTTCCAGCTAACGTAATTGGCAGGTGTGAAATCGAACTCCGCAACCTTTGTTAATGGCCTCTCTCTGCTTCTGCGCTTTGTGAGCTTGCCTTGGAGGATGAAAAGGCCGTAGCCTTACTCTGCACAGTGTCTCTGGAGCAAATCACCTGAACTCTGTAATAAGAATTAGTGCAAGTAATCGACTCTACCAAATACTTTAAAATAGCCTATGTCCTATGAGGAATTAACATTTGTGAGATTGTAGAGGCTAGTTGGTAGCCCAAACAAATTAGAAGAACTTATCAGATCTGCACTGCAGTGATGAAGTTCTTTAGAATAGTCACTCACACTGGCAATCAAAAAGACACGTACCTGACTTTGCTGACAGTCATAAAGACACTCAAGACTTCACTGACAAATCATAAATACATTTGCATTCGACTGGACTTCATTGTTAGATAATCTAACTTTTATTTTGAGAAACTCAAAGATCTTTGTAATAGCGTGTAGGTAGAGTGTTACTCGATTTTAATCATTAATAACTGATGTAGCAGAGGTAAATCATTAGCAATAGCTGACAATCAATCGCCTAAAAAAAAAGATGATAGAAAATTCGCAAGCAAGCATTAAAGAAACTTGATATCACTATTGAATAAAGAAAGAAATCAAGAGACTTCCTGCATGAACGAACTGATGTCTGGCAGTGTTAGTGTTTGATAAGATGCCTCAACAAACTACTACACTATTTGTCATGGCGCCTACAACAAAGGCCAAATCAATGCCCGAAAGGATTTCTTTGTAAAATAAATGCAAGTAGCTACATCTGCCAATCCACTTGCTCTTTTCCCTATTCTAGTCATTAGAATAAGTGTTATTCAAGGAAAGCTATTATGATTCTGAGCAGTAATAGGAACAGAAAGGAATACAAGCGAACTGAGTATTGAATACGAGAAGGACCATCAGAAAGGAATTTAATACTAAAACGTGGCAGACCAGTCCTACACAATTTTGTCAGCTTTAATGTCACTCAGAGGTCTAGAGGCACGATATCTATTAGTGGGTGTAGATTATAGACCAGCCAGTAAGATAATTTGGTTTGCATTGCTTTTTAACATGTTTAAAACAAAACTCAAATTCATGCTGCCATTAAATCTAGCGCCATCGTTCTTCTCTCTTTTTTTTTTTGTTTTGATACGCTTTATACCTCGTGCCTCTCATGAATCCATATCATCAAACCTTCATATTTAAAAGAACTTACTGAGAGAAAAAGAAAAACAGTGTGCCAGTCTACCAATATTTCATCTAGGAACAAGGCCTCTTCTTCTTTTTTTTTTCTTACCAGATGCTCGAAAATCAACTATATAGAGTTATAAACTGCCACCAATTTTTTTTTTGTTTGTTTAAAAAAAATGAAACAAAGTATCATTGGTCTTTAACAAAATAACAGTTTGCATATGGATCCATAAGAATTTTTGCTATAATAAATGGCAGAAAACATCATATAAATACGATTACTAGGAGCATCATTATGACAAAATTTTCAATGGTAAAAATCATAAGAACTTTTCTCGGTGACTGTTGCTGCAAACATAATGCAAGGAAATCTAATGAACATTGCCCTCCTTCTAGCGCCATTTGTAGGATGGTGAAATCTTACACATGAATTGTATAGATTCAGCCATCCTCATAGAATAACATAGTTCATTACTCCAAACAAAATGCTAAAGCTAAACCAAACATGCATGGAGAAAAGGAAAAACAACCTATTCTATGATGGATTGGTGCCCTCCATGAAGATGTGAGAGAGCCCTTTCCCAACCCTTTCTAAGCCAAATGAAATAGACAATGAGTTGCTATGAGCTCAAGTTGCCTATAGTTTAGATGCATTCAAAAAAATGTTGTAGAAATGAGAGAAGATGCATTGCTTTTATAGAAGAAGTTGAGAGAAGAGAGGCCAAGTTTAGCCAATGTGGGACTAAATCCCCTCCAATAGAATAGAGACACTTGGCATGATGGGATTGGTCAAAGCTTGTGCAAGTTTTGGCCAATGTGCCCATTCAAATTTGAAAAATGTCAATAAATGCATGTTGTTGAGGGTTTTGGGGGGAATAATCTTTGTTCAAAAAAGTCAAAGATGAGAGTTATTGAGAGAAAATAGGCTTTTTAATAAATCAATTAAATTGATTTATTGATGCAAGTGGGTGGGTTAGTTAGGAGTTTAGATTTGACTCTAGTTGAGTCAAAAGCTGGAGAATGATAATCATGCTTAGAAGTTAATTAATTTAGATTAATTAACTTAGGGGATTTTAGGGATTTGACATTTGATAAATCAAATGAGAAGAACTTTAAGGATTTAATTAAATAAACTAATTTATTTAATGAACCTTAGGAAATTAATCAATAAATTGTCTTAATTGATTAATAGGAGAATTCAATGCACGATGTTAGAGCGAGATGTATGATGTCAATTTTGCATGTCTACACTTTCAATAATTGGGGATGATGCAAATTTTTGTGGGAATTTAGGCTTCCCTTCCATGTTGACCTATTTTTATTATTTTTACTTTGTCTTATCATGCATTCTTCATATGGTCTGATATAGTAGGGGGTTGATGATAATTCATTAATATACTATTATTAAAATTGTCTATATTTATGAGTAGCTCTAACCCCGAAATAGCACATTGCCCTTTTTTCTCTTCTTCATGATTTTAATGTCCGTTCTTCAATTTTTGTTCTCCTGACATTACCATGGTTACATCTCGCTACATGTTTCACAGACCAAAACATCACTTTTTAATTCTTTATTTTCTCTCCTTAGGATGCCACATGCCTCTGTACTCAATAAATTCCATCCTAGGGGGCTATCATGTTAATTCAATTTTCATAAAATGCATTTGGTGGCCAACAAATCTTTTCTTGAAAATATTTTCAAAACATTTTTCAAAAATCACATTCCTCAATAAGGACCCTTAGCAAAATATTTTCCATTTGTCATTGATTCATAAAGGAATAATTCAAAAAACCTTCCTTTGAGGAGGGAGTTCCTTCTCTTGTAGGTGAAGCTCGAGCGTTCCCCTTATGAGGGTACCCTTCTTTCTTTAAAATTCAATGATGAAATGAAAATATTTCAAAAATATTCTTTGATGCTAAATTGATATGCAAAAAATAATTTCTCACTTTCGAACTATGCATCCCTTGAGTGGACCCCTTTGAAATATCTTCCTTCAATTTTTGGTTATCTACGTGACTATCTATTTGCTTGCCTATGTGTCTTTTAATTTTATAACATGTTTTATCTTTGGTTTAACATGTTTCTTTGTAGGTACGCCTATGGAGCTACTCTCCAGTTCGACTCTACAAAGTCCCCTACATCGGGCTTCATTTAGGAGAGAATACCTAGGGGGTACCTTTGCAGGTTCAAGGACCTATGAATCACTTGCATCCTATGAGATCTTTCCATTTTTTGTTTGTGGGCCTTCGGTACATTTTGATAACCTTTTGCAAGCTTTGAGGATCTATAGAGTCCTTTGTTTGAACCTCCTTGGGAGAGAGTACCTATAGAGTTATTTTCCTACCCTAAACTTTTGGGATTCACCCTTATTGTAGTCTGCTTCCATGATGATTTAGGTATAAATTTCTAAACTCTTGGATCTATTTTTTTGAATATTCATTGATAGTCATGCTCACTTAAGTGGGAAAACAATGTGTAGGAGTGAATTTCTACCCCTCACAAATTCCCTTTTTACACCCTCTACTTTAAAAAATCAAACCCGCCTAAAAAATTCCACATCACCTACCTACCTTGCATCCACTTGGAACTTGAACTTTGTATTGGTAGGGGAATTATCCATTGAGGATGGGCATGTGGCATGTGGAGATCTCCATGACATGCTTCTATCCCTAATAGATTCTTGCCTCTACAATCCACATGCATGTTACGTTCCCTATTCAGGATGAAGCATAATTCCTTTACATCCACCAACTGACCCGAGAAATAATATTTCCCTCCCATTTTCATCTATTAATTCATCTATATCATTTTCCTTTGATCTTCTACAATCAGTTTGGAAATTATACACACTAAATTGTACTCTTGAGCATTTCTTAACAACTCGTTGCTCCATCAACTTCACTAAGAATGTATTCTACTACTATAGAAGTTGTGATTTTTGTGTCTTATGAGACCTCCTTCATCATTTTTGTGGTTGTGTTGACTTTTCCAAGATCTTAGTCTTGCATTCTCCCTTGATTGGCCTTGAATTCCTTTTGGTGGAGGTGGCATTGCTTCACTATCCTTCTTTTGTTGTGGTTTGATAAAATAGCATTGGGTTTTTCGTAGTGTTCAATACTCTATTTTTGAATATTTCCTTTATCGTACTTCTAATTATCTTTATCTATCTAGCTGTCTATAGAGGTGGGAATTCCAAAGCAGGGGCTTGACTGAGGGAAACCCCTATATAGCCCGAGCATTTGGCTATGTGTACATGTATTTTTGTGTGGAACTTGTTAGAAAAATGGAATCTTAGTGAGTTGATCTTCATCACCTTAATTTTTGTCATCTTCTTTATCATATTTATAGTCATTTCTTCTATTATGTTATTTATCATTTTGTTGAGTACATTAGACTTCATTGGCTAGTTTGTCGGTAGGTTTTGGTACTCTATACTATGCTTTTATACTTTTTAGCTGACGGACGTCAGTGCCATAGAGAGACACCAATGTGTTGTGTTGTCATCCTTGACCCGTGTTGTTTTCCTCGGGTAGAGATCTTTCTGAGGTATAGTTTGGGTTCTAGAAACTAGTTCATTTAGCCCCATCCAAACATTCATATCAGTGAGTGGTAGAAGGAGTTGAGAGTGCTCTTCATTCTCTATCATTGACCTGAGAACTCCAATCGAACGTGAGGTATTTTATGGAAACCCTCTATTCTCATCTCTACCTAAGTTGGAGCCTTGGTGTAGTTGTTCCCCCTAGTCTACAATTCCACATTATTTCTATTATGTATTTTTCCTTACAAGTATTGATACTGAAAGAATCCTTTTGGAAGACCTTATTAATTCTAAAGAGAAAAATTCTCAGAATAATTCCATGGATCAAGAGATAATACGATTTAAGTGGTGTGAGACATAAAACTTGGTTATCTCTCAAAGGATAATAAATGTGTTATTCCATGGATCAAGAGATAATACTATTTAAGTGGTGTGAGACATAAAACTTGGTTATCTCTCAAAGGATAATAAATGTGTTAGATATATATTTTTTTAGGAAGATATAGTTTTGCACTAAAATAGTGATGACATATGAAGTGTGGAATGGAAGAAAACTAGTGGTTCGATAGTAGTTATTGTTTATTTATGAGGTATTTATTTAGGTTCTTTTGGAGAAGTTGTCCAAGTTGGATCTTAAATCCAAAATATATATTTTCATTAGAAATGGTGAAAAATAGAAAGCTATTTTAAGCTTTCGAATTTGGAGTCTTGAAGGTTTTCTATTTAAGATATGTTATATTGAGAGAATCTGGTGCATTTTACAAAGATCAAAAACTAAAACAAACTAAGAGGTATTATATTTAGCTTTAATTAAAACTTGAGTAAAAGAGTGCATATAAATTTCTACAACATAAGGGTGTGAAATATTAAGAGAAGAAATTAGAACATTTGATTATAGCTCTAAAGAAGAATAAAATGTAGATTCAATAGAAAATTGTTCACCACTAGCCATGATAAGGTCCACATAGAATTAAATACCACTTGAGATCATATGTATTCCAGAATAATTTTTTTATTTATTTTCCTTACAAGTATTGATAGAGAAATAATATTTTTGAAAGAGGCTATTGATTCCAAGGATAAAAAATCTTGGAAGAATTCCATGGATGAAGAAATAGTACTATTGAAGTGGTGCAAGACATAAAACTTGGTTATCTCTCGAAGGATAATAAATATGTTAGATATATTTTTTTAAGGAAGACATTTGAAGAAGATAGATTTTAGTATACTTGGCATGGTTAGTGGACAAGGCTTATTGCTAGTTTGTGGGAATAGGATTTGGTCATATATTTCCCTTTTTCCTAAGCCATGTTCAATTATATGGAGGCTTAAAAACTGTAATATTTATTGAACATTATAACACCTTAATAGGTATCGACATGGATTAAGGAGTACCCCATATATATGAAACAATAATTTTAATACCATTGAATTTTGATAATTCGAACTATCATTAAACCATTTTAAGTCCTTGTCAAAATCCCTTATCCAAACCAAGTTACATCTTCCACTGCAGAGGGGCGAACTTGCCCTTTGTTTCAACCATTTTCTATAGAGGGGCGAATCTTCCCTTTGTTGTTTCAACCTTTTTTACAGCAAAGGGGTGAACCTACCCTCTGTTTTAGCCTTTTGCACTATAGAGGGGCGAACTTGCCCCACTATTTTTAGCCATTTCCTTGGCATAGGGGTGAACTTGCCCCACTGTTTCAGCAGTTTTACTGTAGAAGTGCGAATACGCCCCGTTGAATGGCCAATTTCACCTGTTCGATCATTCTAAACCTCTGTTCGAATCCACAAAGCCTCTGTTTGACCATTTGATCATCCTAAACACTCATTTGACTAATTCAAGCCTCTGTTTAACGTCTCCAAAAATGTCCATTTACCACATTCGCATTGACCATTCCACCATTTGGAACATCCACCTTATCACAAGACCTAAACATCTTCAACAACATATCTTCCCTTTGCATCCATCATTATTCCTCAACACAAAAACCTTTAAAACCTTGTTTTAGGAGTTATTTTCCCAAATTGACCAAGGCGTTAAATTGATCGTTATCCTACATAATCAATCCTTATCTTCAACATAATCAATCCGCTTCTATATTGAAGTGGATTTGTGTTGTAAGTCAAAATCATTGGCCCAAATCAATCCCATTCCATCTCAAGGTGGATTTGGCATCATAATCATTGATTTAATTTGATCAACCAATGTTACAAGTCACCTAGGGTGATCTCCAAATTAGGTTTTAGGATCCCTTCCATCATCCAATCATCAAGTGATACATCATCACTTGATCCAATGAAATCCAATCATCGCCCAATCACCAAGTTGACACATCATCACTTGATCCAATCAAATCCAATCATCATACAATCATCAATTGATACATCATCATTTGATCCACATCAAATCCAATCATCATCCAATCATCAAAAGTGATACATCATCACTTGATCCAGTCAAATCCAATCATTGCCCAATCACCAAGTTGACACATCATCACTTGATCCAATCAAATCCAATCCTCATCCGAATGAGCAAATTGATACATCATCATTTGATCCAATCAACCCCAACATCAATCATCATCGAATTCAAATCAATCAATCCAAATCATCATCCTCTAGAAGTTGAATCTTGAAACCACTTGGTCATTTTGCACATTCATGCCCGTTCAAACCCGCTCACAAACAAAAAAGCAAATGGCAGACGAGCAAACACAAGGTTCCCAACCAAATGTCCCTGAAGATCCTAATAACATTCCACATGATCCCCATAATGGCATTTCATCCCAATCAAACATTGGCATCCAGAATATCACACCACCTAGTGACGAAAACATGGTCAATCAACCCAAAGTCACTATTGACGAATATCTCAACAATCCTACCAATGTCCAAATGACTGATTACCTCCTAAACGAACGTGGGGATAAGATCCTTGCCACCTTACTCATGAAGGGAGTCAAACCACCATCCGGTTTTGATACATCACAATATGCCCTTCCCCCATTTGTTGATCCACAAACCTCACAAAATGTTCCAGAAAGTTCCTACATTCCTGAAGGTGCACCCACTGAAAATTGGTACCACACCGAACTTGGAAATGCTGTCATCCATCAAGTCCAAGAATATCCCTATCTTCCAACCACAACATCTACCATTCCACCACCCGATCCTAATGAACCCCACACCTATGGCATGTCGTCATACATCCCATCTGCTCCACCGCTTCCTCCCCCATATTCTAATATTGGGGGCACACCTCCACTTACCAATGCACTACCTACTGCATTTCAACAACCTCCAAATAATCCACACCAATCCACTACACCACCAGCACCACCACAATATGTTGCTACTACAATAGCTTCATCTCAACACTTACATCAACAACATCTGCAACACCCTTTCGTTCTCACACAACCACCACATCAAGTGGTGCAACATACATCTCAACAACAACAACACATCCCACCTAACCCATCTCACCCACCTCAACAACAACAAATCTTATCTCATCCACCTCATCAACAACAACAACCTCCACAACAACACGTGCACATCCCTACGCAAACACAACATAACCCGCTCACCAAATACCTTTATCATCCCTCTAACACATACACTATTCCATCCCATACAAACCCTCCTCAGAATGTGCAAAACCAAACACTTACCCAACCGCCACCTTACACCAACCCTACACAACCTCAACACAATCCTCATCAACAAACATTAAATCCATATCCATATGCCATGCAACAACCCACCATTGCACAACAAAACCAATCCTATACACCCTACTTTCAACAACAACCAACTCACCAACATGGAGCACCTTACACTTCCTATTATCAACAAACATCATCACATCAACAAAGAGGCCCTACCTTTACGCATTACCAAAATGCTATGCAGCAACAGGCCCCCTCTCTTGTGTCTTACTATCAACAACAAGTGGCTCCCACTCAACACAACCAATTATCCAACCATCAATCTTCTTACAATCAACCAATACACTCATACCTGACTCAACCCATTTATGATCCAACAGTGGTAGGGCCATCCTCATCCTACCCACAACATTACCCATACACTCAATCCACTTTGACTCCGGTCAACAAAGACTTGGAAGAAGTAAAAGCCACATTAAAGGACTTACATTCTGGAATGGGAAAACAATCCTTCAAGTTTGAGGACATATGGCCTTACCCGTTTGATCCCTCCATTTCCTTGGTTCCTTTTCCTAAACATTTCGAGATACCCAAATTTGACAAATACAAAGGAACCAAGGATCCTAGAGCTCACCTTCAAGAGTTTTATGCTCATTGCCAAGAGGTCATGCACAATGACAATTACCTCATCCGACTCTTCCCTAAAAGTCTACAAGGGGTCGCCCTCAATTGGTTTATGGGTCTGGAAAAAGGATCTATCAAGACCTTCACACAACTATCTGAACAGTTTGTCACTCACTTCTCTTTTAACTTAGAGAAAGATATTGACACACTTGATCTCCTCAAAGAAAAAAAACGTGATGGAGAGACCTTTGCAAGCTACTTGCAAAGATGGCATGCCTTGGCTAGTAGGATGAAGTCCCCACCAACAGAGAAAGACATGGTAACATTGTTTATCAAAAACTCTCACCCGGATATGGTGCATAATTTCCAACTCCATTGCATCACTACTTTTGCGGGACTTGTGGAGAAAGGCCCCATCTTAGAACGAGCCCTTCTTGCAAGAGGACAAGTCAAACATTTCAATTCTAATAGAGAGAAGTCCTTCGGGGATAAATCTCGTTTTTGGAATAGAAACAAAAATGCCATCCATGATGGTGTCACTGACACTAAACATGTCCAAGTGGCCAACACCACACAAAGATATGCTTCCCAGCAAGAACTGTCCTTTAAGAATGCCATATCTGTTCCCCAAGGGGCACCATGACAACAAGCCAATCAAAATAACCAAGGAGGGAATAAACGACAATTCACTCAGTTGGGGGAACCCCTTAGAATGGTGTTTAATAAGCTTCTTCAAGCCAATTACCCCATAACATACCCTGTCACCAAACCCCTCGATGCATCTAAACCCAAGCCTGCTTGGTTTAAAGACAATGAATACTATGAATTCCACAAAATTAAAGGACATACCTTGGATAAATGTCAAGGCTTAAGAACCTACATCCAAGGTTTCATTTATTGAGGCGAAATACATGTAGATGCTAACGCAGCATCTTCATCCAATGCTCAATTACAAATATACCAAAATGCCTTTCCTAATCATAATAAGGGTCCTAGTACGTCCAAATCAAATCCTGGAACTAGCAATAACAACCAGCCAGGAAACAGTACCAATAATATCAACTACAAAAATGTACCATACAATTATCAAGGTGTGGTTTCATATGTAGAACAAGTGGAACCCCGTGTATCCATGATACATGTTAAAGGAAAAGATCCACAATGTGCTGTTACTACTCGGTGAAACTGCATCACAGTCCTAGCAGCATCTCCATCCACCCAACGACCATCCGCCAATTCCCAGTATAATATCCTAGACCATCTAGGTAAAACTACAGCCCAAATATCCATTTTGGATATGCTTAAGTCATCTCCCGTACATCAAGATATCCTAAATAAGGCTTTGCAAAGCACACAAGTACCTAATAATATTGACCCTACCCAATTTCAAGCATTGGTAGGCAATCTTTCATCAACCTATCAGCTAGCCTTTAGCCAAAAGGACATGCCGCATCTCAATTCAAACCACAACCGCCCCCTCCATCTCAAGGTCGGTGTCAACTACTAAAAAGTAAAAAGGGTATTAGTAGATAACGGTTCAACCCTAAATCTATGTACGTTAAAGTTTATACAACAGGTTGGATACACCCAAGCTGATCTGAGAAATGAAGTGATCACCATCAAGGCCTATGATAATGCAGAGCGAGATTCTGAAGGCATTATTTGCCTCCCTATACAAGTAGGCCCCATTGTACAATACACTATGTGCCATGTTCTGGACCTTGAACTCCCATACAACATCCTTCTTGGTTGTCTATGGATCCACTCTATGGAAGCTGTACCATCCACCTATCACCAATGTCTAAAATTCCCATTTCAAGGAATGGAAGTCACAATACAAGCCAACGCTCAGCCCTTTTTATATTGTCATGCCTTGGAAGCCTCTTTTCCACATTCACATTATTGCCTAGGAGTCGAAATGGGGGCACCCCCGACATTTGATCCTATCCCGTCCACCAATACTCTAAACAGTTCATCCCCACCATCATCCACACCTGCTTCCATCGTCACCAAGGTTCAGATCATAGATAAGGGATGTGGTGAATACGAAATGCACACCACACTCAATGTGGCAACCATGCCACCTTCGCCCCACACATATGGGCAACCTATTCTGCCATTACCAGAAGTAGAAGAAAAGACACTCACCCTCACTTCCAAGAACGTGGGGTCCACAACGTTCAATAATTTGGGATCCCTCCGGGATCTAATGGACAATGATATCAGTCAATGGGTTTATTGGGAAAAGCCTAAACCACCATAGCCCCTTATTGAATACTTTCATGAAGCCTATCCACACACCTCCAAATTCATCAAAAATTGCCATTACCAAGGCGGAGGCCTTGGTGCAAAAGAACAAGGAAGACGTCTGCCCATCGAAGCAACTACCATCTGACCAAGGAATTTGGGCTTGGGCTATGATACATAATAGAAGGGTCTTACAACATCCTCTAACACCTCTAACAATGTTAGTGTTGAAAATAGTTCCCTTGAAGACATACCGGAGGAGGAGTCCATCATACACCCGTACGACGATCTGAATCACATTGACCTCCCCGCCATGTTTGAATGCTTATCCGTTTGTACCATAACTTTTTCCCTTAAACATCCTGAGCTTATCGATCATGACCTACAAGGTAGCACATCAGCTAGCAATTTTGCCTCAGAAGATACCTAGGTACATCTAATGGGATTAGGGGAAGATGAACGCCCTAATCACAAAAATAAAAAGAAACAAAAGAAGAATGGGTCATCAACTGAAAACCTCACTGAGGCAATTTTTGACTATGAAAAAGTAAAAACAAAGGATGTATCTGACAGTGAAAACCTTGATACGGCACTAGAAGATGGGGACGTTCATCTTCCCCTTGTAGGAAGATGACTATCTGAGCAGTCTTCAATTCTCATTGAAGAAATGCAAGAGGTGAACCTGGGGACAGAAGAGATTCCAAGAATAACCTATGTGGCTAAATCTTTATCTGAAGCAGAATACACCACCATTGTCTGAATTCTCCATGAAGGGGTTATCAACTTTGCATGGGCTTACTCTGATATGCTTGGATTAGATCCCAATCTTGTTGTCCACCATCTGGATGTTCGTCTAGAGACTAAACCTGTCAAGTAGAAGCTCCAAAAAATGCACCCACAAGTGGCATTATTGGTTAAGAAAGAACTGGAAAAGTTGTTGGATGCTAGTTTTATTAGGCCCATTGACTACTCTGATTGGATCTCCAATATTGTACCTGTTGCTAAACCCAATGGAGACATCAAGATTTGTATAGATTTTCGGGATCTCAACAAAGCTTTCCCAAAAGATGACTTCCCCTTGCCTAACAGCGACATGTTAGTCGACATCACTGCGAGAAATGAGATGCTATCCCTCATGGATGGCTTCTCTGGCTATAATCAGATCCAGATTGCCCCCGACGATCAACATAAAACCGCTTTTACAACACCTTGGGGTACTTTTTGTTATAATGTCATGCCCTTTGGTCTCAAAAATGTAGGGGCAACATATCAACGGGCTATGACGGTTATATTCCATGACCTCATTCACATCATCATGGAAGACTATGTCGATGACCTACTGGAAAAATCTGGAACCAGGGAAGAACACCCTACCATTTTGTAACGGATGTCTGCATGTTTAGAACAATACAAGCTTCGACTAAATCCAAAAAAGTGTGTATTCGATGTCACATCAGGGAAACTCTTGGGCTTCATAGTGTCCCGAAGAGGCATCGAGGTTGACCCAACTAAGGTGAAAGATATCATGGATATGCCTCCTCCAAGAAACTTGAGACAATTAAGGAGTCTCCAAGGGAAACTACAATCCATCTGCCGCTTTATAGCCCAACGTGTAGATAAATGTCAGTCATTTTCCCACCTTCTCAAGAAAGACACCAGTTTCAAGTGCAATCAATAGTGGCAGTTGGGATTCGACATGCTCAAAGGATATTTGGCCTACCCACTGATCTTGATGCCACCTATCCCTGGCAAACCCCTCCTATTGTACATATTAGCCATGTCAGTAGCATTGGGGGCATTATTGGCTCAACATGATGAATCTTCAAAGGAATGAGTGATCTATTACATCAGTCGCAAACTGGTCGGGTGTGAACTCAACTATTCACCAATGGAAAAGGCATGTCTTGTTGTGGTCTTCAGCACACAAAAGCTACGCCACTATATGCTCAGCCATCCTATAAAATTAATATCCAAAGTCAACCCCCTCAAGTACCGGCTATCCAAGACAGCCTTGACTGGTCGAATGGCTAAATGGATCATGCTCCTCAGTGAGTTTGATATAGAATATGTGGATAGAAAAGCCATAAAAGGACAAGTAATAGCTGATCAGTTGGTAGATGCCCCATTAGTGGATGCTTATCCCATAGGAACTGAATTTCCAGATGAAGGAGTATTTGCAGCCTCAGAAACCACCACTATGACATTGTACTTTGATGGATCACACACCCATAATGGATCGGGGGCAGGAATCTTGCTTATCACCCCACAAGGTGACTACATACTGAAATCATTTAGACTGGCTTTTCCTTGCACCAACAACATCTCTGAATATGAAGCCCTTCTCATTGGCACATCACCCACTTGCAAGTTTTTGGTGACTCCCAGTTAGTCATAAAACAGGTCAACGATGAGTTTCTGACAAAAGACGAAAAGTTTTTGCCTTACAAATGCATGGTGGATGACTTCAAGAAATATTTCACTACCATCCAATTTGAGCAAATCCCGAGACTCCAGAATAAGGCAGCAGATGTTATGGCTACCATTGGTTCTCTCCTCGACAAGTCGAAAGATTGCACAAATTGTCAGTTCCTAGTTGAGCAACTCCTAATCCCAGCATATGATATCCCTGAGAATGACATGGTGTGTGCTATTGTAGGTCCTGAATCCCCTTGGTACCATGACATTTACAACTACATTCATGACAACACCCTCCCGCCTGACCTCACAAGAAACCAACGTAACTCATTTATCCAACACACAGCCCATTACACCATTATCGATGATACACTTTATCGACATGGGTATGATGGAACTCTCCTCCATTGTTTAGATGAAACTGAAGCTCGTACAACATTAATAGAAGTGCATAGCAGTATTTGTGGGGCCCATTCTAATCGTATGGCCCTAGCCAAGCGGATTCTCAGAGCAGGATATTACTAGCCCACAATGGAACATGATGGCTTGTGAGTACGTCAAAAAGTTCTTTCGTGCCAACAACATGCAGATCTGATTCATGTTCCAGCACAAGATCTCCAACCCATCATGACACCTTGGCCATTTTCACAATGGGGTTTCGACTTGATTGGCAAGATCTACCCTCCATCTTCAAATGGTCATACATTTATCATCACAGCCACAGAATACTTCACCAAGTGGGTAGAAGCCATTCCACTCACTCAAATCACTGGTGTTTAGATCTCTAAATTTATCCTCTGCCATATCCTCTGCAGGTATGGTATCCCCTCCACCATCATCACCGACAATGGAAAACCATTCAAAAATAAGTGCATGAAATTCCTTTGTGACACATACCATATCCAGCATCGTTGGTCCACTCCCTATTACCCCCAAGGTAATGGGCAGGCAGAAGTGACAAATAAAACATTGATCAAAATCATTAAGAAGATGGTCAATAGCACTAGCCGCGATTGGCACCTCCATATCCATCTTGCTCTCTAGGCCTACCATACATCCATCTACACCCCTACTGGAGCCACTCCATATTCTCTTGTCTATGGTGTTGAGGCTATCTTGCCAATCAAAGTTGAAATCCCTTCACTCCGCATCTCCCTCAAGAATCTCATCACTAATGAAGACACCTGAGTGGCAGGCTTGGCACAATTGGAATTGCTCGATGAAAAGAGAATCAAGGCTTATACCCATCTGCAAGCTTATCAACATCGACTCAAAAGGAGCTACAATAAGAAAGTCCGCCCTCGCCAATTCGAGATTGGTGATTTAGTCCTAAAATAAAATCAGCAGAATCAGCAAGATCGAGAGAAGAAAGGTAAGTTTGAATCAAACTGTTTGGGCCCTTATGTCATCACCTCCAAGTATGGTTCTGGTGTCTACAAGCCCTCCACCCCTAAAGGTGAGCCTTTGGAGGAACCCATCAACATCATTCATCTCAAGAAGTTCTACACTTAGATTAGCTGGGGTATCCTTCCTAGTAAAAGTCAAAAATACAAAAAAATTAAAAATTCAAAAATCCAAAATAGTAAAGAGAAATAATTCATCCTATGGTGAAAACCACCCCTATACGGCACCTTGGATACGTACGATTAGTGAAAACCTAGCAACAAGCGCCTCTTGTATAGGGCTAAATCATTATCTACCTCGTGTCCTAGTTACTCTATGGCTTACCCACCAATTCCTCAATCCTCATATCCTCCCATCTGCTTGCATCACCTCGTCGCTTGGTATATTTTGGTTGAGCATTGAATGACCGTCCTCCGCTATCCAACACCTTGAGCTTATTATCCTAATATGATCTTGTGTCATCTCTTCTTGTTTGTCTCCATCTTGGTCTCATCATGTCTCCTTGTGAACTATGTTGCCCCTGCGCTTGCACATAGGCAAGGTTGATCTTTTGATCTGCCCCCGGGGCTTCTCTGTGTCTTCATCCTCCATCTTTTGTCATCATCACCCTCTTTCCTCTTTTCTCCTCATCCCTTCTTGAACTACGATGCCTCTGTGCTTGCATGTAGGCAAGGTTAATCTTTGGATTGGCGCCCGAGGCATTTTTTCCTTCATCACCTATCCTCACGATCCACTTTCCGATCTTATTCATCCTTGGTCTTTTGTTATGTCCAAACTACGTTACCCCTATGCTTGCATGTAGGCAAGGTTGATCTTTTGATCTGCCCCTAGGGCTTGTGCTTGTCTTGGTCATCCATCATTTTCCATCGGTCCGCTGTCCACTATTTTACCATGGTCTTTTCCTGAACTACGAGGGCTCTACGCTTTCACATAGGCAAGGTTGATATTTTCCTCAACCCTCGAGCCCCTAGGTCTTTAGGTTATGTCTCACCCTCTTGTTGTCTTCTGGTCAAGTATGTCCCTATCATTGCTGACTCTTCACAAACAAAATCTCCTTGTATCAAGAAATCTACCCAGTAACAATCATCTTGCGTCATCTAGGTCATTTTAGCTTAGTATCCATCATTGGTCTTAACAGGATGCATCCTTCCTAACTAACCACATCAACCTCATCCATCCTTGGGATCTTATGGCAAATGACACTTCTAATTGATTATGATCTTTTGGTACGTTTGGATTTTGTTTATCATTTGAGCTCCCTATAATCACTAGTCAAGATTGCCATAATCCTTCATATTATGGTGTGTTTTTCCTAGTTAACATAGGAAAATCTCTTGACTGTTTTATTGTTTCTATTTGCTAGGATACTCCACATAGTACCCACTAGGATTCCTCCCGAATCCTATGTTATGTGGGGGCATCCCTTTGTGCTTGTGGTTATTCCAATACCCGGCCCGACAAAAGTCATCGCAACTTTCGGGTATTGGGATAGCCTTCTTGTTTGTCGTGTTTGTTTTAAGCATTAGAGATTAATCTGTCTTGGTCTACATACCTTGATGCCGGATGTCTTATGCTATAGCAAAAATCAGTGCTCTAAAGGATGGCAAATTGCATTCATGTTGCATTTCATCTCATGCTACATATTCCCTCTTCATCCTATCTTGCCTCTACATCTATGACTCGTGGTTTTGGTTGTGCAAACTCTCATTCACTCTTACTAACTTTACTTCTTGGGATCCTTATGGTCTTTGATAGGTACTGCAACCCCCACATCCTACACATATCATCAATCCATTAGGTTCATTTATCCATTTACATCCATTCATTTATCCATTTGCATTCACATCAATTCATTAAGTTTATTTCTCCATTAAACATTCATTTATCCATTTGCATTCACATAAATTCATTAAGTTCATTTATCCATTAGATTCATTTATCCATTTACATTCACATCAATCCATTAGATTCATTTATCCATTTGCATTCACATCAATACACTAGGTTCACTCATCCATTTACATAAAACATTCGTTCATTTATCCATTTGCATTCACATCAATTCATTAAGTTCATTTGCCCATTAAAATCCATTTACATTCAACATCCATTCATTTATCCATTTGCATTCACATCAATTCATTAAGTTCATTTACATCCATTCATTTACCCATTTATATCTGTTCATTTTTATTAAGTTCACCTATCCATATTGCATTATTCTATATAAGGCCCATATTACTCACACCATTAATACAATTGCATTACCATTCATAAATCATTAATCACACATGCATAAGTAAAACATCATATACATATGCATAACATACATCCACTATCATAGAAACATCACATGAAACACCATATGCATACCATCCATCGCCAAAACATGGCATAACATCAATGGAGACCATCACATACCATCATCAAAATAATACAATGTCCATATCCAAAATATAGTCACCACATAATCACCTGCATATCATGCTCAAAATAAGGTGCATCACCACCATCTGGTACTTGTCAAAAACACCTGTATCCTATCACCTATTATCTACATGTCCTGAGCTACCCACATCTGACCTCTGTGGAGACTCAGGTACTGGCCCCCTGTGTGTCAAAATCCCCTGAGACTCATTCCCGGGAGTCCCAAAATGAGAAGGAGCCAACTGGAAATCACTAAACCCTCTAGTCCGTGTCCCTAACAACTACGATGGTGCTAACATCTAGGGTGTCTGCCTAACATACCACGCTGTACGCTGCACTAGATCTGGCACTGCCTGCTCATAGGTGCACCTCCAATATGTTGCCTCCTACATATAGTCATCTCTCTGCCCAGCCTGGTACCGAGTGGCATTCCGCTCATGCCTGTACCTATCCCTCTCTCTGCTCATGGTCTGTCACTCTGACTCCCATGCCTCCTATGCCACTATCAATAAACGTATGTACTCTACAGATCTCTCTCTCTCTACACACATCGTCTTTAGCACAGTCTCATCACTTGGCCCTCGACACACCCGCATTTGTACTATATCCCCCTCAGCGTTCTCTGCCTGACCCACTGCAGAATCTGGACCTGTCTCCATAAACTTTCCCTCTCTCCCTGTAGAGCATGCACCTATCCTTATGCACTATCCCTCTCTCCCTGTAGAGCGTGCACCTATCCATGTGCACTATCTCTCTCCCCTTGTAGAGCCTGCATCTGTCCCTGTGCACTCTTTCTCCTGCTGCACCATCTCCAGTCTAACCTATGTGGCTCAACCCTCGCCCTCATCTCCTCTACAGATGCCTCTGCCATAGATTCCCTCTCTTGCAGTGCCATCCTCTCCTCCTGAAATCCTGCCACCTGATGTCTCAATATCTCCATCTCCCCCCTTCCTGCTAACTCCGGCTTCCTTCGTATCTGTGCAACTATCATCGCTGCCTCTAGCCTGTCTCGGTCCCATATCACCCAAGCCAGCTCCCCCAGTGCTCTCTCCCTCTCTGCTCACATCTCATCTCTCTCTCTCTCTCTACAACCAATGCATCTATCATGAGCCGGCTCACCACACGATCAAACACTATATCCTCTCTATCATGTATCCTCCATACCTCTGTCTCCACCCTCCTCACCTCCTCCTCTAGCACCCATATCCTCGCATGGGCCCCTCTGAGTAAAACCATTGGATCATCGACTGTAGCTGCTGGTACTATGGCTAACGGCTCCATCACCAGTACACCCGGGTCCATCGCCTCTCCCTCTCTCTCCTCCTGCACCGGCTCTATCTAGCGTGTCAATCGAATCCTCCACGGTTGTCCATTCCTCCCCACCTTCATCAGTCTCCTACCCTCCTGCTCAACTGGCTAGACTCTCCCCTAATGAATGCTCTCAAGCCTCTCCCTGGGCTGTCCTCTAACATCCACCACCCTCTCTGCCTCCTCCTGTGGATCCCTAGCTCGCATATCCACTGACAACACTGCGACTCTCCCCTCCTCCTGCTCAACTCTCACCTGCACCCACCTCCGTCGTACTCTAACACCAATCCCCGGCTGAGCATCTCCACCTCTAGCTCACTCTCGAATCTCACCATCTCCTCCCCCCCATCAACTCCTACCATCTCTATCTCCTCCCCCCCATCCAATTTCACCACCTCTATCTCATCCCACCCCATCAGCTCCTCTTGCCTCCATCGCCTCTACCACAGCTCTCCTCGATCTCCTCGACATGCTCGGTCTCCTCAGCTTCCTCCTTAGTCTCCCCCTCTTTGCCGGTTGATCTCCAGCAATACTCTCCTCCACATCACCACTCTCAGGTGCCTCATCCTCCTATCCACCCAGCCCCACCTCATCCTCCTATCCACCCTGCTTCACCTCCTCCTCCTGTCCCCCCTCCTACTCATCCCCTGGCCCCCACAGCCAGCATCTCTGGTGTAACCGTACCCCATCAATGGTTGTGAAATAACCGACCATACCGATCTGTCACTCCAGCATCCTTTGGACCCTACCACCTCCCTGGATAGGGCACCTCACCTGCCACTACCCATGACGCCCTCACTTCTCTCGCTGTCAATGCCGCCCCCCAAGGTACCTCCTTGGTAAGCTGACGAAACATCATCGATGCTCCTGGAATATCCTACACTAGTCCAAACTACCATCCCACTCGGTCGGGATGATGTAGCTCCATTGTGTACCCTGGGCTCCTAATCAGGTAACATCTACACATGAAGAACCCTCGCTGTCTCTCCTCCTCGGTCCTCCATCCTCTAAACTGCCAAAACATATATGGCCACCATAAAATTTTCTCTCTCCATAAATCATCAAATGCCCTCCTCCACCGCTCCACCTCTCCCTGTGTCTCATACCGAAGGATACAACCCCTGGCTGCCACACCACTGGCTCTCTATCATCCAAATCCCCTCCCTTGATCACTAAGGGCCTTGTCACCGTGATGTGCGTCCATCCCCGTACCTGCAGTAGCATCCAGTGTGTCAAGCTCTGCCCCCTCGATAGCGGATCACGTGCATATCCTGATATAACTGAGCCAATATGCATAACCCCCAAGAGAACTGCCCATCCCCCCACTCGACAATATGTTGAATCATCCCCATATACCGTAAGTTGTAGAAATGCCTACTCCGGTTTGGCAACAGAATCTTGTTGATAAAACAACATAGAAACAGTGGTAACGCCGGCACCCCCAGATCTAGACATATGTCCACATCCAATAGCCCCCTCCGTATCGGTAGGTCATCGCACCCAAACAACACCAGAACGGTTTCATCCAACTACTCTCCTCTCAACTTCCCCTTGCACACTAACCATCCTGCTATTAGTAGCCTCAGGATATGCCACACATCCTTAAGTGTAACCATCATCTCTCCAGTCGGCAAATGGAATGTCGATGTGGCCGAGCTCCACCTCTCTATCAGGGCAGTCAACATCACCCGATGAGCCCTCATCTCTTGAAACTACACCAAGTGCAGTAACCCCGCCCGCTCCAGAGCTGCATGGTCCGCTTCATTCATCACCTCAATCGACGACGCCAATGCCTCTAGCCTTCGCTCGTGAGTCTGCACTATACCAACATCCTGCAAAAATTTCATCCCCCCTATCAGACTATTTTTTCGTCTCCAAATCCCCTCTCCCCTCTTTTTCGCTATCTTCTGTTCCCCCTCCCCTTGCGCTGGGGAGAACCCACCCCTATAGTGGGGTGAACCCGCCCGTAGCCCGTCGGGGCAGATCCACCCCCTATAATGGGGCGGACCTGCCTGTGGCCCGTCGGGGCAGCTCCGCCCCATGCAGCGGGGCAACCCCGCCTTGGGCGGCGCCCCCGCTACAGGGTAGCCAACCCCCAGGCGACACCTTGGGCGGCGCCTCCGTCACGGGGCGACCGCACCCTAGGCGGTGCGGCCGCAGCTACCCAGCCAAGGGCGGACTTGCCCTGCCTTGGGGTGACTCCGCCCCGGCCGGGGTGAACTCTCCCCACAGCAGGGCGGCATTTCCCCGGCCCCCGGGGTGGATCCACCCATCAGGAGGGCGTATATGCCCCCCGATGGCCGTTTCTCTTCCTGCCACTGTAAAGTTTTTAAACCAATTTTTTTTTTAATTTCGTCTTCTACGCATTTCCTCATTTTATCCCACCCACAAAACCCATATTTTACTTTTTTAGTAACTTATTTGAAAATGCGTTAAAATTTGAATTTAATGCATGGGGGGTTTTGTCGCTTACCTGGCAGGGCCCATCCTACTGTCGGTATGCCCATCGAACCTCATCTATCCGGTGGACGATCTCAGTGTCATTATCTCTCGACATCTTCACTTCTTTCTGTTTGCTCTTTCTCTTCTTCTCTCAACTGCTACAGTGTAAATGAGGTGAGTTAATTTTCAAAATTACCTTATATTAACTTTTAAAAGGTATTTTTTTTACCTTTTATTTACCCTTTTATTCCTCTGATTAATCCCTTCTCTTCCCGGGGCTTCCATTTGCACTCCGTTTGTCCAGTTGACTTCATTCAAAAGGAAAACTTGCCTATTTTCTTCCCCTCTTTCCAACCATATCATCCATTTCTTCCTATCGAGATGTTTCCTGGGACCCTTCTTTTTCCCCCGTCACCCTCTTGAGTGGGCATACCCTTCGCATTTACCAATTTTCCCGACCATAATCAACACCTTCCATGATTGGGGAATCTTCATCCATTTATCATTAATTGAACGACTTAGATCCTCTTTCCTAGGCTAGGGCATCTTCTTTTGGTCACTTCTTCTAGTCATCTACACTTTCTTTTCTTTCAAACAATGTTATTCTAACGATGCTTCGAAGAGGGGAAAAATGTAGACGTCCAAAGTTGATCACTTCCATATGATCAAAATCATCTACTTTAGTCATTTATTCCATTAACAGTGATTAAATAATTGATTTAATCATTATTTCATTTTCTGCCTAAGGTTCCTAAAGTATCTAATTAAATAAATTAAATACTTTACCTTCCCCCCTTTTCTTCTCTAAATTAAATAAATATGACAAATTATTTAATTTAGTCATTTAACCTATTTGAATTAAAAACCAATTTCTAATTCCTCTTTTTCTCTCTCCTTGTCACATTCTCCATAACCCTCTTCTAATCTGGATTAAATTAATTAATCCGTGATTAGGATGTGCACCACTTAATTTTGATTAAGTGTCACATCCTCCATAATCTCCCACTTGCCTCTAATCTCCCATTAATTACCTTAATCTTGTGTTTGCACAACTTTAATCAGAATCATTAACCATATTTAGCTTACCTTTTCTAGTCAACCTTCCCACTTACCATTTTTGGTATGGACTCCCTTCCCCATGTGAATTTTTAATTCAAATTTATTCAACCAAGGTACCCCTCTTCCCCATGTGAATTTTTAATACACTTTTATCTTTCCAAGGTCTCCTCCATCCCCCATGCAAATGTGACATGTCATTTTACATGTGCCCAAGGTTTCTAGAACTCTGGGCTTGTCACATCTCCCACATGTGAAAAATCTCCAACTTTTTGGAGACCTCCTTTTATCCAATGAATCTTCCATTAAATGTTTAATTTACATTTATTCTTCCCAGACATTTCCCCTTTTCCCATGGATATTTTTGAGGAATTCTAAAATTCCTCAAAAGTCTCTTTCATCCTCATTTGGGGACAAGAAGTTCCTTTTTGAGGAAATCTTATCATCCCCCAAGGCACCTCAAGGGTACTTGTGCTTCATCCATCTCATGTACTTCCCTTCCACCTCATTTCCACATCACTCCACCTTCCACATGTCAAGATGTGAGGGCTTGTGAGTCGTCAACTCACCATAGCCCTTCATCTTGATCTTTGTTGGATCAATCCCAACCGTTGAATTCTCTAGAGAATTCAATTTAGCCTATAAATACCCATTCAATGCCTTCATTTTAAAAAAGGAAGTCTTTTGCAACAAAACTCTTGCAAAATTTCCATGCAAACTCTCATCCATTTTAGCACCCATATTGCATCAATTCATCTTGCATTCATTCAACTTCATTGTCATCCAAGGAGCACACAAGACTTCAACATCAAGGGCCAACCAAGGAAGCAACAACATGAAGGTATAACAACAATCTATATGTTTATCTTTGCTTTCATATTGTTTATTTTCTAAGGCTAATCTTATTGAGGTACCCTATTATCTTGTTACTTCTTTATATTTCATTATTAGTTTTATCTAACATCTCACCTAAGGGAGTAGCATTTTATTAGGATCACAGTAATAAAAAAATACGCTTAATTTTCTAACTCCCCAACATTTCCTCTACCTAAAAAGGCCTAGTGGGACCCATACACCAGCTTGAGAATGTGAGTCCCATCCAAATGGGGCCTATACACCACTTTTCATGTATGTTCTCCCTTTGGCCCCTTTTTAGGGTTTTGATTAGGAAATTAGGATTTTGGATTCAAATTTGATGAATGTTGTTATTTGGGATCTAATAAATGCTAAGTTAGATGAAGTACCTATATAAACAAGGTTTAAAATCATTATTTCACCTAAGCCTTCATTATATCAACCTAAGTGATGAATATTCAAGAATTCGAAGACTCCAGAAGAGTGTCAAGAGAGTTTACAAGAGCAGTTCTAAGGAATTCAAGGGTATGTTTCTTCATCATTTGTTGTAGAAATTCAACATCTATTATCATGTCAAGGTCATCAAGAATCAAGCATGTAGTTGATCTTGTGTTGTGATGTAGTTGTGGTAGCATAAAAAAGTATCCCATTACTTTTTCTTGCGCATTTTGGTCCTCGTTAAACTAAGCTTAATGTTTCTTTGATTTAGTGTTGTAATTCACTTGACACATTCACATTAGGTTTTGGGCCCTTCTAAACTAAAAAATTAATCATTTCCTATTTAGGGTGTTGTAAAGTGTTGTAACTCACTTTCAAACTTTTTTAGGCTTGTCATTAATAATTGGGCTTCTTTGTGTTTTAATTGACCTTATTTTGCATCTACAAGCCTCATTTAATGCATCTTTTTTAGGATAATCCTTACACAAACCAACATCAAATCATAATTCAACTATTTTTAGATTGTGTGGCCTAGATTTGGTGGTCTCGGAATCATACAACACCTTGGGCATATGGGTCTCAATCTTGATTTTACACCTTTCTAAGAATTTTTTTAATTTGGTCCCATAATTTATGCCTAATGGGACCCATACACCACCTTGGGCATATGAGTCTCGTGTGGTGTAAAATTAAAATTAATTAAAATTATTGATGAGATTCTATACTCCTACATCTAATGTCAGCTTGTAGTCTTGCAATTTCAATAATTTTGCATAATTATGTATAAACACATGTTTCTTTCACTCATATTCATCCCTAAGCATTCAAGTATTCATGCATATAGCAAGTTTGGGCTTGCAAGAGTATTCAAATTCCTACAAGATATTTCAAGAGCATTTAAGGGTAGATTATCAAGCATCATATCAAATTCTTCATGCATCCTGTTTGTTTTGGAGCTAACAATTGTGATGTAGGGGTTCATGATTCAAGCTAGAATTATGTTCAAGATCTATCCTATTAAAGAAAGATTTAAGATCTCTATCCATTGGAGCCACTTTATACATGTTTGTAGCACCTTATTGCTAGGTTTTTTACGAGTTTCAAAATCAATTTTTTTTCATTCATCATTGTCCATTCCTATTTCATTTCATCTCAATTTTTGACTACCAAAATGAGGTTTGACAAAGGAAAATTCCTATCCATTGAAAAAATAATAATTTTCCATCTCTCTAGTGTGTGATTTGCAAGTTTAGATTGAGGACACATTGAAGAGAGTTTTGAGAAATTTTTCAAAGTTGTCACCTTTCATTGAAGATACTTGGAAGACTTCTATGGGTTGCAAATCAGGGTTTCAGATTTGGATATCAATTAGGAAGCATAGAGTAGACCTTGAAGAATAGATTTAGAATTTGAAGCTTTGAAAAACCCTAACTAGATTAATATGCCAATTTTTTGAACATCTAGAATACTGAGAGTGGGGGATGAATAATTATTCTACAAACTAATAATAAAATCCACTTAACTATTATCACAGTAATGACCGAACCAGCAAGAGAGGACATAGAAACAAGACAAATCAATCATGCACATGAACACCAAGATTTTTACCTGGAAAACTCAATGAGGGAAAAACCACAGTGAGGGTTAACTCACAATATATTATATCCAAATACAAAATATTACGAGGCTCACTGCCAAGACTCACTTTCCTTAAAACACTCACTACCAAGATACAATAACAGTGGCTCACTACCAAAATGATAAACTGATGGAATAATCCTTCTATGTGTAGGGTTCAGTTCTACTAAAGCTCAAAATATAAAGTTCCACATTGCATATCTTCACATTTTTCCCTTCTCCACTTCTCACACTTGCACACTCTTTTCTTGCTACTATCTTATATTTATACAAGTATATCTTATTCATCAATTAGGTCAACACCATATAATATTTAATCATTTCATCCAAGTATTGCATTATACCAATTCTACTATTATTCTTCATAATACATTTCATTCATTCAGTCGGCCAAGACTAAACCACAATTCTCCAAACCAACAAATAATTCTCAAAGCAAACACCTTCCGGATCTAAGATCACATTAGTTTTCCATCATACTACCAGTAAAGAGACCATCATCAAAGCTGAAATATATAAGTATTCACCTTAGTAGAATGGAGAGTCTCCCACACAATATACATTCACATAGAACAATAGTAGAAAAGATGGTTGAACTCTGTCAAACATAAACTTTTGTACATAGCAAAATAATTTTTCAAGATACAAGATATAGTTGTCTGAATGAGCCAATGAAAAATGGTTAGGAGACTAAATTCATATCAAATCTTGTGATGAGTTTCAGACTCAAATACCAACATATTGATCTACCACAAAAGTGTTTTACCAGAAAATAAAAACTTTTGGTAGACAAAGTCAACTTCTCATATTGTTATCACCATATAGTTGTTTCCATGTTGACATCGATGACAACATAGAAACAACCAACACAACTATCCATACTTCATGCTTATGTTGTAAAGCTTCCAATAATCGCCCCCTTTGGCATTGATTGAAAAATGCATGACAATAAGGTTTTCAAGAATACCACATTGATTGTTTTGATTACTCCCCCTATCAAAATTGCTCTTCACAATTTTTTTTCCTCTGAATCTTCATCTCTCCATCTCTTTATTTTTCTATCTCTGCCCCTTTGACATCAATGGCAAAGGAAAGGGTCTGGTAAAAATATACATATGCATCAAAAAGTAGTCAAACATATATGAACACTGAATTAACCTGAAGAAGAACCTCTGAGACTCTCTAGGATAGGCTTCCATGATAGTTTACATTCTTCCCATGAACATTTTTCATTAATTGGAGTCTTGTAAAGTAGCTCAATTTTAGTTAGAGACTCTAAACCATCTATTAAAGTATTGGGATTAAGATTAATCTATGATAATTCACCAATACCACCAAGAGCACAAAGACAAAAGTGTGTCTAAATTTAATCATGTCTATGAGTGCCACAAACTTCTTGATAACATCTATTCTTTGATCCTAAAGAGAGAAAAAATTGTCTTGAAGCTGCAAAATGTAGGAGGTTACCTTTTATTATCTCTATCTTTTACTAATCTATATGTATTTACCCAAGTGCTCAGTCCAAACTCACTCATCCTTATCTCATTCTCATACTCAATGTTTTGCTAGACCAATCAAGGCAAAAGAAAAGTAGTTTTTGTGCCTCCTTTTAACAATCTTGTAAACTCTTCAATTCCTTCATTACTCGATCATATTGATTCACACATTTTCCTTTCATATCATTCAAATTTTCTTCACTAGACCTAATTCCAATAGACATTTCAAGTCCAAAGATATATGTACTTTCAAAGGAATTAATCATGCCATGGAGATTCTCCACAACAAAAATTGATGAATCAAAATTAGCACCAGGAATAACCTTCTGGAAATTTTCCAGAGTTGTCAGAATATTAATTTTTTCATTCTCATGTTCAAGCTAACTTTCTTTTCCACTTCGTAGCTTCACTATAGTCCTCCTCTTCTTTCCTATTCTAGTCACGCTACCAGAGGTACTTTCTTCATTGAGATGATTAGGGATTTAAAATAGAATTTTAGTATATATATATCAATTTTAGCCTCTAGCACTTCATAATTCAATCCATATATCCAAACTAACCTTGATTCAATTGATTCCATGTGTCAGAAATTTATAGACACAAGAAAATTTATGCTTCTCGGGTATATTTCTACAACACTTACTATAGTTATAGACCTTTTATTCATCCTCATCTTAAATTTTACAAAGAATCCAGAAAGGGTACATTCTTGTGCATCCAAACTACCAAGATTTATCATGAAATTCTTGATTTCATAAGCAATAGGCTCTGAATTTGACCATTCCAACCTTCTTATTATCGAAAAATTGTTCAAAAAGTAAAAGAGTAGACAAACAACTAGATTTCCATACCGAAAAGTATTCTTCTTTATCTTCTTAATTTCCTATAAATTCTTCAAAGGATGTATGTGAAGTAGTTCACACAATTCATATTCCATACCTCTTATTATCATATCAACGTCAATTTTCACCACAATAGTAAAAACTATAGTCATTGTTAGGGATACAAACTTTATGACCAATGAAAATAGTAACATACCTTTTTAACATATCAACAATCTATCTCAAACCAATTTCCTTTTCTATAGAGCACACATATGTAGCCTCAATCATTTATTTCTCATTCATAATATTCAATTTAGGAATTGGTCCAAATGAATAAAAACCAATTACATCTCTAATAGCTTCTCTATAAATTAGATTTGCTTCATCAATCCACAAAGATTCATCATGAATTCTACTCAATACCATCTGAATGTACTTCTTCTCAAATTCAAACCAAGACACTTCTCTCCAAACATCCAACTTCTTCTCAACTAATACTTTGTAGGCATGATGATTCTCTTTCAATTCATTTTTCTAAAGCACACTAAACTAAACTGACGGCATTTCTTCAATCTTACTATAAAAAATAAATAGATATCTTCTATAGGAGAAACTCTTGGAGGAATGCAAGAGAATGCACCAATAGACTCTTCCGACACATTCCTCAAATATTTCTTCAACCTATATTTGTCTACACAATTCACGATCTTTGAATTATCCATCAATAAAAGTAAAATATTGTGTAAAAAAGCATACCTCTAAAAATTTCAACAAAAAAATGTATAGATATCTTGTTTCTAGAGCTGATCACTTCAAATTCATCAAATATGTATTCTTCAAATTCTGAAATTATAAAATCCCTTCTAAACTTCCTTTGCATGCTTTTCCAAAAATACATAGAATTTTAAGTTCATTTGAACTTATTCCTTCCATTTTGAATGATATTGTAGTAAATGTTCCAATTTGCGAGTATATTGCCTGAAAAACTGTTTATGCTTTCATCCTTTCAAATTTTGTAGACATCTTTTTCCACACATGAGACTAATAAAATACCTTAATATTTTTACCACATTAAATATACTTCTACCTTGATATGTCACAAGTATCAATACAAGTGTTTGTTAGATTTATTGATGATTACTCTCCCATAGCCACTACTTTTTTTTAGAGATTGATGAGAGTATCTCAACTGGAGTTTGACACCGATAAGATCAATAATTCCTTTCTACAAATTCTTCCCATTTCTTTTCTTTCCTTTTCCATATCAAAGGTTTCATCATTATTATTCTCCTAATAGATTTTATCTTTTCTTCCACTGTTACCATCTACATGTTTTGATTTTATGCATTTAAAAAAAATAGCATTCTCCTTTCCCTTTTTATTTTTATCCAATAGAATATATTTATATCCATTATTTTTTTATTTTTATCCAATAGAATATATTTATATCCATTATTTTTTCCTTTATAAATGACCAAATCTCTTGGAGAAATGAAAAACACCATTGAAGTATAAATACCTTTTAGCATCATACCATTTGATCAGAGTTTTTTTTAATTACTTCTTCAATCCTTGACTTGTCTAGCTTTGTACCACATCTTCTTACCAGTGAATTACTTTACTTTAGAACTCTGACCTTTTTCAAACCCTAAACCGCTCTTATTCATTTCCAATATTTGAGAGGTAATCAAATTATCAAGCATCATTGAGCTTATCTTAAATTTGTCTTAAAAAATATTTTCTCTTTCCATATTAGATCTTAGGATTCTTGCTTCTAATTCCAACTTTCTGAATTCATCTACCTTCTTCTGAATTTCAATATCCTAATATTCTTCAATTCTTCTCTTTTCATCCAATTGTTCCAGTAGGCTAGTGATGATTTATTCTCCTTTAGTTAGAAAATCATATGCAACCATAATTGTGCTTTGTATATTTTCAATATCCTCATTTTCTTTTATCAACTTTTCCTTCAAGGCTTCCATTTCTTCTAAAAATTTGGTAGGGGCAATTTTCAAACGAAAAAATTTCCATTTTTCAAAATTTGTGACCTTCCTCAAGATATTAGGCTTCTTCTGAGGAAACAAGATCTAATACAAATTATTGAACATCTAAAATACTCAGATGGGGGGTGAATCAGTATTCCACAAACCGATAATAAAATCCACTTAACCATTATCACAATAATGACTGAATTAGCAAGAGAGAACATATGAACAAGAAAAATAAATCATGCACATGAACACCAAGATTTTTACGTGGAAAACCCAATGAGGGAAAAACCACGGTGAGGTTTAGCTTGTAATATATTATATCTAGATACAAAATATTTTGTGGCTCATTGCCAAGACTCATTGTCCTTAAAAGTCTCACAGCCTGAGTAGAAAAGATGGCTCATTTCCAAAATACAACAATAGTGGTAGACTACCAAAATAATGAACTGATGGAATACATATTATATGTACAAGGTTCAGTTCCATTGAAGCTCATAATACAAAATGTTGTGCATTGCATATCTTAACCCTTTTTACATTCTCCACTTCTCACGCTTCCACACTCTTCACTTGCTAATATATTGTATTTATAGAGGTATATATTATTTATCAATTAGGTCAGCATTAGATAAGATTTAATTATTTCATCCAAGTAGTGCATTATACCAGGTCAACTATTAGTTTTCATAATATATTTCATTCGCTGAGTTGCGCAAGTCTAAACCAAAATTCTCCAAACCAAAAAATAATTCTCAAATCAAACACCACCCAGATATGAGAGAATTTTAGTTTCCCATCATACTATTAGTAAAGAGACCATTAATAAAACTACAATATATGAATGTTCACTTTAGTATAATGTGGAGTCTCCCACAAAATATACCTTCACATAAAACAATAGTAGAATAAAGAGTTGAACTTTGTCAGAGGTAATGTTTTGTACATAGAAAAAACACATCTCAAAATCCAATATATAGCTATCCAAATGAGCCAATAAAATATTTTTAAGAGACCAGAGTCATATCAGATCTTGTGATGAGTTTTGGACTCAAATACCAACATACTTATCTACCAAAAAGGAGTATTACTAGTAGAGAACAACTTCTAGTAGACCAAGTAAAATTCTCATACTATTAGTGTTGGCATATGGCTGATAATTGTTGCCACTAATGGAAACCTAAGTCATACATCTAGTTTGAACACTGAGATGCGGGCGTGAATCAGTGTTAAAAAATATTAAAATTCATCAATATAAAACTTGAATCTATTTCAACACTACATTAAGAAGAGAAGTATGCATTCAAAGTATTCATTCATGACACCATAACACATAATTTTTTGCGTGGAAACCCTATTAGGGGAAAAATCATGACGGAGGCTAATCAACCATTTGAGTACTCAAATATACTTGTTTACAAAAAGAATGCACTTGCATTGAGGCACACTGCCTAGAGCTCACTACTCAAAAGAAAAGGCTAAATTCCATACAAAATGTGATGTCCCCACTCTAGTGAGTTCTCAAGAATAGTGTGTTAGCCCTTTATTGGGCCCTTGTGGGCTAACTGGTTTGGTTAGAGGGTCAGTGGTACTTTCTGGAGAGCTTGGTCATTCTCTTTTTTAGAGCTCAGTGATTGGTTCACAGTTGGTGTTAGCAGTTCAGGGGTTGACAGCTTCTGATGACATGGGAATATATGGAGATTTCAGGAAGTTATGTTTATATACATGATTTAAGTTATTAATTAAATTAATATTTTATCATAAAGTCAAATTGACTTTATCCCTTTATATCACTTAAATATTCATAAAAATAGTGATTTAAAATTAAATCACTTAATCTTTTAAGTGGACGCCAAATATTACGTTCATAACTATTGGAAGGGACATAATATTATTTTAAAAAGATTTAAATGATGGAAAAGGGCGTATCAGGGTTTGAGCAATACTTCCATTGGAGAATAATTCCTCTTCGATGTTGAGTACTTTTGAGACTGTGAGAGATCAGTCGAATTAGTGCAATGGTGAGAGCTTCATATAGAGGTTCTACATGATTTTAATAGAGTTTATTATTCAGTTTATACTTTTGTGTAATAAGGAAGGGGGTTTCTACACTTAAGGCATCCTCTTCAGCATTTTACTTGGGCCGTACTTTTGCATTGGTAAATGTGCCTATTTTGGGAAGGCGTGTGAAGGAAGTAGTTGAAACGCCTCTCTCTTGGCTTTCTTTTGTGTCTCTTTCTTGGCGTCTACCTCTCTCACAGGATTGTATCCTATTTTTGAGTGGGAGAAGTCAGATCTGGAGGCCAAGAGTGCTTCTTTGTCAGTTTTCATCAATTTCGGCTGGCAAACTAGATTTATTTCTTATTTAATTATTCTGGAGCATTACGGGTATGTGATTCATTTGTAATCTCATTGTATGTATTATAGAATAACATCTATTGCATTTTTATAAGCTTAATATGATAGGCACCTTCTCTTCTATCTACAAACATTCTCTAAAAAACTAAGTAAAACACAAATAGACTTAAGAAAAAGATAGGGGTTTAGTAAAGAGCTAGCAGGGCTCTTCACACAAAAGTTGAAATTTAGACCCTTTGAAGGTTGAGCTGAGATGATAGCATCTATTTATTCTAGGTTAGAGTTTTGGTGAAGCTCATATATTGAATTCTAGATTTGTAGATTGATTCTTCTCTTCACTCTACTCTGCTCTACTCTTCGCTCAACACCAAGACTAGTTCGCACTATTATTCTACTGAATCTTGCATCACACATATTCACATTCTTACAAACTTATTTTCTTCATACCTTGCACTCCTTATAGACCTTAACTGATAGAGTTGATCTCATATATATATCAGCTAACAAGGATTTACTCATTCATTAGTTGGCTTCATAAAATATTAAGTTACTTTCATCTTGTTGGACATATCCATCATTAATTCTTTATGTGCATCCTCCAAAATTAGTTGAGAAAAAGAGAGAACCAAACAAAACATAATCGATCATGAAAAAATTTAGTTAATTACTCCTTACAAATCCATGATTACTATATTTTCTGAGTCGACCTTCTAGCACAAATAACTAACAAATTAGTGCACTAGATATCCTAGATCGCATATCAGTAAGTGCACATCAACAAAATCCTTCACCAAGGTATGAAAAACATCAAAAACCCTTCCTCGGATATCCACAACCCAAAATATCTATCCAGTGAGGTGTTTAGATCAACTTTTATGCCTGTAACCAGATGCCTTGTTCTTTACTTTGTTCTACCAGTAGAAACAAAAACTATATTGTAGACTAGATTCTATCAAGGTTTCCTATGTTGTCAGGGTTGGCATCAATGAAAAAAATTACATGTCATATGCCAAAAGTCTCCCCCTTTGGCATTGATGGCAACACTTAGGGAAAAATGACTAAGTGTTGGAATCAGTATAGTTATATTTCCAAAACATTTCTACACTTTCTCCCCTTGAGATTTATAAGGGGTTTTCTCCCCCTATGAGGCATTTTCATTGCATTTTATCCCCCTTTGTCATCAATGACAAAGCATGGATGTCATATGCCAAAAAGACAAAAAAAAGTGAATAGTGACAAAACAGTTCTATTCAAATACCAAGTGACAAAACACAATGACAGAGTAGTGTAAAATCAATTATATGCCGATACCAAGTGACAAAACACATGTTCAAAATCCTCAACACTTCAAAACTTCAACACATATATGTTGATAGTTCTTCTCCTTTCATGAAAATTTAAAAATCTTGGAAAATAATTAATTATTACCATAGAAGATTATCCTATGGTTTTTCTTCAATTTTGGAAGGAATTTCTTCCAAGAATCTATTGTGATTCCAGTTATAATGATCAAACTATTATTCTTGGAAGTATTCTTAACAGTTTGAGTTAAAGATTTAGGAATTGTAATTGCTTCTTCTAGTTTCTCACCATTCCTCAATATCTCCACTGTCTACTCCAACCTTCATTCGGTTAGATCCTTCACCTTCCAAAAAGTATCCATGAGAGTGTTCTTGGAGAGTTGAATTTTTGTGTGTGTTCACTGTAGGTCCTAGATTCTTCTCCTGAGTGTGGCTTCTAGATCCTAAGATATGTCAAATATTTTCCAGTGTCATTCAACTCAGTTTCATTCTGATCCAACTTCTCTTTGTAATTACTGACTGCATGGGGTCAACAAATGCAATAGTTGTAGTTGCTAGTAGTTGAGTTTATGCATTTCCTTAACTCATTCATTTTCCTTTTTAGTTTGTAAAGAGATAGTATTAATTTCTCCTTCAAGTGAGAGATGAATTCACTAGCTTCCTCTTCTTGTGCTTTAGAATTCAATGTTTCTTTGTTGCATTCAATCATTTCACCGAGAAGAATTTTCTACAAGATTTCCAATCTAATCTTGCATTGCTCAACAGAAGAGTTTAGCACATTTAGAATCATGTCTTTATCATATGATGGTCTCAAAGACTATAACCTACCTAATTTTTGCATTCCACCTTCTCCTTGAATAATTTTTTTTAGCTTCTCTTCTGTTAGATCATATTCTTCCTCATTACCTTTTTATTGTTCAGATTCATTTTTTAGTGGATCCTTAGTTTCTTCATCCAGAATATCCACAATTTTTTTTTTTTTCCCTTTCCCTTAATTATAGGAACTTTTCTTTCCTCTTTTGTGTCCTTTATCAATGCTACCGGAAGAGGAACCAACTTCATTTGATCTTACTGGAAGGGAAATATTGAATGAACCACACTTTTCAAGCACATTCTTCAAAAAAAATTCAAATTCTAACTCCCAATCGACCAAGCTCCTAGAATATGCATATTGGTTTGTTTGTCTTCCATACAACATTGTCGATTTTCAGCAAGCAATTTAGGAAATACATTACTTTCATGTAATCAAAGTACCAAACCTAAAAGGATAGCCTATTTCCTTTTTGAGTTGAACATTCTCCATCAGCTGATCCTTTAACATGCCGCATAGGTCAAATTCCTGACCTTCAATTATCATCTTGTGAGAAATATAGACTGCACCAGCCGATGTAGCTCCTTCTCAATTTTTGTATAAGATTTTGTATGTTATTCCATGTGAAATGTATTTTGTAATATGATTCTTGATTGTAGCAATTATCAAGGCTCTCTGATCTCCAATTACTCTAGTTAGGGTTTCAACCTCTTTGTTCCAAATAGATTTCTTCCTTTGTATATATTTTACTTTGCAAAATCGATTCAAATTATCAATTACTTCCTTCGAGATAATGTAGGGTTTTTCCAAAGTTAAGATATCATCATGTAATCTACATAATTTAAACTTCACGAATTTTGGATTCTGGAAGTACGAAAAATCATTCCAGATATCCATTTTTGTGTGTTTAGCTTCACTCAATTGCTTCAATTCATAGACCTAATATTTGCACTGTTATATTCATGTAGAGTGATTGAACCTTTTATTTTTTCCATTTTACTTTTTGTATTTATGGTTTGCAACTGCACACCAAATTGTATGAAGAATTTGAGATCAATTTGAAATACCTAATAGATTTTGAAAATTGTCGATGAATCAATTTCAGTGCTTCGAAATACAACCACCGAGTTCTCTCCTTTTCTTGTTCGATAAAAACTGACAAATTACTACTAAAACTTGACTTTTATAGCTCGCATACTTGCAATAAATGTGTTTGGCCTAAATTTTTGGATACTCTATTTTCTCAAACAATGACTGAAAAAATATTCTGCAGACCTATCAATTATCTGAGTTCCTTTTTCAAAAGTACTCCAAAACTTATGTACACCACAAATATACCTTCTCAACCATTTTATTTGTTCTAGTACCATCCATAAATAGGGGAGGAAAGATTTAGTTGCAAAGCTCCCACTAGGCCAAGGTCCTGAAATCAATTAACCGAATAATTATTGGAAGTAGGTTCTAGTATGAAACCATTCCAAGCATCAGAATCACTCTTCCTTACCTATGTCTTTTTCATCTGATCTCTGATTTTTTATGTAGTCACTTTTTATTTCCTTTTATCATTTTGCTCTATATTTTTTCCTTTGTATACTAGACCTCTTATGTTTGTATTTTTGTTTCTACAAAATCTTGCAATGTGACCATACTTATTTCAATTGTAGCACACAACACTTTCTTGAAAATTCCACTGATTTCTTCTTGATGTGCATTTATTAGCAACATTCCTTCTTAACACATTTTTGCATTCAATGGTTTTATGACAAAAAAAATTGCATTTGAAACAATGACCAGAGAATGATGAATCTCTTGAATTCATATTAATTTTGCATTGACAAACCATATGACTGAACTTATTACAAGAAAAACAATATCCATTAAACTTTTGTGCATTAGGTTGTCTTACTAGATATCTTCCACTTTTGTTCTGTCTAGGATTCTTTCATCTTGATCTGGAACTTTCTCCCTTTTCATATCCAAGACCTCTCTTGTCATTTCCAATATTATATCCTTGAGTCAGATCATTAATCTTTACTGAACTAATCTTGAAATTTTCTTTGTATTCATTTACAATGATAAGATAATTCCTGAGTAGTAATTTTCTTACCGATTTCTTCTTCATTATTTCTAGTTCTTTCTAATTCACTTTCCAGTTGAGTGAGTTCCACATTTATTTTTCTGACTTCATTAGATTTCTCTTTCAGAACTTGAGTAATATTTTCTTCATTTTTCTTCCTTTCAAGTCAATCTCCTTAGTCATCTTCATCACCATAGATTCCATCTCATGTTTTAGGTTTGTATTGTATCTAGCAATATTTTCACATGATTTAATTATTTCCTTCAAGGTTTGATTCAAGTGAGCATAATCCATATCTTAATTCTCCTTCTACTGTATCCGATCACAAAGATCCTTTCTCTTCTACCTGCATTTAACAATCTTATCTTTCAATGACTGAATGAATTTCTCTCCATCTTTAAGATTCGCTCTTAATTAATTAACTTCTGCTTTAGATTTATCAAGGTGATCAACTGCCACCTTAAGGTGTTGTTGAACACCATCAAAGTCCATTAAATTCCAAGATCCAGCTCAAGCTGCTAAAATTCTTTAGACAAACTATGCTTTGATACCAATTTTTGGACTCAAGGGAACACTGAGAGGGGGAGTAAATTGGTGTTCAACAATTTTTAAACATCATCAATCTAAAATATGAAACTATTTCAATATTGTATTAAGAAGAGATGTATTCATTCAAAGTATTCATTCATGATACCATAACACAGTTTTTTATGTGGAAACCTTGCTAGAGTAAAAAAAATGGTGTAGGTTTATCCACAATTTGAGAGTGATCAAAGGGCACTGATAATTGTAACAATCAAAAATCATGTTACAAAGTACATCGCACATTGGATATCAAACAAAACATTCTACAGAAATCGAGAAGGAGCTACTTTGGCTAGCACAGTCTAGATTTCACACAAGATGATAATTGAAAATAAGGAATTTGACCTGTACAGATTGATAGCATATCAGTTGATGGAGAATGTGAAACTGATAAAAGAAATTGATTACCCTTTCAGGTTCAGTACTTTGATTACATGTCTAGTAATATATTTCTTGAATAGTTTTTCAAAAATTGACAATGTGGTGTGGAAAAAAATGAACCAGTATGTAAACAACTATACTCATATTCTAGGAGCTTGGCTAATTGGGATTTAGAATTTGAAAATTTCTTGAAGAATTTGCTTGGATAGTGTGGCTCAGTCAATATTTCCCTTATGGTAAGAACAATTGAAGTTGGTTCCTCTGTCAGTGGCATGGATAAAGGACATAAAAGAGGAAAATAAATTGTTGAATATGACCCTCCAGAAAGAAAAGTTCCCAAAATTGAGGGAAAAGGAAAAGAGAAGGAAATTATGGATATTCTAGACAAAGAATCAAATGTAGAAACTATGAATCCACAAAAGAATCAATCAAAACCAAAAAAATCTAGTGATGAAGAACATGATCTAAAAAAAGAAAAGCTACAACAACTTATTCAAGGAGAAGGTGGAATGCGGGAAATAGCTAGGTTATGGTCTGTTAGACCATAATATGATCATTTTTTGATTTTGAGTGTGCTAGATGATCATGTTGAGAAATGCAAGATTAGATTGGACAGTTTGTAGAACATTCTACTTGATGAAATTATTGAATGTAGCAAAGAGACATTGAATTCTGAAACTTAGGAGAAAGAAGAAGGTGAAATTATCTCTCACTTGAATGAGAAATATAGGCTATCTCTCTCCAAATTGAAGAAGAAAATGAATGAATTGAGACAATGAATCAATGGAAAAAATAACATATACAACTATTGGATATGTTTGCCCCATGTTGTTAGTAATTAAAAAGACAAATTGGATCAGATTGAAACATAGTTGAATGGTATTGGAAAAGCCCTTGACATGTCTCAAGATCAGGATGGAACCATCAAAAAAAGTCAGAATTTGCAGTATGAACACACTTGTGGACACTTTTTGGAAGGTGAAGGATCTAACTGAATGCAGATTGGAGTAGATGGTGTAAATAACAAAGAAAGGTGATAAACTAGAAGAATAAATTACAATTCCAAAATATTTAATTGGAATTGTCAATAAAACTTCCAAGAACAACAGTTTGATCATTATCATTGGAATCAAAATAGATGCTTTGAATAAATTCCTTTTGAAAATGAAGCAAAACCATAAGATTATCTTATAAAGTAGTAATCACTTATTTTCAATTTTTTTAAGTTTTAGTCTAAGGGGGAGAACTCTCAGTATATATCTCTTAAATTTTTTGAAGATTTTGAACACATGTTTTGTCACTTTTTGGCATATGGTCTCTATGCTTTTTCATTGATGTGAAAGGGGGATAGAATGCAGTGAAAAGTGCCTTATAAATCTTAGGGGGAGAAAATGCAGTAAAATTTTTGCAACATATCTATAATGATTTCAACACTTAGTCATTTTTCACTAAGTTTTGCCATCAATTCCAAAGGGGGATATTGTTGGAATATGGCTTATAATTGTTTTCATTGATGGGAATCTAAGTCATACATCCAGTTTGCAGTCTATTTTTGGTATCTAATGGTAGAAAAGAGAAAAGAACAGGGCATCTAGTTAAAGGTGCAAAAGATGATTTGATTACCTCATCAAACTACTATTTTTATTTGTCGACCTCATACAAAGAACTTTTGATGATTAGAATACCTTTCTAAAGGATTTTTTTGATACACATTCACTAGTATGTGATCTACAAGATCTGGTACATTAATCTATTGAATATCTATGATAATAAGCCAATGCATCAAGTATAGTAATTGCAGGTGTATAAGAAGTAATTAATTTGAAGTTTTTCATCTTTCCATTAGTATAATGTTGAAATAGTTTCAAGTTTCAAATTGATGAAGTTAAAAATTTACTGAACACTGATTCACCCCCCCTCTCAATGTTCCCTTGAGTCAAACAAATATCACCATGTTGAAATCAATGAAAACATAGGAAAAAATAACACAACCATCCAAATTTCATGCTCATGTTGTAAAGATTCCAACAAATTTTTTGTGTGAGTCCTAGTTTAGGTCATTTTTTAGGTTTGTGTTTTTTCAAATACACATTTCCCATATTCATGTTTTTGCACAGAAAGCTAGATCCGAGACTAAATCACCTAGCTTGGCATATGATTCCTAGAAGGCCTTAAAATAAGGATTTATAATAATTCAAACCTCCATCGAGTCATCTTTAGATTTCCAAGTTGAACACATTTCTTCTTACAACATTCTATTTTGATTTATATGCATTTTTAGGTCATCTAGTGAGAGATTGCATCATATTAGGATTAAGCATTACATATTGTGTTTCATTTATCTTTCCAAGCCCTAGATTGGTAGTGAAGCCCCTAGGACAGCCCTATTAAAATATCTCCTTCACCTTAGCATACACTAGAGTGAGACCTTTAGGGTTTCCCTTCAACGAGACAATTGTGAAGTGGGTTTGCTCTATGTTCTAAATCATATGAAAGTGAATCAATTTTTTGTTGATTTAGTAGTATTCAAGATCCAAGATTAATATTTTCTCTACATCTCATTCAATATCACAATCTACATTCTACATGGGCACATGCATCATGGTCTATTGTTAATTTATATCTCAAGACATCATTCAAAGAATCATTGTTCATGTTTCATATTTCAAGTTTTATGTTCATATTTCATTGTTTCATCATAAGGTTTAATTATCTAAGTGAGGTTTGACCAAGGTAAACCCCTATTTCCTAACAATGAATAGTTTTTTTCTCTCTCTCTACATGTTTGATTGTAGATCTAGGTGTCTTGGAGCTTAAAGATACTTTGAAGACAAGGTTTTAAGATTGGAGAAAAAATTTCAAGTTTCCATCTACATTGCAAGATCACGAAAAGTCACCTATAGGTTGGAAATCAAGGTTTTTGACTCAGAGATTTGCTAGGAAGGAAGCTACAAGAGATCACCAGAGAATACTAGAATTTCATCCAAACCCTAATAATAGGACTAAATAACCACTTGTGGCATATGAATCCCAGTACTACCAATTTTCAAGTTCCAGGAGATTCAGATTAGGCCTTGATAGATTCTAGTTTTGGTACAAAAAGCCTAGTCTACGACTAAATCACCCGGACTAGCATATGACCTAGTGGGCATTAAAGATTAGAATTTTAGGTATTTTGAGCTTCTTTTGACCTCATCCTTCTTCTAGGTGCACCTTTATTCATTCTTAGTTTGTTATTTTACATTTCAGTTTTATTTCTAAGGTCATTTGGTCAATTTTGCATATACTTTCATCATTTGCATTTCTTATCTTTCTAAGAACTCGCTTGGTGGTGAAACCCCTTTATAAATTTAATCACACCCTAGGATAGCATTTAGTAGATCTCTTTCCCATATTCCATCCTTGGATTGAGACCTCTAGGGTTTTCTTGAGTGAAACTGAGTGAAATAGGAGGCCCTTATCCTGTGTTCCATCTCCTAAAAGGTGGAACAACTATTTTCTTTATTTCATTTTCATGAAAGTAGCCTTTAGAACACCTTATATTGTTATTTAAGGTGCATAATACTTTTATATATATTTTACATCAAATTTGCATTAGGTTTTGCATAAGTTGCATCTAGGCTTTCTAAACCTTGCATTAATGAAAGTGCATATAGGTTGCATTTTTTCCTCTTTCATCAGTGAAATTCAATTTAAATCTATAATTACACTTATCATAAAAAAAATAGAAACTAGAAAACCTAACATTCAATCAATTTTATTTTTTTAAACCCTAATTTGAGACTCATACACCCCTCTAGCTGATTTAGTCCCAATACAAGTTGTTTTGCCTACTTTTTGGTAATTTTGTGTTGTGATTTTTTTAGCATTCGGCCCTTCCAAAAACCTTGACTAGGACTCATACACCCCTCTAGGTGATTTAGTCCCATATGAAGCCTAAAAATACCTTCTACAATATTAAAAACCTTGTTTATGTACTTCTTAAGCTCGCTAGTTACCTATAGTATCAGTCTAGAAATTTTCAATAATGCTTTTTGTATGCATCTAGGTCAAAAACATCAATTTAGAGTATTGATTTTTAAATTCCTCCTAAATTAATAGAGTAGAAAACATTATCAAATCTGAAAATGTTCACATTTCTAAAACTTTGTATAATATGGATAAAAGTACTTTTAACTTTTTCATACACAATGTTTACATTCATGAAACTTTTCATTCTTAAAGTTTTTCATACATTGGATAAAATTACTTTTCATCTTTAGATATACATCGTTTACTACTTTGAAGCATTGCATGAGATGATTAGAAGTACTTGTCATTCCTGGTCAAAAAAAGTTAGTATCTTACATATCTAGGCATGTTATGAAAATTTTCATATCCCCTCCCTATGAGAATACTTGAGTGAAAGAGAATAGAATAGTGGAAAATCATAACAATTATATTTGTGAAGAAGATATTTTGGTGTTATAAGAACCAATCAATGAGAGTTTTGAGAGTCCTATTTGTTTCTCTCTTCCTATCTCTCTTGTTATACAATACATTGATGAACAAGAGGACATAATGATAGGCAATCATAAAAATCACATTTGTTCTTCTCCTAGTATCTAACCATGAAGAAGATACTTTGATGTTAGAAAATATGATTGCTGAGTCATGATAATCTTATATGCCTCCCTTCCCCTAGGGAGAACATTATTGAACAAGACAATGCCATCATTGTGTAGTATTGAAATGTTTTGTATGTGACATTTCATGATTGTTTGGGAAGTCCTTGTTAAATTAAGGTTAAGGCTGCCTTGATTTAGTGTTTTAATGTGTTTAACACATTCACATTAGGTCTTGGGCCCTTTTGAACTAAATAAACTTAAATGTACCTTATTTAAGGTGTTGTAAAGTGTTGTACCACACTTTCACACTTACCTACGGTTTTCATTACTAAATAGGTTTCTTTATGTCTTATTTAGCCTTATTTTGCATGCACAAAACTTAATTAATGCATCTTTCTGAGGATAATCTTGACATAAACCAACATCCAATCATAATTTAGGTGTTTTCGATTGTGTGGCCTAGATTTAGTGATCTAGTTCTTATATGCCACCTTGGACATATGGGTCCCACCTAAGTTTTAGGGCCACAATTCAAATTTCACATTAATCTAAGATTTTCTTGAAAAGTGTATCTGATAGCCTATCCTAATGGGACTCATAAACCACTTCTTGCATATGAGTCCTTTGTGGCCTAAAATTATATTTAATTCAAACTCTTAGTAGAATTTTATCCTCCTAGATCTAATGTTGGCTTGTAGTGTTGTAATTTCAGTAAATTCAACATAAAGAAGTATAAATACAAAGTTATTTCACTCATTTTCACTTAAAAAGAAATCAAGTTATCTAGTAGCAAGTGTATTGATTATTTATATCATTAAATAGTTTACACAAGCATTGAAGAGTCTTCAAGAGTTGATTATCAAGTTCTTTGGAGTATTATTTAAGTATTAAGGATCATGCAAAATTTATCATGCATCATGTTTATGTTTGAGCTAACTATTGTTATGTAGGGTTTCATGATACAAGCTAGCATTCAATTCAAGATCTATCACATTCAAGAAAGAATCAAGATATACATCCATTGGATCCACTTCACACATGTTTGTAGCCTTTTATTGCTAGGTTTTGGTGAGTTACAAAATTATATTTTGTTCATTTATCCTTCCTTTATCTCATTTGATTTCATTACAACTTTTGATTACCAAAATTGGGTTTGACCAAGGAAAATCCCTTTTCACTAACAAAACAACATTTTCCCCTCTCTTTAGTGTTTGATTTCTATATCATGTTGAATACCTTCTAAGGAGCTTGATTGGAAAGTAGTTGTTCAGTCTTCAAATTTGTCCAAGTTTTCACCTTGTTGAGAAGATCATTAGAAGACACCTACAAATAAAAAATTGATGTTTTAGACCTAGAAATCAAGTTGAGAAGGAGGAGCAAACATTGAAGATAAGATTCAAATCCTAATTCTCTAAAAAATAAAAACTATACTGATGCGCTAGTTCTAGCATATGAGTCCCAATACAGTCAGATTTGTAGATTTCAAGAGTTTCAGACATATCTTTGCCAGATTTTGTTCCTATCCAAAAACCCTAATTTGGGACTAAAATACCTAGTCTGGAATATGATTCCTAGTTTTCATTAATTTTAGTATTTTCATCATTTCAAACCTCCATTCAAGCTCCTATAGATTTCTAGGGACATACCCTTGATCTCTCAATTTCTTATTCTATTTTTCATTCATTTTTGGGTCTTTTAGTGAATATTTACATATCATTAGGTTTCATATTGCATTCCATTTTACTTTCCAAGATCTAGCTTAGTGGTGATCCAATTTTTAGTATCTAATCATAATGTAGGACACCCTACTACAAGATCTTTTCCCCCTACTTCATCTTTGAATTGAGATATCTAGGGTTTTCTTGAATGAGAAGTGTCGAAGATTGTTCTTCTATGTCCTAAACCATAAGCAATGAAAACTTTCTACCTTTCACATTCATACAAAATTCAATCCAACCATTCATGACTCCCTTATTTGTTATGAATTCATTTTAGAAGAACCAACCTTTGAACCTCATGAACATCCAGTTTGTAGTTTTCGTAAAACCTCTCCTCTTAAGGAGGATAAGATGGTGCAATAAAATGACATTAACAATAATAATTTTGCTTCCTTAGGTGATGGTGAAAATATCAAAGTAGATTCCCATTCACTAGAAATACATCAAACCAAAAAATTTCAACATATGAATGTACAAGTGTCTATTGGATCCCCCTTGATTAATAAAACTCCTACTTACCCTATGGGACACCCTAAGAATCCTCTAATCCTTGACCGACCCTCACAATGACCATAACCTCAAAAGAAACCCTAGGTTATCCTTTAGTACCCACCTAAGAATAATTTTTCATAGCAAATGAGTTCCAATATTTTTGCTCATACATATAAAACTAGAAACAATCCACAACCAAGACAAAAAAAATTCACATCCCTCCCATTGCCTAACTCTATCTTGTCTAGTGCCCCTCATTTTCCTTTATATAATGAAAAGGAGTGTAATTCTATTGGAAAACTAAAGAATACTCTTGCTAAGATATCATAATGGGACCTTTCTAAATCCTCCCCTCATTATCATAACATGATTTAAAGTGCCTTTCAACAAGTTTTTGTTCCCTCTAGAGAAAACGCGAATGAAATAGTAACCATGATTCAAGAAATGAATATTGACATTGTTTTCAACCAAAGTGAGCTCCCTCCTTTTGAAGTGCAAAAACAAAATTACACTTTCATGATAATAGCTATCTCTAATAGGTTGGAAATGAAAAGAACCCTTTTTGACAATAGCTTTTCCCTTAATGTTTGTAGTGTTACCTTATTGGGTAGACTTTGCATGGATAAAAGAAAAATTCAACTTGATTCCTGATCAATTTTATGATTTGACAATGTAGAAAATAAACCACTTGGTGTGATCACTTTTCCTATTATAGTTGGAAATGCCACATTATAAACTACGATTCACATTATGCCTCATGATCTTTCATACAATCTCCTTTTAGGAAGATCCTATATTCATGAGACGCATGTGGTGCCTTCTACCCTTCATCATATCATCAAAAATGTCTACAACAACAAAGTATATAAAATCAAAGCCAACCTTGAAACAAATAGTTGCTTGAACATTGAGAAAAACAAGGAAATTATTTGAAAACATTAACACCAACAATACAAGAGGAACCCATGAAAGAGAAAGAAAAAGAAAAACATATTGATGAAGTCACAAAACTATTCGAAGATGATTAGGGTTCCTTCGATTTCCCAACATTCATGGGCGAATAGAAGATCATTTCAACACAAAATTTAGAACACCCATCAAAATCATCTACCTCAAACAGTTTAGATGAAGAATAAAATGACATGAAAACATTTGATGAAACTAATTACACAAAACCACCACATCTAAAAGAACTAAAAATGTTTTATGGAAAAGGTAATGAAATGATGAAACAACTTCAATATAGTGGAAAAGGTTGTTATGCTAGAGAACAAGGTATATATTTCCCTATAGAGCTAAACATGCAAGGAACAACTAATGGTCTTGGTTATTGTCCCTTGAAATAAACAAACAAGCCTTCACTTAATATCAATGATCTTATAAAATATCTTTCCAAGACAAATTTGACAACATTAGTACATCTGCAACTGATAGAAACTAGTGGTATTGATTGTTGTCCTTCAAAATAAATGAAAGAAACAAAGAAATAGTTACTTAACATCAATTTCTTCACACAAAACACTAATGATTTGAATTTGATATATTTTACACTAACCTGTAGAGGAGAGAATAGAATCTTGCAATTTAAAGAGTCTTGTATAAGTAGGAAACCTAGTACTAATTAAGATATATCTTTGTCAAAAAAAACTAAAGGAACATCTTCTACTATTGATCAAGAGATTATCTTGTTGAAACTCCTACAATATCATCTGATATATCACCCTCCAAAAATATGAAATAAATTTTACTACAAGAGTTCATGTTCATTATACTAATTAATGTAAGGCTTTGAATAATTGAATTCAACATCTTAAGGATTGTGATTCTCTTCCTTATGTTGAAGCACCAAGTTCTTCTACATGATACCGATTTCCAAGTTTCTCATCATTCATCTAGGCTCATCCTTGTCCTACAATAAGTTGGGGCAAGGGAGTAAGTACCCTTTTCCTCATATGTCACTTGTTGTTGTATATTTTTGATATTTCACTACCTTCCATGTATATATAAGAGAAATATTGGGATGTGTATGGAGTTCCTTAAGTTGGATCGCATGTAACATACTGAGTTATACTTTGAGAATAAACCTTTATGTATGATGTGGATTGATTTGAGAATTTATGACTTGACATAGGGCTTCTCGAAAAAACTCTCATGTCTTCTTGTACTTCAAATAAATTTCTCACAATAATGGTATTAGAAACCACTTTGAAGAGGGGGAATACATAGACAATCATGTTTCACTATGTGATTTTGTTTATTCTTGCGATGCATCCTTTTATTAGTGATATCATTGAGTTTGATTTCCTCTAAGAGTGTGATATTTATTTGAATTTTCCTCTCTTGGAGAGATTAGGCACAATGATCCCTAAGAAGAGACCTTACATGAACTAAGAAAAATCCCCTTGAGCATACCTTACACAATTTTACATTTACAATAATAGTTCTATGGCCACCTTGCATCACAAAATTTTCTTGGTTGTGGATCCATCTTGTTTGTTTATGATTATCAAGAATACAAAGCTTTTCTCATCTCATGAAGCTCAAAGATCATTGTTGTGCCATTCCTTATCAAATTTATCATGAGGTACAACTTCGGTATGGTTGTACACATGGAAGCCAAACTTAGGCATAAATTTCCTATAGAAACTTTATTGTGTGTGTGAGTGCATATTGGTCCTATTTCTATGTGTCTCACCTCTCTAGGGGCACCTAGTAGATGGACTAAGGTTCCACTAGCCCTTGTGAGCATGCATGTTTTTTTCATAGTGGAAAATGTGTTCCACTTGTAAGCCACCCTTTTTGGGATACTTACCCAGTGGATAGCCTAAAGTTTCATTACCTTTAAGTGAGCATGAATTTTTGGAAAAATAGCTTAGATATTATCCATAACATGTGGGAAAAATGGTCGAAGCTTGATCCATCTTTTCTTTCTTTTCTTTTATCTTTATGTCTTTGACATTGTATGTTTGCGTATCTTGTGTTGTTGCATATCATACACCTTGTGTGTGTCCTTTTGTGCTTATGTTGGTTTGAAATAGGATCTTTGATCCTAGGGGCTTGAACCCCCCTTGATCTTTTCCATCCTAGACCATCCACATTGGCACACATGGACCCCTCTTGAATGTCTACATTAGTGTGAGTTTGAAGCAAGTTCCTCCTCTCACAAAAGTGGGGGCTAAATGTAGAGCAAAGAAATGTATCCCTCTACATTTTCACACTTTATTTGGGAATGATTAACATTAAAATAAACCTAATTTCCCCATGATCTAGTGTTCTATTTTTTTTACACATTTGCATTAGGTTTAGGGATCTTTTAAGCTAAATTGACCTAATTTTACCTTAATTTGGTTTTGTAAAGAGTATTTATTCAAACATTCACTTTATGTTTTAGGCCCTCTTGCAGTAATTATCTTAATATAATAATTAATAGGCCCCTAAGACCCTTTATAATGCATCACGAGGCTTACTATAATTCATATCATGACATATAATCAACAAATACACTTAATTTTCTAACTCAACGTTTCTTCTACCTGAAACGGCTAGTTGGGACTCATATGCTACCTTGGGCATATGAGTCCCACCCAAATTGGACCTATATGTTGCATGAGGTGTATGAGTCCGATTTGGCCCTTTTTAAGGGTTTTGAGTGAGAAATTAGGGTTTTGTATTCCAATTTCATGAATACCAACATTTGGGATCTAATAAATGATAATTTAGATGAAGTGCCTATATAAAAAGCCTTTCAAACAATTATTTCACCCAAGCGTTCATGATATCAACCTAAGCAATCAAAATTCAAGCATTCCAATTCTTTACAAGCGAATCAAGAGAGTTTACAAGAGCATTTCTAAGGAATTCAAATGTAGATTTCTTCATCATTTATTGCAGAAATCCAAGATCCATTATGATGTAAAGGTTACCAAGCATCAATATTGTTGTTGAGCTAGTGTTGTGATCTAGTATTCAAGATCTAAGATTAAGAATTTTTCTACATCTACTTCAATATCAAGATCAACATTCTACATGGCATAAAATTTAAATTTAAAATAAAATTCAACAAGAATCTTGCCTCCTAAACCCTAAGGTCATCCTATCATGTTACATTTTGGGAAAATTAGGGTTTTATATGTACAAATGAGGGTTTTCACCTTCATTTTTCTCTTGCTTGCTCTCATTTTCTTACATGTTCCTTCACAAGCACTCTATCATCCAAGTATTCCAAAGAAAGCAAACAAGCTTTAGGGTTTCACAAGCCATCTCCATTGGAGCTTCTCTTCCATGTTGCAGACCATAAAAAAAAAAGGTTTGGTAAGAATTTCAATTAAGTTCATCATTCAGTCTTACATTCATTTCAATTTATCTCATTTGGGTTTAATCACCTACAAAGGGATTTGACTTAGGAAAACCCCTATTTGCTAACCCCAATATTCTCTTGGTCTTTGCATGTGCTTGCAGGTTTTTCTATAGATTTATTGAAGTAAAAAGTGTTGAAGAAAGTACAAAAATTCTCCTCAAGTCACATCCAAGCATCAAACCCTAGAAAGAAAAAGAAGACAAGATATAGTTAAATTTTGGGAGTTTTTGTCACAGATTATTTCAGTAAAGTGAAACATCAGCTGAGACCCACAAGATCAAGCCCGAAATCCTCAAAAAGCAACAAGGGGACTAGGTCACCCGTATTGGCAACCTTGTCCTTGTGCTAGGCTCGGAAAAGTGTTTTTTCTTATTTCGGTACCCATTTCCCTGAAACCTATTTTGGAAAAGTTTCCCAATTGGAAGACTAGGTCGCCCCACTTGGCAGAAGTGTCCTGCTATTTTTAGAAAATTTCTAGAGGATTTTAGGACCATTCATCTACATCACATTTCTAGGCACAATTTTTTTGTAATCCTCTATTATTTTCTAGAATATATACATTTACGTCATTTTAGAGTAGCTTTGCATTAGTTTAGGTTTTATTTGTTTACATTAAATTACCATTTTTTTATTTCAGTTGCAGCCACGCAATACACACACACATCATAACCTTAATCAATCAGCCTTCCCCCTTTGACCCATTACATGTTGAAGTTCTTATCCATCAAACAAAAGTCAAACGAGTATAGTCATTAAGGCATACAATGATGAGGAGAGATCATCTAAAGGATTTGTCACACTCCCTATCAAGATTGGCCCTACAGTTATCGACACTAGTTTCCAAGTCTTGGATATCATCATTTTGTATAATATTTTGCTGGGTAGAAATTGGATACACGCTATGAAAGTTGTACCTTTCACTTATGATTAGTGTCTTAAATTCTTGTACAATGGCACCCAGATCACAATCGATGGTGATCCAGATCCTTTCCAATATTTCACAACCCCATGTGAAATACCTCAATGACAGGTGTTAGTTAATCAAGAGGCTTCATCCTCAACCTTGTCCCTATACATTGATCCATCAACTCTTACCAAGTCCATTGCATCACAACCGTCGTCATCCACTCCTAAGGTTGAGATCCAAGATAAGGGTTGCGGAGAATATCATATAAAATAATCCTATTATGTTAGTCAACTTGTTCCTCCAAAGTCATACAATTTACCCATAGCACATAGGGAATGATCAATTGTCACAATACATGTCCCTCCTATTAAGGCATTCACAAAATTGGGAGATTTAAGTAAAGAGAATATGGACCAAGAAGATGTCACATTCTGGCTATATAATGAGGACAATGAAAACCCTCCATTATCAATTTAAATATCTAAGGATCAATATGGAAAAGGCTTCATGATATTGCACAAAAAATGATATGATAGACATAGAGTGTTAGGGCTACATTTGAATGGAAGGACTAAACCAATCATTGTCTCACAAAGAGAAAAAGGCCTAGGGCTAGGTTTTCAACTGATTAAAATTGGTATTCCTAGTACTTTGTTATCGTCACAAGAGGAAGTAAGTACTTCTCAAGACATTGAGATATCCCATGAACCATTTGACCCATTCTACTATGACTCCCCCAACTCAAATGAATATCAATGGGGTTCCCTTTCCTCTACCAACATGATGGACCTAGATAAGTTATTTTGGGAACTTGACAAAATGATGCAACCCTCACCAAATCCATCTAGCCCCAATCCTAAAAAGTCCTTGTCAAAAGAAGAATATCTTAAGCTTTATTATTGTGAAACCCTTGATCTTGAATCTTGGGCACCTAACGAACCATGTTTTGACAACCTATCCCTTACAGTGGCCCCACCCCAAAGTTTACTTGTCCCTAGGAAGAAGAACAAAAAGGAGTTAGTCAAAAACTTATGTGACCATGTTAACCAATCTATCCTCATCTTTTCAGCCTCCACATTTGATAAATCCAATGATGGAATTCCCCTCATATATCCCCAACTTATTGATTGGGATCAACAAGGTACACCCATCTTAGACATATTTGATAACAAAGAAGTGATAGCTAGGTTCATGGGACTTCAAGAAGGCATACCTAGAGGTGATCATAAAGCTAGCTTTACATAGACTTGGATGACATGGCATATTTTGGGGAGTCTATTCACACCTCCAGTTGCAAAAATGAAAATGATGAAAATGACAAGTCCCTAGGTGTAAATCGAAAGGCACCTTTGGATGAAGAAATAGTAAAAATAAAGGACACATCCAAGGAAGAAAACCTCTATGAGGTACCCAAGGATGGAGGTTTGAACATTCTCCTAGATGCTCAGTAAATTCCACCAATGCTAGTTGAAGAGTCCATCGAGATCAACATAAACACTGAAGAAAACCCTCAAGTAATATACTTTGCAACATCTTTGACAGAGATAGAGCAACCATATATTCAAGAACTCTTTACAAAAAGAAAGATAAAATTTGCATGGTTATATGCCTACATGCCTTGGCTGGATCCAAACCATATATTACATCATCTACCATTACATCTAGGGTGAAAACCCATCAAGAAAAAGCTGAGAAAGATGCATCCACAAATCACTCTACTAGTCAAAGTTGAACTTAAGAAAATATTGGATTTCAGATTCATTAGATCCATAGACTATGCAAAATGGGTTTCAAATCTTTTGTCAGTAACCAAACCATCTGGGGGAATTCACATTTTTATAGACTTCATAGATATCACTAAGGCATGTCCTAAGGACGACTTCCCTTTACCAAACATTGACATGATAGTGGATCTCATAGCAGGATAATTAAAATTGAAACAAAGGACCAACACGACAACTTTCACATGTCCATGGGGGACATATTGCTGGAATGTTATGCCTTTTGGGCTAAAAAATTTTGAAGCTACATATCAACATGCAATGACAACTATTTTCTATGACCTTGTACATACTCTCATGGAAGACTATGTTGACGATCTAATAGCCAAATCATTAACATGAGTAGATCATTTAAAAGTCTTATACAAGATATTCCAAAGACTATAAAATTACAAAGTAAGGTTAAATCCAAAAAAATGTGTATTTCATGTTAAATCAGGAAAAATTCTAGGATATATCATTTCTAGAAGAGGCATACAAGTGGACCCAGTAAAATTAAAGGTTGTAATGGAGATGCGTCCACCAACAAACATCGATGAACTAAGAACACTAAAAGGGAGACTATAGTCTATCAGATGCTTCATAGTATAATTATCAGACAAGATACATCCATTCAAACATTTTCTCAAAAAGGGGGTACCATTTGTATGGACACCCAAATGCCAAGAAGCATTTCAAAAGATCAAATACTACCTTCTTACATCACCTGTGTTAGTGTCGCTATAGATAACCGACCTTTGATACTCTATATATTAGCAACTTAGTCAGCACTAGGAGCCTTAGTTGCACAAAATGATGATGAAGATCATGAAAGGGAGGTGTACTATATCAGTTGTACTTTTGTGGGATATGAGCTAAACCAAAGTAACATAGAGCATGTTTGTCTTGCAATATTTTTTGCTACTCAAAAACATAGACACTATATGTTAAACCGCCAAACCATGTTGGTCACCAAGATAGATCCCTTGAAATATCTCCTAAGTAAAGTAGCACTAACAAGCCGATTGGCTAAATGGGTAATGATACTTAGTGAATATGGCATCTAGTATGTGGAAAGAAAAGAAATAAAAGGGAAATTTATTGTAGAACAATTAGCGATCAGACCAATTAAGGTTAACCATCATCTAGTTGTAGATTTTCCCGATGAGTTCATCTTCACATTGGATAAAAGAACCGCATGGAAATTATACTTTGATGGGTCTCACACTAATCATGGTTTAGGAGAAAGTATATTATTTGTTACACCACAAGGGGTGATCCCACAATACTTGTTTACAATTTTGGGCAAACTAGACACTGAACTGATATTTTTAAACTAAATCTTCACTTTCAGGCTCCTATAGTGACTAAACCATGAGGTATTTGAAGATGATGAAAACTAGTGATTTGTGATGTTTTGTCTATAGATTATAAATATATTTTTTTGAAAAAAAATCGAATCAGATTGCACTTTCTTTTCCATCTCCTTCGAAAACTAGCTTTTAAACAAAAAACATTTTTAAGGAGTGACACTCACCGTATACAACATAAACTTTTTTGTATGAAGGATAAAATTCTATTTTTTTAGAATTTAGATTTGTAACTATGATATCTAGCACTTTCGTTTGGTTTCATAGTGTTTCGTTAAATATTTTTTTGGGTATGTGTAAGATCATGATGGGCCAAAAAGTGGCCATATATAAGTGATATGATGACCCATGTGGCTGATGATTTTTTTTTTACCCAAAATTGATGAAATGAAAAGGGTTTTTAAAGGATATTCTCAGCTTCCACCAATATCAATTATGCTTTACTTTGAATTTAATAAATTGTTATTATTCATTTTCTATTTGAATTACCACTAAATTCTTCATTGATACGCTGATCAAGAAATATCTATAAATTTCAAATGGTATCACATTTTTTGAATCTAAAATATACATCACATTTTATGGTTCACATAATATAGGATTAAAAAAAATAAAATTGAATTTCATGAATTTTTGACCAAGTTAAGGTGGTTAGACATACGAATTTTTATATTTTTTAAAATATGTAATAAAAAATTCATAATTAATGATTTACATGGAAAAAAATTATAATTTTTTTTGAATCACATCCAGACATAAGTCCCCTACTTATATCTAAAATATTATCATTTTTTTTGTGTTTAAGGTGGTCATACAGATAGCTACTTCTTATTTTTTCCCTGAAATCTAAGTACTACTGCATTGAAATTTCAAAATTTCACCAAATACATTTTTATTTTTTTAAATAAACCTAGTAGTTTAGAAACTAAATTCAATTTGTTATAGATTCTATTCTTACATATTTTTTAAAAAATATAGATAACTTATTCAAATTTTTATGCCAAGTTTCCTAACACTAGTTTTCTAGATTTTATTGCCACTTAAGGGCCTATTTTTTCCATGATGATCCTGCACTTACCCTTTCCTTAATCAAGTTTTTGAAGCCAAACTAATTGCAATTGAAGCATAGGCGGATTGTATACAACATAAAATTGTTTATATGTATTGATTTTTTTATTTATTTATAATGGATCAAGGACATCAATACTCAGCTTCAACATATTTTTTAAATTTTTATTTTGGTAATCTTCTATTTTTCCACATGTGCAAAAGAAAGATCTTGATTTTCAGTGAAAAACCTATGTTTAGTAAAACTAAAAAAATGCATACATAATAAAACCAAAACATATTAAAATTATATTCATTGGATACCTCATTTTGAGGACTACCATGATCATTTCAAATAAATTTTAAATGAATTGATTTGATCCACCAAAAGGTAAATCGAAAGTGTTTATTTATCATCATTTTAATAGGTGTAAAGGAGACTCCATTGTAGGTATGGTTTAAAACTAGCGAGGTTTTATCCAAGGTGGTTTGATTAAACCCTCTTCAATTGAAATCCTTAAAATGGAACTTTTTAAGGCTTAGATTATTATATTTTATAAAAATATGCGATTTTAGCAAAAATTAGAATCTCCCATAAATTGTAAACTAGCTTTGTGGGATCACCCCAAGGAAACACTATTCCCATGTCATTCAGAATTTATTTTCCTTGCACAAAAATAATAGAGGAATATGAAGCATTTGTGAGATGATTAAAAATGGCAGTCCAATGGAAGACTAAGCATTTACATTTTTATGGGGATTCTCAGCTTGTAGTTTGACAAGTCAATGACGATTACGAAACCAAAGATGAGAAACTTGCCCCCAAAAATTGCATGGAAGATAGCTTTAAGAAATACTTTGATAAAATTAGATTTCAAAAAATCCCCCACATTCAGAATAGGGCAGAAAATGCTATGGAAACTGTTGGTTCATTATTGGATATTCCTAGCAATGTGCCTAAATTCAAGTTTTTGGTCGAACAACTTTTGGGCCCTACCTATGACGTCCCAAATTATATGATGTTGTGTACGATTGTTGGTCCTACTTCCCCATGGTATAGAGACATATATAACTACCTCCATGCCCAGATCCTACCCTTAGACCTATCAAATAACCAACATAGGACATTTATTTGTAAGTGTTTGAAATATTCCATCATCGGAGATACCCTTTATAGACATGTGTTAAATAATACCTTATTGAGATGTCTCGATTTTGATCAAGCACAAGCAACCTTAGGTGTGGTATATGAGGGTATCTGTGGATCCCATTCTAACAGTCCTACCTTAGCCATGAAGATTATGAGATTAGGCTATTATTGGCCTACAATGGAAAAGGACTCATATATCTTCATCAAGAAATGTCGACAATGCTAGGTACATGGAGACTTGATACATGCGCCAGCACAAGAGCTTTGATCAATAACTTCACCATGGCCCTTTTCCCAATGGAGACCTGAACTCATATGTAAGATACACCCTCCATCTCTCAATGGCCATAAGTTCATCATAACCGCCACTGAATACTTCACCAAATGGATTGAGGCTATTCCTATGACTTATATTATCGACACACAAATTTGCAAGTTTACCCTAAACTACATAATCTATCAGTATGGTGTTCCTCCATCCATTATCTTGGATAATGGTTTTCCATTGAAAAACCAAGAATTCCACCGTCTTTGTGAATAATTCCATATCCAGCATCATTTTTCCACTCCATATTATCCACAAGGTAATGACCAAGAAGAGGCATCTAACATAAAAATCATCAAAATTCTCAAAAAAGACTATCAATGGCGTTGGTCATGAATGGAATCTACAGCTAAATCATGTCTTATGCACTTACTGCACAAGCATCCATACTCCCAATAATGCCACTATATTCCTTGGTATTCAGTTATGAATTTATCTTACCTATTGAGGTTGAAATTCCTTCCCTAAGGGCATCTTTGAAAGGTCATACTGATGATGAAGAGTACTGTGTGTCATGACAACATGCGTTAGAATTTGTAGTTGAATGAAGAAAAAAGGCACTAGATCATCTTCAAGCATATCAAAATTTTCTTCATCACAGATATAATAGGAAAGTTCTGAATCGCCATTTTGACATTCGTGATTTGGTCTTAATGGAGAACCTCAAGAATCAAGCTAAAAGAGAAAATTCAGAGAAGTTTGAACCAAATTGGTTAGGGCCTTATATTGTTATAGAAGCCTTTGGATCTGAAGCGTATCAACTCTCTACCCCTGAACGAGAGTCACTTTTGTCACTAATCAACAACCTTCATTTGAAGAGGTTCTATGTATAGCTTATGGGAATCTTGTCTCAATAGTAAAAATACAAAAAAATAGAAAAATAAAAAATTGTTACCTTGATGAAAACCTAGAAAACAAGCATGTTTATAACACCAAAAAAATTGAAAAAACAATAAAATAGTAAAGATAAATAATCCTTCCAATAGTGAAAACCACTTCGGTGGTGCTATGGATAAGTAGCATGGTGAAAACTTGGAAAATAGGTGCCATGTGTAGTTGACTTCGCTCCTTTGTCTACCATCATTCCAATCAAACTTTTTCACCATCACCCATAAAAAATGGTTGTCTTATCCATAACATGGAATGATTGACATCAAGTGCACACCGTCTCTCCACTCCATCCCATAGATCTTATACCCGATTGGGGGAAAATCCCTCACATGTCTCAATTGGACCTTACACTTAGCATCCAAATATCAAAAAATTTCTTGAAAAACCTCAAAAACATCATAAAATATCCTAAAGTAAAATTCTAAAAACATCAAAAAATCTCAAAACAAACAAAAAAATCAAAACATGTCAAAAACCCCAAAAATAGAGTCAAAGTCAATTGTGTCAAGTCATTCATAGACATAGTTCAACTACATTGCCTTTGTGAATGGACATAGGCAAGGCTATCTGTCGATGTGCCCCCGAGGCATTAAGTCTATCTTTCTAGGTTTTTCACATATCACACACATAAAATCATGAATAATCCTTTGTACATTTCAAAGTCATTGGTTGTTCGAACTATGAGTTCTCTATGTGTATAACATAGGCAAGGCCATCAATTTATGAGCTCATGAGGCTGCACTAGGTAAGTCCATTAGGGTTTATCACATTCACCATCACACATGTCACATATCATCAGATTAAGCACATATTTATTAATCATTTATGTCAAGAAAATTTTGTCAAACTATGAGGCCTCTACATGTATAATGTAGGCAAAGGAATTCAATCAATGAGCCCCCGAGGATGCACTAGGTTAGTCCTTTAGGCTACGTCATGTCATAGACTGTCAATACACACACAATAGTCAAAACACCAAAGCAAGTCACACACCAACAAGCCAAACATACCAACAATGTCATCAAATCACACCAAGCGAATTTCCAAAACAATCATACTTATATCTTATGCAAGATGTGTCTTTCTTGACAATGTACAACACTAATCATTACAGCCTTGTGCAACTTTTTGCATCAACGTCATCAAGCTCAACATCTTATACAGTATGTATTTTTCTGCAACTAGGCTTTATCATGGCTTACATAGATACTCACAAAGCCGAAACCAAACTCAACGTCTTATATGGTATGTGTCATCCCTGACATCAAGCTATGTCAAACAATCAAATTATCAAAACAAACAACAACAAATCAAATTTTGGTAAATATTTCTACTAACTTTTTGACATTTATGGCTTATTTGGTTTTATCTTATTGGATTTTTCTTTGAGTTCAGTTACTAGATCTCTCGAGGATGTCCCATGAAGGATTTAGAGAAGAAAGGATTTTTCCAATCTATTTTTTCTTTGATTGTTGTTTTTCCACTATCTTTTTAAAATTGGTTTTTAGGTCAGGTTACTAGCTTTCTCGATGATTTTCCATGAACGATTTAGAGGAGAAATAATGTATCTTGACTATGTCTTTTTCTTTGATTTATGTCTGTGGTTTGTCTTGAGAAAAAGACTGGAGCAATTTTTTCCCTAATATGCATCTTGACACTCCTTGTCTGGGACTGTCTATTTTCGCAAGTGGATGACTTTTTACATCATATTCTATCTCATACCATGGTGTGTACTATCCATTTCTATCATGTCCTACCCAGCGATGATTTAATGCAAGGCTTAGTATGTATTTGGAAAAATATTGAAGATTATACATTCTACTAATACCCATTTTTCAATACCAACTTTCAAAATAATCCATGCTAGTGTTCTTTCTATCTTGCATACTAACAGAGTCTTGTGACACACATAAACATTAAATAATATGCATATGCATACATTTTAACAACCAATATGTCGACATTGTCATATTTCTATATATAGTACACCATACATTTATGCCACATTTAAAAATACAAAAATATGCATATCCATCACATTTAGATAATCATGACATACATGCATACATGGCATCATAAATGATAGCATCATATTGCATCTCACCTTCATAAGCATAGAATACATTCATCACATGTGTCAATACTATGCATCCATCATCATATAAATACATTAGCATAGATAATGAAACATCATGAGTAAACATCATAATCCATAACATGTATATAGATCATCTAGAAAAATGCATAATCATATAGAAATAAAATGCATAATCAAATATAAATAAACTATGCCATCATAAAGGAAAAATGAAAATCATATGAATCACCACCAAAAATATATATACATCGCTCAAAATAAGATGTCACGGTACAATGTTAGAATGTATCAATAAAAATGGATCTCATAAGCTCTATGATAAAAATACGAATGTTTATAAATATAAAAATATCACTGTCCTATGCTACCACTAGTCCCATTGGGGGTTGGAGGTGATGATTGTCACTAATGTACTCTTTGCGTAGTGGGGAGCCTATCATATGGTCCTGTCCTTAGTGGTCCTACCACGTCATCGATACTCTGTGTGCAGCTATGGGACCTACTTTAAGAACTTCCATTGTGTGCTTGTGAGTAATTGGGAGCCCTCCTCCCAAGTGGTACCTCTACCTCACATAGGTCTCTGTAGTACCTCTTCTTATTCCCAAATTTGACTAGCTCCTGGGAAAAGGCTACAACTAGCCCAATACATAAAGCCCTCAACTCAATAGATTGACCCTCTGTCTCATGCCATTTGATGAAAACCTAATCTATGTATAGAAGGGAACTGTCTCTCCATCTACAGAGCATCTCGCTCTGTAGTAAGAACTCTCACCCTCTCCTCCAAGGCCTCAAAATTATTGTCACTATGAGCCTCCTCATCTTGTCGTGTTGTCTCCTCCAACTCTACATCCTAGTACTCCATTATCTTGTCTCGAAGCTCTCTCAACTACTCCCCCATCACACCTCCTCCTCCTCATCATCTAAACCATAACCTACCAAAATCATGAGGAAATCATTATCCATATCATCCCTCCTGACCTCCTCCTCTGCATGCTCCTCTCCTGCTACCTCCTTAGGTGCATGCTCTCCTCCAATATCCACCTCTCAACCACTGCCAAGGTCTAACATGGGTATATCCTCATCCTCAACCTATGCCTCATGAACAGGTGATATTCTACTTAAACGACCACCTCTCCTCCCCCTTCAACCCCGCCAACCACCTCCTCCCCTATCATCATCACCGCCTCCTCTACCCCCCTCCCTCCAACCTAACCTCCGCGCCAACCCTTGTGCCCTATCCCCCATCTCTCAACTTGAGCCGACTGATCTAGATTTGTATAAGGTTTAGTCATGTGAACTTCCCACCATGCATCATATGCGACTGTCATACCAGGATCTACCACACCACCCCTCCATCCACACGAAATAGGTTGTAAAGCTTGAATGTTCGCCTAAGCTATAGTAATAGGAATTATAGGCCCCCATAGTGAAACCTTTCTAGAAGATCGAGCAAACTTAGTTCACCCTCAAGGCTCATCCTAAACCTCTCTGAACTATCTCAAAACTTGATTAGGTATTTTCCTCTCAATAATATGTACACTTGAAACTATCCTCCCAATCAAATACTGTGTATGTCGACAAAATGGTAAGTGCATGTCCTCATCCAACCATCGAACATAATCCATATATGGTCTCAATGTAAACTAAACCAAAGTATCCAAAGCATGTCAGCAATAACCAGTATCCCCAGCATGACTTTGTGTAATGTTTCCCACATAATGGAAAACATAGGGAAATCTAGCATCTCAATCAAAGGTGATTGGGGGATGAAACACAACCATGAGTTCTCATGCCTAGACCATAAGAAGGGTGGTACCACAGTTCATCCACTGTGTGTCTTTGTATGCAATATCATGAAGATGGAAATACAACATGGCCAATAAACATGGCTTCCATGCATAGAAAACCTCCAACTCTAACATACCTGGAAGCATCTCCCCCCACCCAAAAGGAAATCCATGACCTCGATGGCCAAGAAGAACTATACCAACAATCAATGTAAAAAGCATGCAATTTATCCTCTCATATCTCTCTGCCAAAAAATATCATCTAATATCGTAATTCTCTATACCTAGCCTCCTAATATCATCATATACTTGAAATCTGGTGATGTCACTATATCCCCTTTGGGTATCATACATAACCCTCTCACCCCTAATGGGCAATCTCAAAATCCCATTTACATCCTCTAATGTGATAGTTGCCTCTCCAGTAGGAAAATGAAATGAGGTCTTAGAATGCCACCTCTCAAAAAGTGCAGTAAGCATACCTCTATTCACCCGAATATTGGGCATAGTATAGACATGGTGCAACTATAATCTCCAAATCAGGCATGTCTCGACACTTTGTAAACCATCTCTAAGCTCGTATGTCACTTGACATGAATCCTAGGTGTAAATCAGATCTAATACAACCTATAAGGCCATTAAAATACTATGTGCCAAAAAATAGAACATTCATCTTTGTATCACAAAAAAAATAAAAATTTTGACAGTCACACGCATCACTTCAACATCAAATGTACTACACAATCTCAAACATGTCATTCTAATTTGCACATGTGCACAGAAACTCAAATGCATTGTAGAAACATGCATAAGCAGTGTTCTATCTCCAATGCATCACACAACTATTCTAAATAATCTATCATGCATATGCATCATTTATTTTGCAAATGTGATGTGTTATTATTGTCCTAAATTTTCAAATGTGTTGATGTTCCTAAATGACCTAAATAGGCCTAGATGATTTTTCACATATGTGTTGTGCTGTGAGCACATGCGTCATGTATGAACACATATGCATTGATTAAAACTAAATGCATCTAAAAAAATAAATTTAAATGGATAAATGCAAGAAAAACAAATTTTCAAAAGTTGATTTAAGGGTACATATCAAGGGTCTTGGGGTGGGGGTCATTTGAAAGTTTGGAATGCGATATCTGTGATGCTCAGTGTATGGAACAAGTGAAATTTTCACTCAAGGCTCAAGGAAAAATCAATTTTATTCAATTCTTTAAGGTTCAAATGATTTGATTTTCACCCCAAATCCTATTTATACCTAGGGTTTTGGAGGGATTTCTTTCAAACCTTCTATACTGGAAACTTAGAATATGAATTTCTTGACCAAATCAGATCAAAATCAATTTGTTTCATCGTCATTGAACTTCTGACTATCAAATTACCTAATCGGGACAATTTCCATTTTTTTCAAAAAAATTCGAAGAGTATAATTTTTCTCGAGGGGGTATACCCTAACCTATTTCACACAGGGGCACAACAGAGGCATGATTTAAATAATTTTAGTTTACACAAAGGCCGAAACGATGTTGTATCAAAGAGGGGAAAACTGTAGACACTGAAAATTGGTCTAGGCCTTCGAGTACTATTTTTGACATAATTTCTAATGTCCATGGTCACGATTAAATAATGGTAATTATTTAATTACTTTTTATAGTCACCTTTACACTATTAATTAAATACCCTTAATTATTTAATTAATTCATTATGACCTTTATTCAACCTTGATTAATTAAATAGATCTTATTTAATTAATTGCATTGCTAAATTAATTAATCCCCTTTCTAAATTAAATACTTTATTATTTAATCTATTCTTTATCATAATTTTGACTATAATTAAATAATATTCATTTTGAATTATTTAATTATTCAATTAACCTTTTTGACAGTCAATTAAATAAATATTTATTTATTTAGTTTAAATCTCAAATTTTGAATGTTGAATTACAAAATCATTTAATTCATTAAAATAATTATTCCTCGAATATTCGTTTGATTATATAATCACCTAGTCATCTAATTATTCACTCATCACTTGAATTGAGAACTATTTAAATCAATCGGTTATCTCTTGATTTAATATCGGATCGTCTCTGCGAAGAGATTCTTTGTCATAACTAGTCAGTCATCTTGGTAAGGCTCTTATGCATGTAGATATTTATTAATATATTTAATTAATTAATTTATGTGTGCTTTTAAATAGATTATTTTCTTTATTCTATATTTATCTTTTTCATGCAAACATCATTCTTTTAATTTTCAAATACTTTAAACTAGAGATTAAATCATTATTTAATCTTGATCTCTATTGTTAGGTTTTATCACTCATGTTAGTACTAACACTTATCTCAATGGATGTCCAATATTTGAATCTGAATCATCTATCTATCTTTCATCTCAACCTCTCATTCAAATGATCAATTTTGTATAAATTGACCTGGTTTTCATTGTAACATGATAGATTTTTCTGCAATGACTAGAATAACAAAGGTTAAATATTAATCTAAACAATAATCTAAAATCCAACAAAAAATAATGATTAAAGTATGGATAATTAAAACTAAACTAATAAAACCAAACTGATCTCACCAATTATGTGATTACTTCCTCGAATTATCTTGATTTCTCTTCTCCATTTTGCCTTTTTAGTATTCTTGGCCTCAAATTTCTGTGTTTGAATGCAAGTATAAGTTCGTCGAGTGTCGAAGCAAAATATCGAAGAATAGTCTCTCTTCTCAAAAGTGAATGATTTCAAGAGGAGGAATAATGATTATGACAGGCCATTTTATAGATTTTAGGTTTTTGAACGATTGACTCAGATTGAAAGAGAGATCAGCGGATGAGATTGATGAATGTCATGCAATGTGAGTTCTGTCTAAGATAGAACGTGAGTTAGAACATGAGTCATAACACAAGTTCAGGAAAGACTGAAGATAGAGACTATGTTATAACGTGAGTTAGAACACGAGTTCAGGATCTTAATCTCCAAAAATAGAAGAAATAGCCTTTGTATGCAAAAGCCAAAGCTAGAACTCGAAGACTAATTCATTCGAATGCAAACATGAGTTAATTAATTAAATAAATATATTTAATTAATAGACATAGCATGCATATGAGTTGGAACTAGTTAACTGAATAGTTGTGAGAGAGAGTCTTCTCGTAAAGATAAACTGGTGTTGAATTCAGAGATAACTGGAGAACTAAAAATAGATCTCAAGTCAGAAGGTGAGTGAATGATTAGATAAATGATTGACAAAAGAATGTGACATAAATAATTAAATATGAATTATAAGTTAGTTTAATTCAACATTCGAAAATAAGAGACTTAATTAAATAAATAAAGATAATTTATTTAATTTGACTATTGAAAAGGATAATATGAATAATTAAATAATAAATATTTAATTATAAATAAAGCGGTATGTGCAGGATCATAATGGAAAAAATAGGCCCTTAAGTGGCAATAAAAAGATAGAAAATCAAAGTTAGACAACTTGATGTAAAAATTTGAATAAGTTATCTATATTTTTTCAAAAAAATGTAAAAATAGAATTTGTAGAAAATTGAATGTAGTTTTTAAACTACTAGACCTTTATTTTAAAAAATAAAATCTATTCAGTGAAAATTTGAAATTTCAATGCAGTAGTATTTAAATTTCAGGTTAAAAATAAGAAGTAGGTGTCTGTCTGACCACCCTAACCATAATAAAATGATAATATTTTTTTATAATATTTTAGATATAAGTAAAGGACTCATGTCCCGATGTGATGCATATTTTTTTATAATTTTTTTCCAAGTAAATAATTAATTATGAATTTTTTATTACAACTTTTAAAAAATATAAAAGCTTGTTTGTCTAACCACCTTAACTTGGTCAAAAATTCATGAAATTAATTTTTATTTTTTTTAATCCTATAGTATGTGAAGCATAGAATATGACACATGTTTTGGATTCAAAAAATGTGATATTGTTTCAAAGTTATAGATGTTTTTCAATCAGCTTATCAATCGGGACTTTATTCATAATTCTAATAGAAAATGAATAATAATTATTTATTAAATTCAAAGTAAAGCATAATTTATAATGGTGGAAGCTGATAATATACTCTAAAAACCATTTTCGTTTCATCAATTTTGGGTAAAAAAAAAGTAGTCAGCCACATGGGCCATCAAATGGCTTACATATCGCCACTTTTTGGTCCATCATGATCCTGGACATACCCAAAGATATTTAATTATAGTTGGAAAAGTATGATAAAGGGGTAATTAAACAATAAATTATTTAATTGATAGACAAAGGGGAAATAATTAATTAGTTCCCAATATAATTAAATAAATGTGATTTATTTAATTAATCAAGTTGAATAAAGATTAATTATGAATTAATAAATTAATTAAAAAGAGGTATTTAATTAATAGAGGAAATATGTGTTAGAAAGGTTAATTAAATAATAAAAAATATTTAATCATGACCATGGACTATAGAAAATTACGTCGAATATGTACTCGCAGGCCTAGACCAATTTTTGGTTTCTACAGTTTGCCCCTCTGTGATACAATGTTGTTTCGGCGTTGTGTCAAAGAAAATATGCCCCCAATGAAAGGGATAATGATGAGGAGGTAGTGGTATGCCCCCTCGAGAGGATAGGAGGGTTTGAAGAACACGAATGTTCTCTCGAAATGGATGAGAAAACTAGAATATGAAGGAAAAAAGAATAGGGAAAAATAGATAAGGATGATGAAGATACATACTAGAACAAATTTTTGCATGGATAATTCAAAAATTTAGTATTGAAAAAGAATGATTATTGATGGAGAAAAATAATGATCTTCGATATATTGCCAAATATGCTATGTTTGCTTGTTATCATCATTGTTCAGGGCATGACACAGATCGATAATACACACTATGATATGAGATAAACCATCATGTACAAATTCATCCATCTATGAAAAACATATAGTCATAGACAAGGAGTGTCTTAACTCAGACTAAGGACAAGATGCCCCAGTCATTTTGTCGAGACAAACCACAAACAATAGACAAATAAAAGATGAGTCATGAGATGTCATTGCTCCTCTAAATCCTTGATAGGACATCCTTGAGGAAAATAGTAACATGACTCAAAAAAACAATGTTACAAAGATAGTTTGACAGACAACAGTCAAAGAAAAAGAGTCTTGAGACATCCTTGCTTCTCTATATCCTTCAAGGGACATCCTTAAAAAAGCTAGTAACAGGGTCTTGTACAAATCGAGAAAAAGATAAGGCAAAATAAGATATAAAGTCATAAAGCCAAATAAATTTATTCGCCAAAACTTGATCTTGTGGGATTGTTTGATGTTGATGTTTGAGATAGCGTAATGTGAGAGAATGACACATACTGCATAAGACGTTGAGTCTAGTTTCGACTTGGTAAGTTCTGTATAAGGCATGACAAAGCTTGGTTTTAGAAAGACACGTGTCGTATAAGATGTTAGATTGTGATGACGTTGAAGTGACAAGCCACATGAGACTATGACAATTGGATGACATTTGTTGACAAGAAAGACATATCTTGTGCAAGACATAGGTTTATCACTTTGACAATGTGTTTGATATTGACCTAATGACTGTTGAGATATTTTGCCTTGTGAATTCATGACTTGTTTTGATTCTTTGACTGATAAAAGTGTGTGTATGTGTATGTATAATGTATGACATGAAATGATACCTTAAACTATGATATGCAACTTGTGTGATAGTGGTTGTGAATGAACCCTATTGGACTGACCTAGTGTGGTCTCGGGAGTTCATCAATTGATTAGCCTTGCCTACATTGTACATGCAGAGATCTCTTAGTTCGACACAACAAATGACTTTGTATGTACAAAGAGTCATGATTTCAATGTGTGTGATTATGAAAAACCTAGATTGATAGACCTAATGCCTCGGGAGCACATCATTTGATGGCCTTGCCTACGTCCCAGTCGTAGAGGCAATGTAGTTCGATTATATCTACAACTGACTTAACATGACCGAATTGACATGATTGACTTGACATGAATGACATGACATGATGACTTGACATGATTGACTTGACATGATAGACCTGACTTTGTTTTTGGGATTTTCTGACATTTTTCTAATTTTTTTTTGGATTTTTGGAGTTTTCTAATATTTTTGGGATTTTGCTGGACATTTTCGATGGTTTCATGTTATATACAAGATGCTAGGGCATAGAACAAGGATTTTCCCCCAGTCGGGAATAATATTTGGAAGATGGAGTGGGTAATATGATGGAATGGATGCTAGATGTCAATCATTTCCATGTAATGGATAAGACAACCATTTATTATGAATGATGGTGAAAAAGTTTGATTAGAGTGATGGTAGACGGAAGAGCGAGCTTGACTACACATGGCACTTGTTTGCCAGGGTTTCACCATGGTATTATCCATAGTGCCACTGAAGCGGTTTTCACTAGTGGACGAATTTATTTCTATTTAATTTTTTTATTTTCTCAATTTTTTTGGTGTTACAAAGATGCTTGTTTGCCAGGTTTTCATCAAGGTAACCATTTTTTTGTTTTTTTCATTTTTATTTTTTTTGGATCAAGACACGGATTCTCAGAGACTTAAGCGTAGAACCTCTTTAGATGTAGACTATTGACAGGGGACAAAAGCGGCTCTCCTTTAGGAGTAGAGATTTGGTACACTCCTGATCCAAAGGCTTTTGTGACAATATACGACCCTAACTAGTTAGGTTCAAACTTATTTGGTTTCTCGTGTTCAACTTGGTTCTTACGATTCTCCATTAATAGCAGGTCACCAATGTCAAAGTGTCTATTAAGAACCTTCCTATTTTAACTATGACGAAGAATATTTTGATATGCTTGCAAATGATCTAATGCTTTCTATCTTCTTTCATCTAGCAATTCTAGCTCTTGTAACCTAGAAACACGGTATTCTTCATCGTCGATATGACCCTTCAAGGATACCTGTAGAGAAGGTATTTCAACCTCAATAGGTAAGATAGCTTCGGACCTGAATACGAGGGAATATGGAGTGGCATTGGTGGGAGTACAAATGCTTGTGTGATAAGCTCATAAGGTAGGATTAAGCTGTAGGTGCCAGTCATGACCAACGTCATTAACAGTCTTCTTAAGGATTCTAACAATAGTTTTATTAGATGCCTCAGCTTGGCCATTACCTTGTGGATAATATGGGGTGGAAAAATGGTGTTTGATGTGGATTTCTTCACGTAAATGGCGTACATCTTGGTTCTTGAATGGGCGGCCATTATCTGTGATAATGGATTGGGGAACACCATACCGACTTTGATATAGTTTAGGATAAACTTAGATATTTGTGTGCCAGTTATGTATGTCATGGGAATAGATTCAATCCATTTGGTGAAGTATTCAGTGGCGGTGATGATGAATTTGTGGCCATTAGATGATGAAGCGTGTATCTTACCTATGAGGTCAAGTCCCCATTGGGTGAAATGACATGGTGAAGTAATTGGATGAAGCTCTTGTGATGGCGCTCTTATGAAGTCTCTATGTACTTGACATTGTCTACATTTCTTTACAAAGACATATGAGTCTTTCTCCATTGTAGGCCAATAGTAACCTAGTCTCATAATCTTATGGGCTAGAGTAGGACCACTCGAATGAGATCCACATATACCCTCTTGTACCACTCACAAAGTTGTTTGTGCTTCTTCAGCATCGAGACATCTCATTAGGGCATTATCTAAGATATGTCTATATAGGGTTTCTTCAATGATGATGTAATTAGCTGACTTTCAGATGAAGGTTCGATGTTCGTTATTGGACAAGTCTTGAGGTAAGGTTTGGTTAGTGAGATAGTCGAATATTTCTTTATACCAAGGAGATGTAGGACCAATGATGGTACACACTATCATAGTATCAACGACATCATAAGCGGGGACCAAAAGTTGTTCAACCAGAAACTCAAACTTAGGCACATTACTCGGAATATCCAACAAGGAACCCACATTTTCCATAGCATTTGTAGCTCTATTCTGGATATGTGGTATTTGTTGAAAAGTTATGTCATTGAAATAATGCTTGAAACTATCAGCCATTCATTTGTAAGGTGCAATATTTTCATCCTTAGTCTCGTAATCGTCATTTACCTATCAGAGCACCAGTTGAGAGTCGCCAAAGACATGTAGGCTCTTAATGTTCCACTGAGCTACCATTTTTAAGCCTGTCACTAAGGCTTCGTATTCTACTATATTGTTGGTACAAGGGAAAGCAATCCTGAATTATTTGGGAATGGTATCACCTTGAGGTGTGAAAAATAAGATACTAGCTCCTGAACCATGATTTGTATGTTACCCATCAAAGTAATGTTTCCATTCAGTTTTAATGTCAATGTTGAAGAGAAATTCATCTGGAAAATCTACCACTAATGGATGGTGTGCCTTTATAGATGCATCTGCTAGTTGATCTACAATCACCTATCCTTTTATAGCCTTCCTTTCGACATACTGAATGTCATACTCACTAATTATCATAACCCATTTAGCCAATCGGCCTGTTAAAGTTGTCTTACTTAGAAGGTATTTAAGTGGATCATTTTTTTCAATTAACATTGTTTTTTGATTGAGCATATAGTGTCAAAGTTTTTGGGTAGCAAAGACTACCACAAGATAGGCACGTTCTATATTTTTGTAATTCAATTCATAGCCCACTAAGGTATGACTAATATAATAGACTACTCTCTCATGACCTTTATCATCGTGTTGTGTGGGAAGAGCCCCTAATGCCGACTAAGTTGCTGAGATGTAAAGTATTAATGGTTTTCCCTCTGTGGGTGGCATTAAGACTGGTGGAGTAAGCAAATATTCCTTGATTTGTTGGAAGGCCTCTTTACATTTAGGTGTCCACACAAATGGTACTCCTTTCTTGAGTAGATTTTGAAATGGGTGTATTTTATCTGCCTGTTGTACTATGAAATGCCTAATGGACTGTAATTTCCCCTGTAGGGTTCTGAGTTGACCAAAGCTAACTAGAGGGGGAATTTCTATGATAGCTCTTACCTTATCTGGATCTACTTCAATGCCTCTTTGAGAGATGATATACCCTAACAGTTTTCCCGATTTCACTCAAAAGACACACTTCTTTGGATTTAGCCTGACATTGTAATTTTCTAGCGTCTGGAATATCTTGTCTAAAACCTTCTGGAATATCTTGTCTAAAACCTTCGGATCTTCCCTTGTTTCTGACTTGGCTATAATTTCATCTACATAATCTTCCATGAATGTATGTACAAAGTCATGAAAAATCATAGCCATTGCTCGTTGGTAGGTGGCTCTTGCATTCTTAAGGCCAAACGGCATAAAATTCCAACAGTATGTACCCCATGGACACGTGAAAGCTATCTTAATCTGGTTGTATCCAGAGAAACCATCCATAAGGGATAGCATATCATATCTTGCTATAAGATCTGCTATCATGTCGATATTAAACAAAGGGAAGTCATCCTTAGGACATGCCTTATTGATGTCTCTAAATTCTATGCAAATGTGAATGCCCCCAGTTGGTTTAGTCACTGGTACACAATTTTATATTTAATCTGCATAGCTATTGTCCTTATGAATCCTACATCAAGGATTTTCTTAAGTTCTACTTTCACTAGTAGAGCAATTTGTGGATGCATTTTCCTTAGCTTCTATTTGACTAGCTTAATACCTGGCTGTAATGGTAATTGGTGCAATATTAGGTTTGGATCCAACCTAGGCATGTCATCATATGGCCATACAAAGTTTATTTGTCTCTTTTTGAAGAAGTCCTTGAACTCATGTTATTCTGTCTCTATTAAAGAAGCTGCAAAATATACTATCTGAAGATTCTCTTCTGTACCTATGTTGACTGCAACAACCTCTTCTACTAGCATCAGTGAATTTTCTTGTTCAACGGGGAGAATATTTATACCTCTATCCTTGGGTGCCTCAGAGAGGTTTTCACCCTCGGATATGTCCTTTATTTTGACTTTTTCATCGTCCAAAGGTGCCTTTCGATTTTCACCTAGGGACTCATCATTTTTATTTTCATTGTCTTTTTCCTTTTCATTGTCATTTTTGCAACTAGAGGTGTAAATAGACTCCCCGAAATATGCTTTATCGTCCAAGTCCTTGGTAAAACCTGCCTTATGATCCCCTCTTGGTATACCTTCTCTAAGTCCCATGAACTCAACAATGACTTTGTTGTTCTCAAATGTATCTATGATAGGTGTACCTTGTTGATCCCAGTAGATAAGTTTGAGATATATAAGGGGCATGTCATCATCTGAGTTCCTAAAGGTAGCTGCGAACAAGGTAAGTATAGAATGGTTGACATGGTCATAGAATTTTTGGACCAACTCCTTCTTGTTCTTCCTCCTAGGGGTAGGTATACTCTGTTGTGGGACTATGGTGAGGGCTGATTCGTCAGAAGATGGTTTGTTAGGTGCCGAAGATGCAAGATCGAGGGTTTCCCAATAATGGTTCTCTTGCCATTCTGCTTTGGACAAGTGTTTCTTAGGACAACGACTAGATTTTTTTGGTATAGGTTTCACGTTGAGGTCCAGTTCCCCAAATAAGGCATCGATATTCATGGTACTAGTAGATGAAATGGATTCCAATTCACCAACGCTAGAGTAGGGGAATTCATCATAAATTGGAGATTTTTTATAAACTCGGGGTTTATCGTAAACTAGGGGAAGTGGTTCATGAGATATCTCAATGTTTGCGCGAGCACTCAATCTGTCTTGAAAAGATGACAAAGTACCAAGATACCCAATTCTAAGCAGTTGACACCCTAGACCTAAGTATTTTGGTCGTGGGTAGATAGTGATCGGTTATGTCCTTCCATTTTGATATAGCCCTCACCCACTGTGCCTGTCATAGCCTTCATTTTTCATTATCTTAAAGCCTTTTCCATACTGATCCTTAGGTATTTGAATAGATGGGGAGGGGTATTCATGTTCTTCTTGATATAACCAGGAATCACCTTGATCCACAATTTCTTCACTTAACTCTCCCCATTTGGTTAATGTCATTGTAGGGGGGACATGAAACGTGACCACTCATTGTCTTCTATCTACCATGGGTGGGCCATATGCCTTTGGTGGAATCAGTTGACTCATGCAGTATGATGCCTTTATATTATATTCACCACAACCCTTGTCTTGGATCTCGAGTTTAGGAGTGGATGATGGTGATTTAAATGAAATGGACTTAGTGAGACATGATGGGTCAACATATTGGGATAGAGTGGATGATGAAGCCTCTTGGTTAACAGGCACTTGTAATTGTGGAAGTTCCCTTAGGCTTGTACAATATTCGAAAGGATCTGGATCACCATCAATAGTGATCTCTATGCCATTATACGAGAACTTAAGACATTGGTGGTATGTTGAAGGGATGACTCTCATTGCATGTATCCAAGGTCTACCTAACAACAAGCTATATGGAAGGGTGAGATCCAAGACTTGGAAGCTGGTGTTCTTGATCGTTGGGCCAATTTTGATAAGGAGCATGACGACTCCTTTGGATGATCTTTCCTCATCATCATATGCCTTGATGACTATACTATTAGAAGTGTCTACACAATCTTCTGAGAATCCTAATGCCTTAACCAATTTTAGGGTACAAAGGTTTAAACCTGTGCCTCCATCTACCAAGACTCATCTAACTTTGGTTTGATGGACTAGGACTTCAAGATGTAATGGGTCATTGTGATCAGACTTTTTAGTGGAGTAGTCTTTTTGGGAAAATGTAGCATGATGCGAGTTGGTCAAATATCCTACCATCTCTTCAAAGTGATTGACATCCAAGTCTGTGGGAACAGTAGTGTTCTATAATGCTTTATCAAGTATGGCTCGATGTTCTGGTGACAAAATCAATAGTTCCAAGATAGATATTTGTGTGGGATTTTTGCTAAATTGATCGATAAGATTGTATCTATACTTGGGCCTCTATGTAGGTGGTTCAAAAGAAGGACTTGGAATAACTATTTTAGTCCTGCCTGTGTTCACATTACATTTCAGGTGCTTCTTGATGATGATGGTATCAACATGTTCGTTTGTGGCTCAGAGGCTATATATGGTCTTTCCTTTCCCGTAGTCATATTTGGAGTCGGTGTATTTGGTGGAGTGATTGTTCTTGGTTCCTAAACCGGATGCGTTTCATTTTGTGTGGTCATGTAAAGGGTCTATGAAGACCTTATGACCACTATTTTTAGTAATTTTCTGTCTGTTTACCTCTATGGATCCATTTCAACAAAGTATTGAATGATATTCTTTAATTGGTGACATTGTTGAAGGTTGTTCCCTTTCATTCGTTGATTGTCACAAAAAGCGTTAGCATCCCACCATGAAGGTTTGAACTATCCAGGATCATACTCTCTTGGTTCTAAAGGTTTGATGAGATTATGTTTGACCAATTCTTTGAAGACTACCTTGGTTGGTCTCCCTTAAGGTGTAAATTCTCACATGGGAAATCTCCTTTGGGGTCTTTGTAGTGAGTTCTGCACATAGTTATCTGTTTGATCTAGACTGTTCATCATGTCTTCATGTTGGTTGTATCCTCTAAGTGTGATGACCGGTCTAGTATGTATGTGTTTAGCATCAACAATATCGTTATTTGTGACATTCTTGTTCCTAGACTAGAACTTGTTTCTATCATTTGGCACATTTGGATCTTGGAAAATTGGGCTCTTGCCTGGTACTTTGAGTTTTCCTTTGTCAATAAGGCCCTTTTCAAGAATGATCCCCTTTTGTACCAGGTCAAGGAATGAAGTGCAACAGTGTACCCATAAGTCATCTCATAGTTTGGGGTTGATTTTTTCGAGGAAGATAGTGACCTTTTGTTTTTTAGGTATTTCAGTGGGAGAGCGGCTAGCTAGACTTCTCCATCTCTGGAAAAAAGTGGTGAAGGTCTCGCCATCTTCTTGTGTCATGTGGCATAAAGTTGCTATGGTTAATTTGTTGTCTATGTTAAAGGGAAAATGTTCAAAAAACTTCTCAGCCAATTCACCCCAAGATCATATACCATATGGCAATTTAGAAAACCATTCCAACGCTATCCCTATGAGAGTTCATGGGAATAGGCGCATCAAGTAAGTGGGGTCATATGATATGTCCATGCATGCCGTTGATAATTCTCTAATATGTTCTAAAGGATTCTTCCTCCCATTATACTTAGGCAAATTTTGTATAATATATCCATGGGGGAAAGGTGTCATATAGAGTGCTTTATCGAATGGATGTGGACATAGGTCTTGTGCTGAGATAGTTCATTTTACTGACATAGACATGTCGTCCATATTTTGTTGTAGAGTTTGCATTTGGTTTTGAAGGATGTTGACTTGTGTCAAGGACATGGTGTTCATGTTATTTGGATCAATGTAGGTGTTCTGATATGCCATGTTTTGTGATGGTGTATGATTGGGCAAGGGAATATATCCTGTCAAAATAGTCTGATTCAGGGTAGGGATATACCCTTTTTGAATGGTCTGAGTTGGTATTGGAACGCTTCCTGTCTGAATTGTCTGATTTGGTTTGGTATATGTACATTCCCAGCAACTTTGGATCTCCTACTAGTCGTGTTGGTGCCAAAGGGGTTGGAGGAAGTTACTCCCATAGTGAATTGTAAACCTTGTGTTATGTTGAAAGGGGTTGTGTTTAGAATTGATGATGTCTGATTTGGTATACCTATTGGTATTGTTGCGGTTATTTGGGGAATAGAGATAGTTGAAGTTATAGTTTGGGATGGTTGAGTTGATTGTGTTCGCAAAGCACAAATATCAAATCCTGGTGGTAGTGTGGCACCTTCTACTAGCAACATTGCTAGATAGCGTGGTGATCATTTTCCAAACACTCATCCATGAAGGATGCAAACTCAGGATCTTGAACTGTGGCATCTATGTCTTCTATGTAAATCTGCCCATGTGTGTCTCTAGTGACATGTTTTTCAAGTAAAGGCTTGTGTGGGCATTTGCTTCCTGATGGTTGGTTTTTGAATGGATTGATCAATTCGTTGGGGTCTCTCATTGCTTTGTGTTTCTTTTGGGATCTTGTTTCGACCATGAAAAAATTGCTCAAAATGGGTAATGTAGACTATGCCTAAAAACTGATATGATCTATGCCTATGTTTTTTGATTTTTTTGACACTAAATGACATTGCTAAAAATGGTTCTAAAAAGATGTATACTAAGACAAAGTATGATATGATGGACAATATACAAAATCTCAAGTATATTATGACGATAAATGAGCCTAAGACGAGTATAAACTACCACCTAATGGAGTAAATGCATGCAAAGATTTGTTTTGACCAAGGAACCTGATTGGATGACAAGGACAGTTGATAAGGCGGATTTTTCAAACTAGACTGTTGAGTTGAAAAGATCCACTGCATGGGACTAAAGTGACAAGGTTTAATGATTTCGACAAACTGAAACATGGACATGTCCAATGATGAGGAAAGTTATCTATTCTGAGATATGCAATTTCCTAGGAAGTATCTATATGCATGTGACTTAGGATGACTATTTCTATGACGTTTACTATGACCAAGATGTATATGACACCTAATGATGCAATTTTTTTGAGAAAAATTTACCAGTTTCTAATCCAAGGATGATCTTAAGAACCTAAACCAAAGATTGACAATGATGTTTCAGACTCAACTCGCAGTTTTTGATGTTTTTTGTTGACAGGAAAATGTGGTTCACCAAACAACTACAGTTCAGATTCTGATAGATGTGGTTTCTTTGACATTGCATGCGGCATTTCCTATGACAAATGCGGTGTACCGATACACATGCGGCTCAAAAACTGATAGATGCGGTTTACCAATACACATGTGGATTGAAAACTAACAGATGCGGTTTGCATGAACACATGTGACTCGGGATGTGACAATTGAGACTCATGATAGGCAGACCATGAAAATTGAATGTTTTGACAGCTAGATGCGGATTTTCCACTAACGGATATGACTCGCTAATACACATGCAATGATTAAACTAACAAATGTGACTCGGTTTTTTGATAGTTGAAATTTTCCAAAAATTTGAAATTTTCTCAAAAGTTGTTGACTGACTTTGTTTGTTTGATCAAGATTTTGATGAATACAACAAAGAACAAACACATCAATCAAACCTCAAAAACATGTACAACCTAGGCTTTTAGGACAATACTTGTTGATTTCTTATTTGGATTTCTCTAGCTATGCATATTTATGGCGAATGACTAGTAGCTTGAACCCACTGGCTCCCCTCCATGACACTCACTTATACAGGGCAGCCAAGCTACTGTATCCATGAAACTCCCATGGCATACATTTCATTTCCACACATAAACCATAAGAATATAAGATGGCCTCACAAGGCCGACCCTGCTATGCCAACAAGTAGGTAGGATTTTGGTAAATCTACAACAAGGTTTTTAATAAGGGAATTTCGTTCATGGGACACTATCCAATGTTGGCGAGAGTCCATTTTTGTCCATCTCATCAGAATAGTTGTGTGATTCGTCGGCTTTCCCCAAGAATCCTCTTTTATATATTGGTTGGAACTTGCTTAGCTTTAGCGTGCTACCGGTCTAAGTCGTCTTGGGGTGAGTACTTTTTTCCACCAAGATAGGCCCAAGTTCTAGAGTCAGCAACCATTTCTCTTACACCCAGGATCACATGAATGCGCAAGGGGAGAGGATACTTCGGTGTACTAAATCATAAGGGTTACAGATACGTGCAAAGCACCAGACAAAGAAGAAAATGCTTCTTTCTAATCAAAATGATAATTTCTATCTATCAATCAGAAAATTCATTTTAATCTCACATGACGATTATCTATCTACCAAACAAAATCTTGCTTAAAAAAATAAATCAACACAAAGGCATTAGGTCTTGCATGCAAATTTATCAGTAGTTCTCTGTTCTTCAGCTTTTGTCCTGTAGAAAATTGTGTCTGGTTTTAATTGTCTTTAAAGCTTCATCTTGCAAAGACTATGTTATTCGCCCTAAACACAACTGAAACAAACATTAGCGAAAATCCAAACAACCCAAAAAGCGGAAACTAAAAATATGGATGTACGAAAAATGACTAAAAAGAGGAAAATTATTACCAGGAAGATGTGGGTTTTGGAGCCACATATGTGGTTCGACTATTGACAGGGAGATGTGGTTCACGAATTTTATTGACAAGTGGATGTAGTTTGCGAATTTACTGATAGGTGGATGTGGTTCGTGAATTTGCGGATGCGGCTTTTAATGATAGATGCATCACTGTTTTTCACAATTGCGGTTCGTGGATACAGATGCGTCATTTTTTGGAACAGATGTGGTGCACCATATGGAAAACCTACAAAAAAGAATAGAAAACGGAAAAATGGAAAGATGAAAATAATAAAGCTTAAATCTTAATCTAAACAATAATCTAAAATCTAACAACAACGAACGAATAAATTATGTATAATTAAAACTAAACTAATAAAACCAAAATGATCTCACCGAATATGCAATTTATTCCTCAAATTATCTTGATTGCTCTTCTCCATTTTTCCTTTTTAGTATTCTTGCCCTCAGATTTTTGTGTTTGAATGCAAGTATAACTTCGTCGAGTGTCTAAGAAAAATATCGAAGAATAGTCTCTCTTCTCAAAAGTGAATGATTTCGGGAGGAGGAATAATGATTATGATAGGCCATTTTATAGATTTTGGGTTTTCAAACGATCGACTCAGATTGAAAGAGAGATCGATGGATGAGATTGATGAATGTCATGCAATGTGAATTCTGTCTTAGATAGAACATGAGTTAGAATATGAGTCAGAACACGAGTTCAGGAAAGACTGAGGATAGAGACTAAGTTAGAACATGAGTTAGAACATGAGTTCAAGATCTTAATTTCCAAAAATAGAAGAAATAGACTTTGCATGCAACAACCAAAGTTAGAACTCGTAGACTAATGCATTTGAATGCAAACATGAATTAATTAATTAAATAAATATATTTAATTAATAGACATATCATGCATATGAGTTGGAACTAGTTAACTGACTAGTTGTGACAGAGATTTTTCTCATAGAGATAAACTGGTGTTGAATTCAGAGATAACTGGAGAACTAAAAATAGATCTCAAGTCAGAAGGTGAGTGAATGATTAGACAACCGATTGACAAAAGAATGTGACATAAATAATTAAATATCAATTAAATGTTAGTTTAATTCAACATTCGAAAATAAGAGACTTAATTAAATAAATAAAGATAATTTATTTAATTTGACTGTTGAAAAGGATAAGATGAATAATTAAATAATAAATATTTAATTATAGATAAAGGGGGTCAAATGAATAATTAAATAAAGATATTTTATTAAAGTTGGAAAAGTATGATAAAGGGGTAATTAAATAATAAATTATTTAATTGACAAACAAAGGGGGAATAATTAATTAGTTTGCAACATAATTAAATAAATATTATTTATTTAATTAATCATGTTGAATAAAGATTAATAATGAATTAATAAATTAATTAAAAAGGGGTATTTAATTAATAGAGGAAATATGTGTTAGAAAAGTTAATTAAATAATAAAAATTATTTAATGATGAACATGGACTATAGAAAATTACGTCGAATATGTACTCACAAGCCTAGGCCAATTTTCGGTGTCTACATTCATCATTTCAACTCCTCTCCAAATTGATATACTTTCTGAGCACTTGTTTAATCTTCCATATTTTTCTATAATCACAGACATCAAGGCTATACTTGCACACATACTGAAAATTTGAGCGCAAGAATACTATCACGGCAAAATGGAGAAGGACAACAAAGATTATTCATGGAGTTACATCGACCTTTGGTGAGATTTTTTTATGTTTTAGCTATTTCCTTTGTTCTTTTTTCTTTAATGTAGGTTAGGTTGAGTTTAAATGCTTTGAATTTATTTAACCTTTCTTTCTAGTTTTCATGTGTTACAAATATAGTGGTCAGATGAAGTTCTAGGACCATGGCATCTACAAACAACACCCTTGTAAGAGATCTTGGGATCCCCCCAAATTCAACTCTTGGTATTGACAATGGTGCATTAGGCTTAGAAACCATCCTTAGTAATTAATTTCACCTAGATGACACAACTGGTGATAAAAATGACCCCCCACATGATAAGATCTTCCATATACATGCTTATCTCACTGATTATCAACATGAAATCAGCTTTGAACCCATATCCAAAATAGCTATCCTTTCCATTGAGAACCTTTATTGCTTACTTGATTGTGATTATGGCTTATGTGTCATGAAGAGGATTGTAGAAATATGTGAAAAACATGCACCTAAGACATCTCACTCACCCACTCCTATGTCTAGACAAGGGAGACCTTCTACTCCTTCCCCCTCAACCTTTGCTTCTATTCCTACTTATACACCTCCTAGCATGACAACCACTATGAAACAAGTTATTAATGTGGTACCTCCCCTCACCATCATAGCTATCATCCCTACTTATCTTGTGGCATCCCATCCCCTCACCTCTTCCATTGTCCCTACCCTTACTGTCCCAACTACTTCCTCTTCCACCACTTTCACCCCTTCACCTCTCTCGCTACCACCTTATAGAATTGATAGTGACCCTCTCATTACAAAACTATTTCACACTATAACTTCTATGCAACATCAAATATCCGCCATTAACCAAAGTCGATATGGCTCCCCCTCCCACTACATTCATAGTAATCTATTTTTCCTTAACATCCTTCTCATTCCCTTGCCACAAGGAATAGAGATCCATAGATTTGAGAAGTATGGCGGGAAGGGTGACTCTTCTAACCATGTCAATGCCTATACTACCCTTTGTAGAGACTTCACTCTTGACAACAAGTTGCTCATCAAGTTATTTACAAGGACTTCTAATGATGCAGCCTTAGACTAGTTCTCCTCCCTACCTAATAATTCCATTAGTTTATTCAATGAATTAGTGGATTCCTTCATTAATACTTTCAAGCTCACATTGCCCCAAAGAAAACTTTAGTAGACCTCATGCAATGCTAGCAAGCTAATAACTTAAAGATAATTGATTTCATCTCTCATTACCAAGCTCTTTATTCCTTGATTGATGTTAAGACACCAGATACCCATCTGCAAAAGATGTTTACCGAAAACCTTGTGACATCCCTACAAGATAAGTTTACTCTCATGAAGTTCCCCTCCTTTACGCACCTATTTCAATCACTCTATGACTACCATAATTCTACTGGAAGTCATGATGAGAAGTCTGATAACTCTTCCCAATCTAGCCCCCAACCTTTTCGTAAACTGAACAAATGGTTTCTTCAATTTAACCCTCCACTCGTTAATAACCAAGTGGTCGTCATTAGGTCTAAAGTTCCCTTTAATTATGGAGATCCTAAGCATACTTTCACACACTTTCTTGACACCGTTCATAAGACCATGACCCAATTACTTTAGCAGCATCCAATGCAGGCTTGGTGATTCCACCGAGTCTTCATCCTTTATGTCTCCCATAAGACAACTGATTACTAAACCCATTCACCTTGAACCCTTGAGCTGGTCCTTCATGTAGATGCGCTCCCGGAGCACTTCCGATCCGAACATAGACAACCTAATATGAGCTAAGTAAGGAACGGCTTCATCGAAGACTAAGGTAAGAGTCAGGCTAGTGTACATCCTGGGGATGTCGAAGTCGTGAAGCCATGGTGGTTTCGAAGAGCAGATTTGCGGATGGAGTTCAAGGAGTCTCAAGTTAGGCTTGATCCAGTAGTGCAGTTAAGTGTGCGAGCAGATTGTGTGAGCCATCTGGGTATGGTCCTAAGTTAGTCACTGCAGAGAGGCTTTGTGGTGCAAGGTTGAGTTAGGTGGCTCAAGAGGCCAATCGGAGATATAAGGGATTTGGAGTCAGTTTTGATCCGTGGCCGAGTTCCAAGTGCAACACTAGTTATGAATCAAGTTTGGGCGTCTGTGTATCTCTTGACTCGTTGATATGGGATTCGATCATTTTGAGATGTCGAAAGAGGGGAATGGGACTTCTTTCATTGTGCGGGAGGGGGCAACAAAGGGATTCACGCACCTGAGTTGTGCAGAACTTCTGCGACAGACAAACAAAGGAGGTTGGTTGGTGTGTTGCTAAAGTGGAGCGAATGGTGGAAATCTTACATGCAGAAAGGTCTTAGTAGTTCATGTGGAGCAAAGAAGGCGAGCTGTAAGTGTGTGTTGGACCAGGTTCAATGCAGCGCAGAAGTCGGCATGACCTGCAAGGTGGGTTAAGATGTCGCAGGTTAAAGGGGGACCTGCATAAGGCAGAGTTCAGGGTGTAGGATCCTGTCCGGGATAGATCCAAGGTGAAATCAATGGGGAACTTGTATGCAACCAAGTGCATCAGTTTGGGGTGTAGGAACCCTTTTCTAAGACATTGGATCTGAGGTGAAATCAGGTGGCATCTAAGGTTGGAAGATTTTGCAATCGAAGTAGGCTGAGGGAAAGGCTGGAAGGTTCAGAATTGAAGTAGATCGAGTCACAAAAAGAAGGGTTGCAAAAGGTAAAAAGGCTTCGGAATTGAGGTATATCACAAAGGCAGAGTTAGTTGAGCTTTTGGTTCAGTGTAATGGGTAGAAGATGGGCGTGAAGGTGATGATCACGAAAGACGTTCCATGGCAGCATTATGGGCAGTCAGAAGAAACAAGGCGGATGCAACATGAACTTAGTGGAGATGAGGCATACAAAGCAGGGTGTTAGGAAAGCACCAGGGTAGACTCTAAGAAGTTTGCAGAAGTACACCAAGTAAGGTGGAAAAAAGTATGACAGAAGTATTGGAGGATCACTTGAAGCAAGACGTGTATCGGCAGACAGATGTTGTTTCATTTTGGGTTGCAAATGGTTGGCGAGAGACTTTTGAGGAGTCGAGTGGGTGCAAGGCATGCCACAATGCTATGATCATAAGGGTATACTGGTCGAGGGAGGCTATGGTACTAGGGCATCATGGGCAGATAAGATGACGCGGCGGATAGAAGTTGCGAAGCCGAATGTCGACGGTGTGAATCCAAGAAAGTGTCAGAAGAGGGTATTCTGGTCGTCGGAGGCTAGGTACTAGACCTGCTCAACTAGGTTGATGCAGTGTTTCACCAATAGTTGTTGGAAGTTTGAGTTAAAGTGTATCCTTCAATGGTACAGTGTTCAGTAAAGGAGCAGCTCAGAAAGTCCGTCAAGGCAGGACCTTGCAAGGTGGTTGTAGTGTCAGGGACATACAACGAAGGTTTGCTTTTATGACAGTGAAGGTCAGTAGTTCAACATTTGGAGATCCCTTTGGAGAGGTGTAAGTCTTCGGGGAAGCAGTTAAGTACAGGTCGCGTCTTTCGGCCTCGGGTTGTCGCCTATTTTTAAGTGGGGGAGAATGTAAGGGGCTTGAAGTGAACAGTGAGCTTGAGGAGCACTCGACCGAGTCGGAGTACGGTGCAACCTAGTGCACCCTTGGTATTGTAGGTTGTGGCGGTGTGATGTGAGTCAATGTGTGAGCCTAGGTAGGCGTTGCGGTTGTGCGAGTGGGAACAAGGAGTCTAGTGGACACAAGTCTAGGACTCATCCTATGTGCACACCCAAGCCACAAGGCTGTAGGCGGGCCATTGTGCATCCACCCAGACCATAAAGGCAATCCAAGTCTTGTGTCTATCAGGACATGTTCGAGTTGTGGAGGTTAGGCGCTGGGGTTAGTGTTGCAGAAAGATGTTGAGGCGAGTTGGTCTAGCAAGGGTGACAATGTCAAAGGCCGAGTTACTCGTGGTAGTGTGGACATAGCAGCATGGAGCTTGAAGGAGTGCCGAGTCATGCGGAGCATGGCGAGTTAAGGTAGGTTGCGAAGCTAGTGCAACTCTACGAGGTGATTTGGACTCATCAAGAAGTTAGTCAGGCTAATGAAGAGTCTGCAGAAGTCAGCCAGGCTAAGTTAAGAGTCTGCAAATCAAGGAGTTCCCTTATGGGTTATTGCAGGTGAAGAGGAAAGTCAGAAATGGGGGTGTTAGCCCAAAGTATGGCGTCATCCTACCGATGTCTGGGATTTGGACCAATAACTTATATAAGGATTTCTTTACCTCTCGTCCATGCACCTAATCCCAATAAACCACTAACCCCTTCTTATAATTCCACTTCTTACTATTACTTTCATCACCAAAATGGAAATGACACTAAACAATGGACACGTCTAAAGAACCTAGTACAAGACCTATTTGATTTAGACCATCTATCTATTGCAAGCGTTAATGTTAAAAATAATAAATCTGTAGAACCCCCTAATCAAAACTTGCAAATCCTTAGCAACCCCATGCCCAATCATAATGTGTTATTTGTCAAACCAAGTGAAACTTCCCCACCTGATGTCATGAATGTGGATTCATAAGATTTACATTCTATTTCTCTTCCCTTGATAACTCATATCACACCTATTAATGAAATGGTAGGAGAAATAGACATTATCCATCATAAGGTCCCAAGAAAAGGACCTCTTGAAATCTCCTTTTCTGCACAAGATATAATACAAAACCTTCATGATGGCCATCTTTACATAGTTTGTCACATTTATGATAAGCCCACGAATGGGGTACTCATAGATCTCGCATGTGGTGAGAATGTTATCACAAAAGAGTTTATAGTATTGCATAATATTGATCAAGATGTTTGTAATTGACTGACTACGTGGTTCAAAAAGAATAATGGTTTTTCATGCCTAACGATTGGATTGATTTCCCTCCTGTTACAAATAGGTTTGAAAACATTGGATGTTACCTTTTCAGTTATCCCTCAATCAGACCAATTTCGTTTATGACTTGGTCATCCATGGCTTCATTCTATGAAATCATTCACATCTGTCATCCATAGATGTGTGAAGTTTCCTATTGAAAATGATATATTTATTGTTAACCATAGTTTTTTTAACTTGTTATCCTCTATGGGTAACTTTTCCCTGGATGTCTTTTGGCCTACACCTATGTAGCCCATCGCCTCTAGATGAGACTTCTTCTTCATTTCCTATCAAAAATTCAAAGCCAAGATCTCCAAACATTCTCTAAGCAACATACCTCCTTCTACCTTAGACTCACCCATCCTTAATGAAGCCATGTTGCCACCCAAATCTGATATACCTAGCCAACCTACTCCGCATCATCCAAGAGGACTAGGGATCATGATAGTATCTCTATCCTCCCTCCCCACACTAAACAGGTCCATAAAGCTAAAGAGAAGGTGGATGAACCACCCATACTTCCGCCTGTTCCTCCACTTCATGATGATACACAACCTATGGTGAATTTTCCTACCCCTTCCCCCACGCATATTGATAAAAAGTAAAAAAGGAATAAAGAGGCTAGACATTGGGGTATGTGCAGGATCATCATCGAAAAAATAGACCCTTAGGTGGTGAAAAATTCAAAAAAATCAAAGTTAGGAAACTTGACGTAAAAAACTAAATAAGTTATCTATATTATTTCAAAAATATGTAAGAATAAAATCTATACCAAATTGAATGTAGTTTCTAAACTGGTAGGTTTATTTTATTTTTATTTTTAAATCTATTTGATGAAAATTTGAAATTTCAATGTAGTAGTACTTAAATTTCAAAGAAAAAATAAGAAGTAGGTGTCTGTCAGACCACCCTAACCAAAATAAATTGATAATATTTTTTGGAAGATTTTAGATATAAGTATAGGACTCATGTCCTATTGTGATGCATATTTTTTTGTAAATTTTTTCTAAGTAAATAATTAATTATGATTTTTTATTACAACTTTTTAAAAATATAAAAACTCGTATGTCTGGCCACCTTAACTTGCTCAAAACTTCATGAAATTCAATTTTATTTCTTTTAATCCTATAGTATGCAAAGCATAGAATGTGACACATGTTTCAAATTCAAAAAATGTGATATTGTTTGAAAGTTATAGATGTATTTCAATGAGCTTATCAATCCGGACTTTAATTGTAATTCAAATAGAAAATGAATAATAATTATTTATTAAATTCAAAGTATAGAATAATTTATAATTGTCGAAAGTTGAGAATCTCCTTTAGAAACCCTTTTCGTTTCATAATTTTGGGTAAAAAAAAGATGTCAGCCACATACCCTACACATACCCATCATATTGCCACATGTTGGCCCATAATGATCCAACACATACTCAGTGTACACATCAACTTCATGAGGAAGACCGAGCTGAAGATCCCAACCTAATTATGCCCAAGGCCGCGCTTGCTGATCCTCCTCCCCCACCCTCGCAGCCAACTCCTATACCTCCCACACCACCTCTTTTACAAGCCACCACTAATATCATCATATGACCCACCATTGTCATCAATTTAGATAATGATGATGATGATGATGAGAATTCTCACATCGATTAAGAGGTCCACCAAACCTTGACTTTAGTATTCTCCTCTTCCATGACAATTCATGAGAATTCTCCTAGGACAAGAGTTGATCTTGATGCTAGTTTGGTAATTTCTATCATTCCTCTCGCTAATCGCCCTCCTACATTTTATATTGATCAAGATTGGGAGGCAGATGAATTTCTTGCTAAGTAATGTACATGGGCTATACTAGTCCTTCTTTTTCTTTTTCTTTTTTTTGCATTTGTGTGTTGCGTATTCCCAATCTTGTTTGATGTTTTCCTATTCTTTGTGACATTATTCTATATGTCTCTCCCTTCTTCTATGTGCCATGCATTCCTTTTCACTTCTCACTTTTGTCTTTTCCTTTTCCCTTTTCCTTTCATTTGGCGATGATTCAAGGCATTGAGACCGCAATGTCTCCTTCATGTTGACCCAAATGACACTCTTTTCTTTTTTCTTTTTCCTTTCATGTGAGGATGATGCAAGGCATTGAGACCATAATGTCTCCTTCATGTTGACTCAAAATCAAGGCTTTTTTTCATTTTTCTTTTTCTTTTTCTTTCTATGGTCCTTTTTGGGGAGGATGCAAAGTGTTGAGACACCCTATGTCTCTTCCATATTGACCCAAAAATGACTCTTTATTTTTCATTTTCTTCCGCTCTCTTTGTGTCCTTCTTCTAGTTCTATGTATTTGGGGGAATAATGATATTTTCATGCTCTCTAAAACAAACATTGCGAAAATGAAAATACTGACCCCAAAACCATAGATCCCTTATGTGTTTGGTACTTTTCATTTTGGGGGCATATACCCCTTCTATCTTGCATTCTTCTTTATTGCATGACATAACCTTTCTTGGATACCTATAACTTGACATTCACCTTTTTCTAGTAGGCTCTCATGTCATTTTTGCATTTTTCCTTTCTTTAATTCAAAGAAATTGCTCACAAAATCGTGTGTAGCAATCCCTTTAAAGTGGGGGCATACAATGGCACTATGTTACTTCTTGCATTTGCATTTGCATTTTCTTTGTTTGTGCTTCCTAGTGCAGTCTTGTCACTTCACATGATTTGTTTCTCACTTTTTGAATGAAATTGAGTGTAATGTCCTTCATAAGTGTGAATTTTCTTAGCATATTATATTCCTCTTAATGGCCTGTTGTGATGCACTACATCCCCTAAGTTATGAATCTTCTATCCTTTGATTGGTCCTCTTTTGAAGACATTAAACATAATGTTCCCTAAGTCAAAGAACTCATATGAACTAAACAAGACTCCTTCGAACAATTTCGTTTTTCATTTTTGCACTTTTCACTTTTTGTATTTTACATGTTGCACTTTTGCATTCCTGCATACATGGCCACCTTGCATAATACAACTTGCATGAATAAGGTGTCATCTTGCACCTATTCATTTGTTCTAAGCATCCAAGGCTTTGCTTGTCTCATGAATTGCACCTCTACCTTTTGTAGCGCCTTAAAAAGTTATCAGGAGGTATAACTTTGGTATGGTTGAGTGGGAAGCCCAACTAGTGGCATGACTTTCCGCATAGCCAAATTTTTATCTGTGATTGCATACCAACCATGTGTATGTATCTCACCACCTTTTGGAATTCTCACTCGACAGACAATCAAAAGTCTCAGCCCAAAGTGAGTACATCCTTTTCTCCCGGATAAAAAACCTAGATTTGACCCACAACTAGATGGACAAATGGTCAAAGCTTGATCTGAATTTTCCTCATCACTCCTTGTGTAATTTTCTATACTCATATTTAGTTGGCCATGGAATCTTGATCTTGGCAGCTTGTTCATCCCACTTGATCATGAGTCATCTAACCTTACTAGCATGAGTAATTTAGATCCCACTCAACACACATGATTCAACTACTTTAGTGTAGTTTGAAGTAAGTTCATACTCTCACTAAAGTGGGGGATAAATGTGTCACCAAAAAGTGTATACCTTGGCACTTTTTCACTCATTTTGGCCTTGTTTACCTTGATTCATTCTTGTAAGCTTGTAATTCAACAATAACCTAATAGTATTCTACTAAAGTGTTGTGAAATATTGTAACACACTTCCTCACTTTTCGAAAACCCTTTCAAAAAAATTCACCTAAATAACACCTTCTTACACCCCCCTAAGCCTTATGATAAATTGTTGTGATGCATTTTCACACTTATCTAGGTTTATCACCCCTAAATTAACCATTTTTCTATGCTAATTTGTCCCCTTAATGTACTTTTAGTCTCGACCTAGGTGTGGTTTTAGAGGCAAAGTTGATTAACTTCATTAAATACAAATTAATTCCCAACCACCACTTAAATTTTCCCAAGTGGACTACGTCACCACTTTGGGTGACCTAGTCCCTTTAGGCATAAATTCAAATTTAAAATAAAATTCAATGGGAATATTGCCTCCTAAACCCTAGGTTTAGCCTATCCTGTTGCATTTCAGGAAAATTAGGGTTTTACATGTACAAAGAAGGGGTTTCACCTTCATTTGTCTCTCTCTTGCTCTCATATTTTTACATCTCTCTTCACAAGCACTCTAGCGTCTAAGTATTCCAAAGAAAGTAGACAAGCATTAGGGTTTGACAAGAAATCTCTATTGGAGTTTCTCTTGCATGTTGCAAACCATCAACAACAAAGGTTTCGTAAGAATTTCCATTAATTTCATCATTCAATATTACATTCCTTTGATTTTATCTCATTTGGGTTTAATAGCCTACAAAGGGGTTGAAATTAGGCAAACCCCTATTTCCTAACCCCAATATTATCTTGGTCTTTGCATATGCTTGTATTTTTTTATGCAAATTTGGTGAAGTACAAAGTTTTGATGAAATTACAACCATTCTCCTGAAGTCACATCCAAGCATCAAACCCTAGAAATAAAAAGAAGACAAGATATAGGTCAATTTTTGGAGTTGTGGTCACGAATTTCTAAAATAAAGGGGAAACATCAATCGAGACCCACAAGATCAAGCCCTAAATCCCCAGAAACCAACAAGAGGACTAGGTCACCCATATTGGCAACCTTGTAGCTGTGCTAGGCTCGAAAAAGGGTTTCTACATTTTTGGGCACCCATTTCCCTGAAACCTATTTTGGAAAAGTTTCTCGATTGGAGGACTAGGTCGACTCACTTGGTGTAAGTGTCCTTTTTCTATTTTTAGACATTTTCCAAAGGATTTTGAGACCATTCATCTACAACATCACATTTCCAGGTACACACCTTCTGTCCTCCTCTGTTATTTTCTAGAATACATACATTTAGGTCATTTTAGAGTAGCTTTTCATTAATTTAGTTTTTCTTTGTTTAAATTTTCATACATTAGATTAGCATCATCTTAATTTAGTTGCACCTACACAATACACAAATAGATATCAACCTTCATTAATCTACCTTCCCCCTTTGAATGAAATTTCCAAAAACCTTTGAAACATCTAGAGGAAAGAGTGCAATTCCTATCCACTGAGAGCCCCTAGGGTGAAAAAAACTCTAAGGGCCTAGTAGAGGGAATCATTTTTCCCTAGGCCAGAGCTAAATTTGTGGTGGTTTAGTGAATTAAAAGTTTGGAAAGAAGGAAGCTACAAGAGATCACCAGAAAATACTATAATTTTAGCTAAACCCTAATATTGGGACTAAATTGCCACTTGTGGGGTATGAGTCCCAATACTACAGTTTTCAGGTTTCAAGGGATTCAAATTAGTCCTTATCATATTCCAATTTTGGAATAGAAACCCTAGTCTGGAACTAATCACCCATACTAGCATATGAGTCCCAATGGGCATGAAAGATCAAGATTATAGGATTTATTAGCTTGTTTTGACCTCATCCTTCTTCTAGGTGCACCTCTACTCATTCTCATTTTGTTATTCTACATTTCAATTTTATTTCTTAGGTCATTTAGTCAAGTTCATATTGTACTTTCATCATTTATATCCCTTATCCTTTATTCCATCTCCTAAAAGATGGAACACCTATTTTCTTTGTTTCAATATGGTTAATTTTTATTAGTGTGTACTAATTTTTTTATTTAGTTTGGGCTATAGATCTTGACAATTAGAGTTCTACAAGTGGACATTTTCTTCTTACATTTTATGGAGAAATAATTTTGATGAGTAAGTAGAAAGAAGTAGCTACCCTATTGACTATCAACCCCGACATGGTATCAGAGCTCCAGATCTATAGCTTCCTATCTGAATTTTGAGAGATCTAGACTTGAGGGAAAATCAACTCATCTTAGGGAAAAACAAGTATCAATATTGCATCCAAAATGATCAAAAGCCTAAAGAACACCTATCTTTTGATCAAAATTGATTTAAATTAAAAATATTTTTTTTAGTAGTAGGGATCTTCATACAAAAATCTATACGAGCATATGGATTTTTACAGGCCCTACTACATTTATTTATCATATTTAGGTAAGGTTCTTAGGCTATCCTTTTTTATTTTTTCTGAATTTTTTTTCTTTTCATATACTTTGATGAAATATTTTTTAAAAAGTGATTTTTTTTCAAATTTTTTTGGCAGGGTTCATACCACTACACATACCTACTACCACTTATAGTAGTGGTCCTAGTAAGGACCATCAATGACCCCAAATTCAGCTTCTAGCATCAAAAAAATCCCTAGCAACTTATCTCATCATTGGTCGTCAACATATCTATAGCTACATCTTAAAACCAACACAAAAATTGATAGCCCCTCGCAATCACCGAAAAGATATTGAAGTTTCCAAAAGAATATTTTAAGCATTGAAAGCTATATTTTTTTGACATGCCATTTTCTAGGGAAAATCATGTTTTTCCCAATAGGGAAGGGGTATTCTAGAGCTTATTCATTGACATCATCATGATGCTAGAAAATTACGAAGTTGTATGAACCCCTCATTTCTCCCTCCTAGCCCCAATTTTCCCTAAAGGAGCATTTTTTTCTTTTTGGCATAACTTGGGCATACAATATCAAAATTGAGCAAATAAGAATTCATTGGAAAGCTAGTTTTGAGAACTTTATAGTGGTGTTCACCATTTAAGAACCATAAATATTGATGTACAATATCACTTTGTAACGGATATGGATGAGATTAGGAAATTCAATTTGGAGAAATTTGACACTCAAATAAAGGATATATATTCTTCCTCTAAAACTACAAACTAGAAAGTTCTTGTGGTGTAGGAATGATACTGGATTGAACTATTCTCAAGAATGAGGTTAATATCTTGGTTTGTATATATGAGACTCTCCTTTAATAAATATAAAGTGGGATAATTATGGGACATGGATCATATTCACTTAGTTAAAGTCCCTATAGCAAAATTTTATCTATATACATACCTTTATTTGAAAGGAACCCAATCTACTAAGAGGATGTGAATTATTAGAGAATATATATTTAAAAATATTTAATTCAAAATGTATATCCAAACATAAAATATGAATTAAAACAACTACTATGAATCGATAAATCTAAAAAACTCACGGGTATGTGCAGGATCATCATGGAATGAAAATTTAGAAAATCAGAGTTAGGCAAATTGATGTAAAAATTTGAATAAGTTATCTATATTATTTAAAAATAATGTAACAGTAGAATCTTTACCAAATTTAATATAGTTTCTAAACTACTAGGTTTATTTAAAAATATAAAAATCTAGTTGGTGAAAATTTGAAATTTTAATGCAGTTGTACTCAAATTTTAGGGAAAAAATAAGAAGAAGGTGTCTGTCTAACCACACTAATCACAATAAAATGATAACATTTTTTTTATAAGATTTTATATAGAAGTAGAGGAATCATGTCTAGATGTGATGCATATTTTTTTGTAATTTTTTTCCAAGTAAATAATTAATTATGATTTTTTTATTACAGCTTAAAAAAAATATTAAAACCCTTATGTTTGACCACCTTAACTTGGTCAAAACTTCATTAAATTCATTTTTTATTCTTTTAATCTTATATTATGTGAAGCATATAAAGTGACGCATGTTTCAAATTCAAAAAATGTGATACCGTTTGAAAGTTATAGATGTTTTTTAATCAACCTATCAATCAGAAATTTAGTCGTAATTCAAATAGAAAATGAATAATAATATTTTTTAAAATTCAAAGTAAATCATAATTTATATTGATGGAAAGCTTAGAATATCCTTTAAAAACCTTATTTGTTTCATCAATTTTGGGTTAAAAAAAGTCGTCAACCACATGGGCCATCATATCACTTACATATCACCACTTTTTGGCCCATCATGATCCTGCACATACCCACACATTCACATAATGGACACTAGATTCATGTAGAAACTAAAAAATTGAAAAACCATGGTGAGAAGAGATGCTTGGAGACGTTGTCCAAATCCAACCTCACAAAAGTAATGAATAAGTTAAAATCATGATGTAGGAACAATCCTACCAAAGACACCAATCCCCTAATATATTTGTGAGAACTAACCTACTAGAGACACCAATCCCGTGTGCAGAGATATGAGCACCAACTCAATAAGTAGAACACTAGTCCTTCTAAATTATAGAGATAAATCTTGTAGAACTTTGATGTGAATAAGATAGGTTACATAATATATGATGTTATCTCAAACACTCTCTAACACTCCTTGTTATATTCTAATAATAACACACAATGATTGAGATGAAACTCACACTGAATTACACTTGGTTGCACAAGATTATACTTCCATATAAATTCACTTCCATAGACACATCAAGTGAGTTATGAAACTATGATGATTATATAGAACACATTTTATTAACATCACTTCATGTCAGCTAGGGGTTTCCAAATATCGAAGTTAACATAAGATGGAGCTAAATTACAATTTATGTGTAACATGTAGTGAGTAGGCCCCAAATCAAAAATATTGCCACCAAACAAGAATGATTTTATATGAATCCACATGAACCTTAAACTAGACCTATTTCAACATCCCAAAATATCTCAAGAAGCCACATGCTTGAATCTGGTAATACACAATTCGAAAACTCAAACTCATTAACTAACTAAAAAACCAACCCTTGTGTCACTTAAATATTTTTACATAGTTAAAAAAAATATAAGAAACTTTAGAGTAAGATAAAATAACTATAGGCATACTCTCCTTTCCAACTGAAGAGAAAAACTCATATCCATAAGGGAATACAAAACATGAGTGTAATACCAAAACAATATCTATTCCTCGATTAATTGACCTCAAACATCTATATCAGACTTATAGATCACCTCTATCGACATGAATAGTTGTAGGAAAGAAATTGTAAGCGTGCAATAGTCAGTATGTTTATTACACTAAAAATAAACTAAATTGATAGTACAATTCTCACAAATATGTAAATACTACACCTTTGATATTTAAGTATGACTACATTTAATTCTCATTGCTCAAAAAGAATTACTCATTAGATATTAATGAAATCCTTTGACATTAATTACAACCTATGTTCAACAATAGTGATATGCAATGAATCTGAAAATGTTCTAGTACAATATAGATAATGATTTATAAATTATAATTGTTTTGGTACATCATATTTTTTTTGGTATGTGGTAAGGCGTTGATTGTAGCTAAAAACTAATTTTGAAGGGGCTCGAAACCCTTTACAAAATAAAGCAACTGACAAAAAAAGTGAACGAAATTGCGTAGAAATCAACCCAATGACAGTGAATCAACAGCCAAAAACTAGCCAAAAAGAAGGTAACCAACCAACAAAACTACATATTGTTTAGAATCTCCACATCTTCCATTTCACTAGCAGCCATCTTTTGTACCTTATCCACAATATTAGATAATTCTATACCTGAGGCCCCGACCTGAGCTTTAATTTTTTTTCTAGTTCTAACCCCCGGCTCACCAGTTTTAGCCTCACCACTCAAAACACTATCTTTAATAGCACCCTTCTCACCAGCACAATCCACATCCAACAACATACCCACAGTAGAAGTATCATCAACTAACACAATCTCCTTTCTCTTTTTCGTACTAATCACAGGGGAGATCACCTTGGTAAAATCTAAAATTCCTAGAACCTTAGAGACATCTCCACTCTTCATCACAACATTCCACATTTTATCAAATTTATCCTCAAGGGATAAGATTCTTCCTTCAAAATTCTATTTCAAATTGATGTATTCCTCTACCATACTATTAAGTGAATCCATCAAATTATCAACTTGGCTTTGGATAGAATGGTCCTTAGCCTTACTAGAAGCACCTCTAATTCTAATACTGGTCCTATTACTCTCATGGAAGAACCACTTAAAAAATTTAAATTGCACACTAGCACACTCATAAGCCGAGCCCAACACATCAGACAACTCTTGCTTGTACAATTTTTTATTTTTTTTCCGCACAGCAACGTCCTCATCAAAATAACTAACATGAACCTTATCAATAGAAATATCCTTACCTTTACCAGCTGAGACAGGTTTCTTCATCTTTTGAATGGAGCACACAATTTCCTCTGCAACAACCTTCCTTTTCATCATCATATCTGCATCCAATTTTCTACTTCCCATAGCATGTCCTCCACCCATAGCCCTTTCCTTCCCTTGCTTCAGCATCCCCATGTGAGCACTCAGAGAGGGCTCGCCAAAGATACCTCCAGCCAGGGAAAGAGGGAAACCCTTCTCGAGGAGTTGGCCATCAGTTCTCAACACCCTTATATTTTGGCTCCCCTCCTCAATATCTTGCACTTGTCTAGTTGCTAGGGGAGGAGAGGAAGATTCCCCATAAAGTTAATTTTTGTCCTTAACCTCCTTAAAAATAAATTCACAACTACCTCATCACTGCAAGTCATATATCCCTCTTTAACATACATCTTCCTTTTACTAGTCTTACTCAGAGCAGGGGAAGTGGGGCCCTCCTCGAAAGAGGTATACAAATCCAAGACATAATTAGCATCATCATCCCTATAAGACTCATAATATTTTCTCAAACTAAGTCTCCTCTTCTTAGATTTTTTACTAATCCTTTCCTCTCCTGAATCTCTCTCATAACCCTCTCGGGGATTAGCAATATTTTCCTTCGGAGACAAAAAATTTATGCACATCATGAACTTTTGCGTGTTCATAGATCAGGATAATTAACCACACATGCAGGACAGGGTTCTTGGGGTTTTTCATATGATCCTTAATCCCCAAGTCAAGCGACATCAACAAATACTAAGGAAAGGAAACCCATTTCTTATGCAGAAAATGGTTAAGAAAAAGGAAATAGTAAGTGTTAATCATTGTATACCTACTTTCCAAGGTGACATCACTCATAATATCTTAAGCCACATAAGGCCACAACTCTTTCAAGGAACTCCTTTGATAACGACAACTCTTCACCATTTTCATATCAGCAGCCTCATTCCCTTCAAAGAAAAAAGACATCTTAGCCTTTGATTATTTTTTGCCTCTGAACACCTTCATACCTGACATAGCCAAGCCTGTAATTTGGGCTATGAATTCTTCATCAACCACAACTTCTCTACCACCCAAATTTAGGGTTCTCTCATTCCACCCTTGAGCAACCAAATTGGTGACCTGGGGATTGTTACCATGCAGTTTCTCCATATAAAGAGTTAAGCCACCCTTCTCTAAAATCTCCCACACATCCTTCCTCTGCTTAGTAAAAACATAGGACTTAGGCTCGGTATGGTTTCTATCCCCACCCATCACAAAAGACTTAACAAACAAAAACCAAGCACACAACAAAAACGTCAGTAAACTAATACAAACACCACTCAGAGAAGAAATAAACAAGAAAAGACTTGCAAAATAAAGGTGAATATCACCTAGAATCAGTGTGAAGCTAGCAAAAGGATAGATACACAATAATTATTAAAAAGTATGATCCTTGTGAAATTTTTCCCCCATACTCATAACTTTAACATCCTCATTCATAAAATTCAACCACATGAGTACGGACATGCACCCCTCAATGCAAAATAAGATCATCTTAAGATTAGCAGTCATTATTAATAATAGTCATTTCTTCAAAAGGAATAGGATCATTTAGATCCCACTCCTTTCTTTCTCTAACACCAAACTTAGCGAAGAAATCAACTAACATATTTCCCTCTCTCAATATATGGGAGATATAAACATTATCAAAGGAATTGATAATTTCAATGGAGTCCCTAACCAAGGCCTCAATAGTCTAGGATGGAGGTGAGGCATTCTTCAAATTGTTTATAATATTTAGAGAGTCACCTTCCAACCAAAACTTCATATACCCTTTTCTTTGAGCCAATCTGAGTCCATAACAGGTTGCAACTGCTTGTATGTGGTAATGTTGTGATAGAAACTATCTGGATTTTGAAGAAGAACTAACAACCATATTATGTATTTTATGTTGTTTTTTCATTCATGGTAATGCATGTACAGACTTGGTACCATTTCTAAGGTTGATGTGGCATGATCTAAGGGTAAAAAATGCTAGATGATGAGACTAAATATCGTTAGAAATATAGAATAGGGTTATGTTAGTATGATATACTACAAGTGATAGATTAATAGTGGTGGTTGTACCAAAAATATGTAAATTCATATAAATATTTTTAGAGTTTTAATTATAGATTCATAGTTCATAGCAGCCACATAATATACAATCATCAATACAATACAACTAGCTTTTGTAGATATTCATTTAAAATATTAAATCATAACCATAGAGAAGACTTTTAAAATTATCATTCACCTCTACCAATTTTATTTGGAATAAATTACTTTGACTAAGACCTCTATAGGAAAATTAGATAATCTAGCATAACAAATTATCCAATATTAGAACTAATACATATGAGACATAATGGATAAATTAAAGCTATACATTGTACCTTTCATTGGATATAAGTGCAATGATCAATGATAATTACTCAATAAAATGAGTTATGAATGATGGTAGTTCTAAAACTGATGCATATGACCATTCTTTTCACCACTTTGACAATAAATATCTATTATTTCAAGAAACCTTATTCTCTTAATTGAGTTAGTTAATGTTACTCACATATCTTGGTATAGTTACGAAACCTTTAAGAAACCATTATCAAATAAAATACTACTTAAGAGGCCACTTTGGATAATATATCAATCCACTCTACCATGATATTTAACACTATAGGTATTAGAAGTGGAGAAAAATAAGATTTCTAATATTAATTTAGATCTATGAAAATTTAGAAGATATCTTGAGGATAGATAATAGTTTCAATTGGGAGAGAGTTTTGGCTAGTTTGAAAGTTAAGGTGATATTACAAGAGATTAATACAGAACTCTAAAGGGTAGATAATCGATTCTCATTTAGTTTCAAACCTCAAAAGTATCCTAATTGAGATTAAACATGAAAACATGTAATAGTGTCAAAGATTATATTTCTAAGATCAATAACTAAGGCCAAATTGAGTCAAGGTTATGAAAAGAATTACAGTATATAATATTGTTAGAGTAAAGGTTTTAACTTAGTTGTGTTGATTAAGGTTTTAACTACAGACTGTAAATATTGTCTGGTACCATCGTACCACAGTCCGTACACTTGCCGACCCCACCTACTATCCCCACCGACATATTCCTTTTGTCGGTCGATATATTGCCAATTTCGTTCACCTCTTCCTTCTGTCGACATTCTCTGATCATCGGCCAGTCTATCCATGCCCCGACTGCCCTTAACTCGCGGTCATATTACTACCATCGGGTGCTAGGTTGGGTGGTGGTGCCATCGGAGGCTCCACCGGCAAGGCCGCCTTAACTCTACCCCCCACCCCCCACCTGGTGGTGGGTTCTTTTTTGCTCTAGCCCCGCCTGCTGTCATACGGACCACCGGCTAGTGCCCATGAGCTATAAATTTTACGCCCATTTAGCCTTTGATGTACCCCAAAGTGCCCTAATACAATTGTTTTTTTCATTTTTTCGAAAATGAGATATCGTCAAAAACCTCATTCTATTAACATTCTAGTGGTGTGGTTTTCATCACTTATTTTTTCTATTGGTACATTCTATAGCCAGTTGAAGTCAAAGGTACTACTTTTAGTCCCAAGCTCATAACTTTTGATATGTTTCTCTATTTTTTGCAATCTCAGCAGTGTAACCATATTTTAGAGATCTTCAGTTCCATCAATGCAATTTTTCCATATTTCACTCCAGGTATATTTTATTTAGGCTTTTGTGCTTTCACACTCTGGTGAATTACCTGGACATATCCATTCTTGGGAAATTTCCATTTGCATGGATGCTTTGTTTTTGGCTATTGTTCATGTATTTCCTATTTTTTGTCCTTTGTGGGCATTTTGAGCATCATTTGTAAGCAATATTTTATGTAAACGCATTGATATAAAGTGCCACACTACTGTACATGTATTTTTGGGGATTTTGCACACAAGGTTGTGCAATATTTTGTACTCATACTATTTTATAAAGTGCCATGGGTAGGTTGTGTAGTGCCTTTGTTTTGCCATCACACCTTTGTCTGGTGAGTGTCCCTCCACGACGATAGTGGATCCATATGATTCCAGCCTCATGCATGTGTGCTTTGTTTTTGCACACCACTTTTTCAATTGTAGGTGCTTTCTTACGCACTTTCAAAGGTTGTTTATTCTCCTTCATGCACTATAGGGTGTTGCACACCATTTTAGTGCATCTGTCAGGCTCTCCTAGTTCAACATTATGGGGGGGGTATTATACTATTCGTTCTAATTCTTCCTTGGTTTCACCTTGGAAGGAATCTTTCATTCTTAGTTGATTAGTGTTTTTCATATTATTGGTACTTGTGCCATTCGTATCTTCGTTCCAGTTGTTTGCATTTGTTTTCCATCTGATTCAAGTAGTGTCTTTTGGGGAACTCATGCAGATTGTTGTCTTCTTGGTCCTGATCATCCTATCTTTAGCAGAGGCTCTTCAGCACCACAGTAGTCATCTTTCGACAATTGTTTGCAGCTTATTCTACTTCAGTGATGTTCTTCTTGGCTTTTTGCATCTCTTTTTGGAGTAGAGATTTTCCCATGAGGTTTTCTCTATTTTCTCCACTTTATAGAGATTTGGTTGTATTTGGGTACCTGATCTGGCCTAGTTATTGGGACCCATGTTTTCCTTCTTGCATTGTAGTTACCTTTTCTTTCTTGCATTTGTTTGTAGTTGCATTGTTGCTCATCTTAAGGGGGGGTGTTAGAGTAAAGGTTTTAACTTAATTGTGTTGATTAACTTACCTTTATTCCATTTTAAAGATTTCACGTTAGTTTGCATAAAGTGACATTTAATAATTATATTAATTATTAAATGTTTTCCTATTAGGGCTTCTTTTAGGGTTTTTCCTATTGGGGTTTCTTTAGGGTTTGCATGATCTCCTTTTATAAGGATTGATCCCTTTGTATATTTGATATCATTGAATTCCCTTTTGTTCTGATAAGATAATTTTCTCCATTTCTGAGAGCATCAAACCCTTGTTTGTTTTGTCCATCCATTCTCTTCCTTGTGACAGGTATCGATTTGCATGCAGGTGATCTTGGAGTCTGAAGTTGGATTTCTCAAATTCTACAAATACAACCAATGTCAATATGGTGACTCTAAAATGGAAAAACCATGAGGGTATATATTGATTGGCATGTCCCTATAATTAGAATGGATATAGTAGATAATTACATTTACTTCATTTTATATTATAAAATAGAGAATATAGAAAGGAAATGTGTAAATAAGATCTTCGATTGAATTTATGAAGGTTGCATACTATACCTATGATGAATAAAATTGATACTTGATCATATCTAATGAATTATTATATGGTGAATCAATATGTGTGTGTTCCCTACTATATTAATATGTAATATTATTGTATATAATATTATGTATCACTAACATAACTACTATTGCACATTGATAAACATAGACCTCTATTTGCAACTTTCTTCTCAATAACTAACAACATTTCAGACAAGAGAATAAGAGTAACACTATCTAATCCTATTAAAATATTCATACTACCTGATTCTAAAATAACACGTAAATAAAATACATCTAAATAATTTATTAACCATCAATTATTACAAGTTAATAATGAATTATCAATAAAGTTTAGGTGTTTTAGCAAATAAAAGGAACAATGCATACATCAAATTTTTGATATTTGTGTGGCTATATGAATGAATCTTACCAAGAGTGTACAACATGAAAAGTAGCACACGGGTGAATGAAAATCATGCATGCAAAATTTTAAAACACAAGGACACTATTTTTAAGATCATTTAATCAACCAAAAAGGAAGTAAAGTTCTAATTATCATATTGGGTTTCAAAACCCTACACTCACCAATTAAATTTTAAGGACCTCATTTTATAAGATGAACCTAGTGATATCATTGATAAATAAATAATTCCTTGGATACACATTAAGATAGAGTATTTAATCTAATATCATTTGTTAGAATATATAATTTATTGCCAAATACATTATTCCAAAATCACTAGTCAAACAAATATTTTTTAATATCACTCACTTTATATTTTTTAAATTAGTAGTTATTAATCAAAAATTAAATCTCATTTAGACTAGTATACTATAAATATTAATTGTAAAATCCATTAACTACTTTCTCTAATATTATCCATTAATAAATAATATTAATCTATGAGGTATAACGAGCATAGATTTGTATGAATGGAAATTGAGGAGAAGGTGATAGTTTTAGCAAATGTAATAACTTAAAGATTGATTTGACTTTTGTATTCCTCCATTGCATTATATGTTATTAGTTTTTTCAGTATAGATGAAAGTATCCATTTACAAAGATAAGATATCATCAGATTTAGGATCCACATTATATTCAATGAATAATCCAATTAATCTAATTATTAACATATAAAGTTATATACTCAAGTAGTAAGGGTTCACTTTGTGTAATGTAACCTCAATTTTCTTTTGTAAATTTTGTATTATTGAGGATTAGTAGGTTTGTAAGAAAGCTTCTCTGTAATGAAAATTTTTTACACATTGATACAAAGTGGAAGGAACCAATTTTATGTAAAGAAACCATTGGTGCTCTAAAAATGTGTCATATGTTAAAATTATGGGCATCACATCTATATCAATTTTCCTAGTTTAAGTGGGCCAACATGAGTAATGATAATAATAGCACATAAGTAATTGATCTATCAATGTGTCTAGTTTGTGTGGACAAACTTGAGTAAAAATTTGAAGGTTATGTTTTCGAAATGTCTACTCCCTCTTATTGAAAAAAATCCTCAATAGATATTTTGGAGCTAGATCAATTACCAATTAAATTGTGTTTAATGACCAAGGTGCCAAATTTCACCATTGTGTATAGAGGTAATACTTCTTTGTGAACTGTTTTAGATGGTAATTTTTCTTATCATCAAATGATATTGCATTATATATGTGATGATCAATAAACTTAATTTAAGAATTAACTAATTGTGTTCTACTATGAAATGCATCACGTATCTTCTATAAAGCTTCTTGAGTTATATCTTTCTAAAATGATGATGTAAACACTAAGCCCATACAAATCTATTGACTTGAGTACATTACAATTATTGAATTGTGTCACACTCCACTATTTTATATGTATCTTGTAGTGAAGTAAGTTTAAAGGGCTCCAAAGTAAACTATTCCTTCCTTAAATGCAAATAATTGTCTAAAAAATAAAAGATAATATGAGAGATATGAAATGAATGCAATTAAATCTCTTTAGATATCATGACAATATAATAAATCTTAAAGATGTTTATTGAGTTAGCCCATAACAAGAAAGAAATAGGTGGGTATCAATAAGACTTTGAATTTGAATTTTTACTAATTAATTTTTTGAGGAGGGACATAATAAATCTTAAATTGAAGTAACCGAGAGATGTGTAAGGATAAGTTTATGGATATGTGGAGATGATATATGATTGTGGAAAATATATAGAAATGTGTGTGCATTAATAAATTGGGAGATAAATATATGAAAATCTATATAAACAAATAATTAAATAATTGAAAATAAATCACCTAACTTTACACAAATTTATACCATTTGTCAAACTATAAATATTTTAAAACATTGAAAAAAAATTATATATATAATTTCACCATGTTAAATCCATTTACCTCCACATCTTTTACAATAGTATAACCAGCTTGATGGTCAAGGATACATGTCAATCATAATTTTCATCATGATCAACTCTCTAAAATTAGTTTAAGAATATTAACTTTAAACAAAACATATATAAGTTATATACAACTTATTATATAGAAATTTTGATAATTTGGTTGAAATTTCCCTTTTCAAATAATATGGTCTTCTAAAAAGATTTAAGTGCACTTGAAATGTATGATCAACAGATTTAGGGCAACTCTCTATGTGGCTACTTAGATTATTTTTGCTAGCAACCCCTCCTCAACTTATTTAGCAGTTATTTGTGGAGGTGACCACCTTATGAATGTTTAATGTTTTTGCTTATTTTTATGCAACAAGCTTAAATTTGTATTGTATAATAAAAAATTAGAAAAAAACTGAAAGCAAATGATAAAAAAGAGGGAAATAAATTTGTGGAGCCACCCATGAATGTTTAATTTTTTTACTTATATATGCAACAAGCTTAAATTTGTATTGTACAATAAAAAATTAGAAAAATAAAAATGAAAACAACTATTAGAAAAGAGGGAAAAAAAATTGTGGAGTGAGGTGAATTTTTAACAATATGTATTTGCTGCTTATTTCCATCCCCTTTTTCCATAACTTATTTTCAATTCCTAAACAGTAGCTGCTTCATTAAAATATTAAAAGATTCCACATTATCATTTTCGGAAAATCAAATTTATGCATGGAAACATTGCAGCTGCTTAAATTTAAGAAAAAAATTAAAAATTAAGCAGCCGTATGTTAGCCCAAGTATTCAATTGAAAAATGCCGGACACCAGTGTGAATCGATCCGATGTTTCTTTCAAAAAGGGAACCGCCAACCTTTTTTCCCGAATCTCATTTTGGCGCATATATGTGACGTAGACGTCAGGATATCTGACGTCGTAGCCTCCGACTGGAACGTTTATGTCAAAAAGCTATGGATGTTTCCTCGCTTTTCTTACGCGTTTCCAAAAGTTTTTGAAGATTCCCGTGGGCTAGTAACTTTGTTCAAACGAAAAGACAGCGGATGTGGAAAGATAGAACTTGTAGGTCCAATGGACTTCTTGGCTAAAAGGTTTTCTACTATAAATATTGGAACTGCATTATAAAATATAAAGTGTTAGGGTTCTATTATAGCAAGAAATGGCTGAAAGAAAGATTGTATCCTGCGCTGCCTGTAGACTGCAACGAAAGAAATGTTCAAAACAATGTATTTTAGCTCCTCATTTTCCTTCACATGATCAAGAGAAGTTCAGAATTGTGGAGAGTGTGTATGGAACCAGCAATATCATGAATTTACTTCAAGTAAATTTTAACCGTTTTTACTTGCTTTTGAACGCCGTTATCTTTTTTCTAAAATTTGTCTCCTTCATATAATTCTGTATTGAGATTATTATTTGCTTTGTGCCGCTCATGGGATTATTCTGTTGGCTGTTTCACTTCCTACTGGCTGGCTTTAATGCATCTTTTGCCTTGTATTGCCACTTTGTTGTATCTTTGTAATGTAGTCTGAGCTTTACTTCATTCCAAGAGCTTTCTGTTCTTTTCAGTATCAGCATATTGTTCCACACAAAACATGGTTTCCTTACTCATGATTGAAGATTCACATGGTGTGGTATGTTATCAAAGATTTGCAAGTGCTTAACAGAGCTGCTCAATTGTTTTAGAATGCGTACTAATCTGCTGGTTGTCACCATGTTCCTTCTGTATGGATTCTTGTGATTTAAAATGTACGTTCTAGAGGTTGTGAGTAATCAGAGAATGGGTTGTCTTCTTCTTACAGCACTTTACTTTAAAGTCATAAGCAGTCCGTATATTCTGTTTTCTGTTTATTAAACTCTATAAACGCGTGCATTTCACAAGAATCAAGCGATATTTAAACACTGGGGATGTTCTGTTACTTACTAGAATCGGGTCTCTGAACACATTTCATTTGTACTCAGTTTACCGACGAAATAGGCTCTGTATATTTAAAAGCGTCATTTTATTACCTAATAGATCTACAAGCCTAGTCACAGATGTTTATAGATTTATTTGATTTTTGAAACTTATCTTATGTCTTTAAACGTAAAATTACAACTCAATCACTACTATAGATCTTCATTTTAATTTGATTGTGTGACTCATGTTTATATGTTTATGTGATGTTGCTTCAGGGTTTGGAGGCTAATCAAAGGGTAGATACAGTTAATAGTTTGGTGTATGAAGCAACTGCAAGAGTGAAGGATCCCATCCAAGGAAGTGCTAGTGTAGTCCAGGAATTGCAGAAGCAAATAGCTGAGTTAGAATCTCAGTTGGCGGCCGAAAGAGAAGAGGTCATGAATATGCGTGCTCAGTATGATAAGCTTGCAATCCTCTTGCGAATTAGATCTCCTCCACAAGTTCAAAATGTTGTCTATCACAGGGATACAGCTAAAGGTATCATGTATGAGGAGGTGAATCAACTGCTCTTGTGGGAGCTAATATGGGATATATAGATTTATGAGGTTGAGTTGACTAAAGTGTATTTAAATGGCATATACATAGCTATAATAATCATATGCCTTCATCCTTACTATTTTATGATCTTTTATATGATCTTCTCGAAAACTATAAGTTCACAATTACTACAATATATAGTATATGTAATGAACAAATAAATTTTTACGTATAGACAGATAGCTTTTTGCTATATCTTGGATATGCTCTATTATAAGCAATGCACATTTGGGGTTTCTTTAGAGTCAATCTTAGATCTATAACCATTAGAATAGAGTTTTTAAATATCAAACAATTTAATTTTTGAATAGAAGTGTGATTATTATTCAGAAGTTAATATATAAATCCTATTTCATTATATGATTTTTAAATCATTTGATATTTAATTAGAAATATGTTTTTCTTATAATAAATATGAAAAATAAAATATTAATTCATTGTTTTTATTTAAAAAAATTAATTGATTTTTATTAGATATGATTAAATTTGTGCATCATTGTAGACTGTGATATTGAGGGATCTTATCCATGAACCTAATTTCCTCTCTCAAACTCACTTTTTTTCTTTTTATCTAGAACAGTAATGGAAAGTGTGGAACATTCATTAAAGATGCTTCATTTCCTTCTTCTTTTCCTTTAGAGTTATTTGTATGGTAAATCTTTTTACTATAAAATTAAATTATTATACTTCAACTAATGTCTATATTATATTATGACCACTAACAATCCTCTTAAAAATATTTAATGAAATGGATTTATATAAAGTTAAAATATTTTATGCCCATAGTTTTATGGGGAGGAATTTGGTTTATGAAATTGAGGTCATCTAATGAATCCTTGGTATAGATTTCTTAAAATAGTTGGCACATGATGTGCTAATTCTTATTCAAGGTTATTTACTTTTAAATTTTTATGATAGTCAAGGATTGCACTTTGTGTTCAACAAACATAATTTTATGAAGAAGAGGTCTTAAGAATTTAGCTTGGACATCAAAATTTTGAATGATAAATATAATTTAGTGTATATTTAATGGAAGTAGATGATCCACTAGAAGATATATGTCTTCAATCAATCGACACATTATTTTCATTATAATATCTATTTTCCCACTAGTATCTAGTAGTAGTGCAAGGTGAATACTTGATATATTATTTGATGAACAAAGATACTATTTATACAAGACAAAATAGTTCACTAGTTGCATCATAACTAGCAGCATATCCACGTAACAGATACCCCATTATTAGAGTGTTCCTCTAAATTCACCTTGCCAAAAAACCCTCCATTAAGAATTATGTAACAAAACTTGTTGATTCCATAAATATAAATTCTCTAAAAGATTTTTATTTCAAGAAAAAATCCTAAATAAAGTGGAACTTCAAATTGTTTTGTGACCCTTAGAATGGTATATCTGTGAATTAAATTATCAAGTTTCATTTTCTTTAAACTCTCAAATCATAGATTCTTAAATTAAGAGACAATAATTCATATTGAGATTTGCACTTTGCTCTATTAAGTTGTCTATTGACCCTCGTAAGAGTCTAATTCTCATTCACAATCTCATGAACTAACTCGAGAACAATCCAAATGGAATTTTTGTTAGCATTATTATTATTATGGTTGTATTACATTGTATGGGGTTGAAGGTGTTTGAGAAGTTTTGAACGGTTCTCCAACCGTGTAATCGCTCAAACCAACTGCTTCTCTCTTGTTTAAATGTGTTTGCATAATGATGAATAGATCAATCAATATTTTATACATTCTTTACCAACATATGGTATGAAAGCACAAAATGATCATGTGCCTATAGCTGGTGATGGAGGAGTGCGGCAAAAGGCAACAATGGAGGTAGTGAGTTTGCGTTGTGATCTGGAGAAATCCATTTCTTAGCCGTGTGCGATTGATTGAATCTATGATGGGAATGATGGTTTAGATTATTTATGCTTTCTATAGTACAATCAGTGAAAGGATTTAATGATATTTTGAAGCATAGAAGCCTCGCTAATAGTTCTTTACGCCTCCTCAGGTAAGCACTATGGTGGCGATCAACATATAAGGTATATTTACAGATTTTTGAGTTAATTCTTGAATACTTGGAGAGAATATACACCATCCCATATGTTACTAATGTGTTATTTCCCCGTTTCAAGTAATTTATGATGAAGGTCTTCACAATACAAGTATTTATCGAATGCTAGAAGGAAGCATTTCTAAGTTACAGATTCAAATCTCCATTCAAGAGGGGAAAGGAGTTTTGGTGAAGAAAGACTTTGGAGATTGAGGAAAGACTGGTGTCAAAAATGTGAAAAGGAAACCAAATATTTGTTTACTTTCTATGTCTAAAATGTATTATTTAAGGAAATCAAATTGTAGGTGAACAATAACCAATCCTCTCCAATACAAGTTGCTTGAAGGGCTTGTTGTTATAAGAGTTTATTATGGCATAAATAAGGAAGTGAAGATCGATAGCCAAAGTATATGCTTTACCTTTGAGCAAGATTAGCTATTAGAATGAAAAGGTTATACTTCTTGTAATGGTTAAAATAGGGCTCCACCTTTTTGGAAGATGGAACACACAAGGGAAATGAGACCCTTCCTATTTCACAACCATTACATTCAAGGAAATCCTATAGATCTCAATCCAAGGATGAAGAGGAGAAAGAGATCTGCAATGGGGATATCCTAGGGTATGCATGAATAATGACTAGAGAGGGGTTCACTACCAAGCTAGGGCTTGGAAATAATAATGATATGCAAGCAGGGAAAACTTTAAGAAACCCCCCCCCTCGGTGAAGGTGTAAAATCCTAGCGAATCTTGTATACTTCCCAATGGAAAAATATTAATTTTATTAGTGAATTTTTTTCTTTTTTCAAGAAAAAATAATCCTAATTGGCGAATATTTTATAATCCCTAGAAGCCTATGGAAAATCATGGCGAATTGCAAATTTTTTTAATTGAATAAAATATTTTCATTCACGATTAAAACTGGTTTTCAAATCAATTTTTTTTTTCCATTGGCAAATTAAACTTGTTTTCAAAACAAAAATAAAAATTATTACCGATTAAAACCTTTTTTCAAAGCCAAAAATATATTTTCATTGGTGAATTAAACAAAATCTCAAAATAATAATAAAAATTTAGTGGCGAAATAGACGGATATGCCAATAAAAAATCATACGGACCATTCGATGAATGTTTGATGGATGACTATAGTTGCATTCTAGAAGTAAATCTCTAATGAAGTAGAATTAGGAATTGAAACCTCTAAAATAACACTACAACCATTAGATTTCTAGAGATCAATGGTTGAGATTTTATTACCGTATGGTTATAGAGTTTTATTTCTCAGCGATGGGACAACCTGGGCAGGATGCACAACTTTCGAACTGTCAGCTCATTTAATGAATTATACGGTGCCATTATGGGATGTCTTCTCAAATTCTTTCAAATGCCAACTTCAGGTTTAACATAATATTTATTAGCAGATTGACACTTTTTTCTTGGAAAATAAATGATCACTTCATGTAGATGAAGTTAAGTGAGCATGCATATGAGGAAAGGTGGTAGCATTTTCAACTCTAGACTCAAAGTTTCCACAAAATGGTGCTTCCTAGCTATATTAGGGAATGAAAAGATGAACCTATGGTTGTCATGCAACTAGATTTGAATTGGAATGAAGAAGAGAAACTCAACATCATTTCCCAACTGCGTTCAATGGCATGGCAAGAGAAAACTAGCTATGTTGAGTACAACTGGGTTATTTTCATTTTAGAAGAAGAAGAAGAAGAACGTGTTGAATTTCATTATTTAGTTATGGAAATGCAACTAGAACTATACAGAGTCCTAACATCTCCAATGGTTTTATAGCTTGCATGAATCCTTTTATGACACGTAATGATAAGGGGGGTAGTTTAAGCTTTTGAGAGCTTTTTGATTGAATGGGGTGTGGGGTGACGAGTCTGTGAATCTACATTTTTGGCATTAGAGAGATAAAAGAATATATTTCTAAGTCTGTGTATTTATTAATGCTTCCTTTTAATTATGAATGAATTGTATTTCATCTTTTGAGTGCTTATTGATTGTACAGGGTGTGGGGTGATAGGTCGAATCCAAATTTTTGGCATTAGAGAGATAAAAGAATATAGTTCTAAATCTATGTATTTACTAATGCTTCCTTTTAATTATGAATGAACTGTGTTTCTTCATGATTATTCTTCAATGCTTATTTGTTAGGTTAGAATGCATATATTTTCATCTTTGAGACTTTGTGCAATGTGTTTCGATTGATTCATTTGTTAAAAGAGAAACTATCACTTTTCTTTACTTATTTTTCACAAATACCGTGCATTTAATTTCATGGTTAAAGTGACAAATTTGTACACCAACAAGCAAAACAAGTTGCATTGCTGAAGTAAATCTCTGAAGCACTAGAACCATTAGATGCAGACATGTGGCAAGATCAAGGCTCATCGCTCATCACTCATTTTTTTTTTCAATGTATTGATGTTTTACATCTCATTTAATTGAAATTCTCAATATTTTTGAAGAAAGTGTGGTTGTCATACTGCTAGTGCTGGCAGTGGCGGCGATTAATGCCATAATTGATATGAACATCCAAAGCCATTTCTTGGAAAACTCATAACTTTAATGAAACAAGATTTGTAATGATATCATATCATTTGAGTGGCACTGGAAATTTTGATAGTTTTTCAGCTTGAGGTATATTTTTAATGTAGGCAAATGTCAATCAAATTAAACATTTTAACTGTACAGAATCGAGATTATTATTATACCTAGGATGGTAGCGGCACTAGTGGCCCATAAATAGGGATAGTGAATAGTGGATAGTGTCATAAGGGTTTTCATTTTCTAGGGTTAATAATGATTCATGAAGAAGATGATGCACTATTATTGGGGATAATGTAAATTATACTGCCTACAGTTATGTAGTTAAAGAGTAATCTTTAAAAGATGAATTTCCTTCAATTTCAAAATGGGTGGAATTCGAAAGAAGTTGATTTGGTTAACCTAACTTCTCAGAAAGCTTTTGAACTAGGATGAGGAGCTATGATGGAGGTGAGTGCTATACCAGTGTATGGAAGCTGCATCAAAAAGATGGGAGAAGATTTGATACTCCTCTTGTATCTTCACAACTCCCTATTCCCAAGCATGGTTGGCCTGACAAGCTCCATGCATTTATTCTCTAAGAGACATTTCTATTACATCTTCTCCATGACTCTAGCTCTCAAAGGGGATAAGTACATTTTGTATCTTCACAACTCCAATTTACCTAGAATGATTAGAACCCCCTTCACCCAACATGGTTGGAAAATTCACTAGTAGAAGCTTGGAATCATGCATTTATTTTTAGAGCCACATTTGTATTACGTTGTCACTAGTAGAAGCTTGGAATCATGCATATATTTTTAGAGTTACATTTGTAGTAAGTTGTCAGTAGCACAAACTTGGAAATTGGAATAAATTTGTATCCATTCTAATGAGCAACAACTTGGAATAAATTATTAAATTATGTTTATGTAAAGTGACACAATAAAATATGTTATCTATACAAAACAGGAGATTTCCTGCTCTACAGTTACTCATCTTTAGAAAGATATGTAATAATGTGACATTGAAATTTAGTTGAAATAAAATAAATGGTTGCGTTGTGTTATTCTTTGTTATTCATTTAAACTTATAGTAAAGAGTTATTTTCTGATTTCAAAACTTCAATGTCTATTAATATATTCAAACCATTTTTTTTCCTTTGAGAGATTAAGTAATATACTTTATGCAATATGCACTTGATAGTTCATGCTTATAATAGGCTATCGTGGAAGGGAAATCATTCACTCCACCGATGTTTATGTATTACAATGATTTTCTTACTTTTGTTGACTCGGTCGGTATATTGGGTAGTGCACCTTATGATTCAGCCTGATAGAGTTTTTTTACATGGATACTAGGTTGTGTGCTATTTTCTTTGGGCCATCGACGGGGCTGTGATGGGGGTTCCACCGATAAAGCATTGTTAGGTTGATGATGATGGTATTGAATTTTGTTAGGAATGGGGGAAGGACTATGAGTACAAGATTTCAAATCTATTTTATGGATGCAATGTAGGCTATAATATGGATGTTGTCACACAAATTTCTATAGTTTGCATTCATCATAAAATCAAATTGTGGTATATTTTTATGGTATATCTATTTAATAAATAAATGCATGTATATTTAAAAATAAAACATAAAGAAATAAAAATGAAAAAATGAAAAAAGAAAGTTGCCATCAAATTGACAAAAAACATTATAAACACTAAATCTTGTCGTTATTGATTTCTATTTTATTTTTTTGATATGTAAGAGTCATTTTTTTATTAATATAAGTCTGAAGTAAATGCGTCTACCATGTAGGTAATTTAAGAAAAAATATATCATGCTACCCCTCCTATCACAATTTTGTTTACAACAATGAAATGATATCAAAACAGACCCCAGTAAATACTAACCGAAAAACCCCATTAGTAATATTGACATCGATTAACCAGACAAGACTACCAAAGCATAGACGAACAAAAAACTATCATCTTTGAGACAAAAAATAATTATCATCAATTCATCAGTTTATAGAAATTTATTTAACCATGCAAATTCTTCAAATTCCTCCTTCCAATCCTCACTGTCGACCACCATTAGACCAAATATTTTTTTTATAAAATTCATAGTAACCGCAACAATTGCTTGATGTTGCATTAATCTAGGTCCTTTCAAATCTAAGAGAAATGGGTATATCTTCATTGTGTCCTTCGTTCTCACTCTCTTCGCATCACAAGGCCACGAGGAGCCTCTGCTTCCACCACCACATGAAGAATCTCATCCATCCATCAAAGCAAGTCAGGTTTAAACATTTTGAGCATTAAGCTTCTAGCTTCAAGTCTCGGTATGATGTTTTGTAACAGAAAGGCTAAGAACCAAGGAGAGACCTACAAATTATCTCTTTCATACTCTCTACTTTCTAGGTGGCTAGAACCTAGAACCATTTTCACATCCATTAACACCAGCGGGTCATTATTTAACAAAATCTACTTGTGCCTTTGGTCTATATTGGCCCTAAAGGAAGTCAAGCTAGTCAGCCTCTCCGTTGTGTGAAGCCAGCTGGGGGTATCAGCCCCATACCGAGCCAATTCCACCATAGAAACCTCAATGAAATTGACAAACTTGGAAGACCTAGCCATTTGGCTCCACAGTGAAAACTCTCGGTAGAAAAATAAACTACACCCTTCACACAAAAAGCATTCTGTAATGAAATGCACATTGTGATACACTTGCAAACTTAAACTACACTCTTATCTTTTTCAAGCCACGGGGATTACATCTCTGATGTGGAGGAGGAAGATGTTATTTCTCTTAGATTTTCTAGCTCCTTCTTTAGTTTGTCATTTTCCTTAATTATTTTTTCAATCTGTGCTTTGGTAAATTTTGCCACATTTATGTTCAATTGTGTTGTCTCCATAGGATTGGTATCTCCTACTCATTCAACCAAGAGATGTCCAAACACCTAGTTTGGATTACTAATTATAGTAAGTATTTTATCATGGGGCTATAGTGACCAAATAAGCAAGGTGGATTCATATGGGTTGCACTAAGATCCTAAGTACATTTTGTCATTTGCTCTTTTGTTAAGTTCATTGTCTTATCCCCTCTTTTTGTAAAGTTATCAAATACAATAAAAGAGCTAATATCCCACCCTAGTAGGAGAAACACTCTAGCCTCTTGAAGTAATTCCCTTCCTCTTTTAGGAGTGATGGACTCCATTTCCTTATTTACCTCCCTTTTCAATTTCTCTAGAGAAGTTGCCTCCTATTTAGGAGTGATATCTTGTATCTTTTGTCTCATTTTTTTGCCTTTATATTCATAAACAAATGATTTAAATTAACAAGATTAAAAAAAATCACAATCACAAATAAATTGATGTCCATTCCTAACCATCACATCATCGGATATTTTAGTTGATGCCCCAAATATTACAATATTCTTCTCTTGAGGGGGCTCTTACTATGCAATCATAGGAGCACTTATTTTTTTGACCTGCCACCCTCTTCATCACCCTGCTCTTCTTCACTTATATTATTATCTGCATGTGAAGGTATGTAATCCAAGGTGTCGATGTCTTTCGCTTGTACTCCTGAATGGGTTGCATGAGGTGCATCAAAAACAACTAGGGGTACATGTCCTTTACTAGTTCATTGACATGAGCGATGAGTTTTTGAATTCTCGCTAAAGGATCTTGTATCTCACCAAATGCCTTTGAATAAGATGGGACATTTTTTCTCTTCTATTCCTCTACAAGAATAATATTGTTATAGGTGGCCATTCTTTCCTTGGTGGAAGCCTCATCATGGTTTCTTATCACATCTTTGATTGAGAACGAATGTTCATACCCTGGTAGACCCTACAATAATCTTGCCTTGTGAATAAACCCTTCTGTATCAATTTGTTTCCTTACATCACCTAGAGGTAGGTTGTACTATGCTAATTTACAATCAATTTCCCCATATCATTCATTGGCAACCATTGTAAAGTCTCCAAAACATAAGGTGCTAGGCATAATTGATTGTTTGCTATGTCGTTTGAGGTGTTTAGCATCAGATTTTGTCAATTGCCTCACAATTTCTAAATAAGAAATTCAGTCAGGAACTACTCATGGCATCAAGTGTGGAGCCCCTTTAAAATCATAAACCCTTATCATTGTACAATTAGGGAAAGCATACCAATCTCCACAGTCGTGATTCATTTTACTTTGGTCTTAGAAATCTTTGTACTTATGGTGATAGGTTATAATTTCATGGATATCCCAACAACTTCATCAATGGTTTTACAAAAATTTCTATAAAATAAAGGTAATGAGACCTAGCAAATCCACTGTCCCAGAATGAAGTCCACATTTTTACAGGTTTTAAATCTCCATTTTCATCTATATATTTTATCCTTAATTCTTCACTCCAGACCCCTTTTACTTGTCCCTCATACAAAATAGAATGCATAAGAAAAGAATAGTGTTCAAAATTAATATTATCACTATTATTTTTAATCTTTTCAAGCCCTTAATGCAGGGTGTTGGCCAAGTAGCTAGCATAATCAAATGGCCTTCCATCCTTTCTATTTATGTGCCTAGCTAAGACCATTAGGGAAATCGACATGAGAGGCAGAACCTCTACTCCCAAAACCTGACCAACTAGATAATAGATGTATCGAAAATACTCTTCAAACAAATCTTCATCAAAAGGAGGGTTTTCACTGCTAGACAACCTCCTAAGTTGGCGTCCTTCATCCTTGGGCCTATGCAAAGGTAATTTCCATCTCTTATAGTTGGTATGCATGTGGCGATACTTTGTCAAGAGATCTTTGACCGTGAATGATAAATTTAGTGAAAACTCTAACTAAAATACATTAGAAATGAGATCCCTAGAATAAAAAATCATGTCACCCCCACCATATGAGTAAATAGATCTTTTATTGGGGTCATATCTTCTTTTAAGAGCTTTAATTAGCTCTGCATTCACAAACACATTTGGCACCAAAAGCCTTCCTAGGTTCAACCTTCACAGATTGTAGGCTGGTTGAAATCTAAATTTTTTTCTATCATGGTACATGAAGAGGTCATACCCTCATTTCAGTGTCCAAATATCCCCTAAGCCCTTGTGTTTGTCCCATAGTCGATCCATGGAAGTATTCATTTCAAAACTCCTCTTGTTTCTCGATCTCAACCCAGGCCATTGATCTATCAAGTCTTCATTTAGGAGTCTCTTAGGCTTTTTAATGTCCAATTGATCCAAAGTCTTAGTGTTTCTATTTTCTTTTTTTAAGGTTTGAGTTTGTCTGTACTCTCTTCAATTATTTAAAACTTAAAATTTTGATGAAAATAGCTTCTTAGCTACGTCTCAAGCACTTACATAAGTCTAGCCAAGTCACCTCCATAGTCCACGGGTCTTTTCTACATCATAACTCAAAGTTTTTTCCTTTCTGCTTCTGCCCTAAGAGAAATCTTCTAAGATTTTGTAAAAACTATGCGATCAAATTGTGATATAATTCACTTCAATTCTGGTTCATAAATGCACCATCCGTGGACCGTCTTTTAGTCTTGTCATCATAGAATAACATTTATTTCAAATATCTCGAAGTTGAAGATGCCCTGAGATGACACATCAGTCTTTCACCCATAGCCACCCTCTCCACCAATGGACACCTATCCTTCTTTCTATTGGTGGGATGCCAGATAATGTTTCCTCGATGCACCCTCGTTCCCTTGATGTACTTTATGCATTCAATAATTCATTCCCATGGTTATAATTCATGGTTACTTTTGTTGACAACTTGACTCTATCAGTATATCAGGAGAGCACCTTACGAGTCAGACCGATAGACTATTGTTTTTGATAAAAGGGTAAAACGGGTTTTACAGGGACCCGAAACCATGAATTTTACAAGATAGAGAAAAGACCACCATTGGTCCACCAAAAAAATAAAACTGCCCAACAAAAAACAGCAGCAAACAGACAAAAAATACTAGGAGGGTCATAAAGAAAAAGACAGCAGAAGAACACAGGATTACTTCAGAGACCGAAGGACAGTCTCAGTCTCTGCCTCCAAAGCCTGCATATCAATAACCCCCTCTTTGAAAGTTTGCACCATTTTCGGGGTTAGGGGGGCCTTTTGCTTCAAGTTAGCATGGTTTCTTCTAGAAATACCTCCATCTGTATCTTGGCTTTTATCTTCGGTGTCTTCAAGATCAACCACCAAGGAACACTGCTGGGCTTTGTCAAGTTTTTCGGTCATTGCATTGATTATTATAGCATTGTGTCTTGCTATTCTGTTATTTTGTTCTGCAATGGTTCTAATGCTAATCCTTAAGCCCTCAACGTCATTATCAATAATACTATTGCTATGCACTGCATCTTTATTACCCAAATCCGCAATCTTAACTTCCATTTCCTCAATTTTTCTTTGTAAAGCCCAGTTTTTAATTTTAAGCTCGTTAATTTCTAAAAAAGTATAGTCCAGGATTTTAGAGTGGGATTCAGAATTGGTTTTAGCCATAAAAAGAAAATCCAGGGATGGCTCTTTACCAGTATTAATAGGGGAGTTGTCGACATTCTGTAAGTCAGGAGCAGGGCCCACACAGTGCTTAGAAGTATTGGTGGCGGCTTCCTCCAGCTCAGAGGACTCTTCAGAGTAAGAGACAAGGCTTTTAGCCTGGGTGGACTTACCAGCAGGGCTGTTCTTAGGATGAAGACGGATGGGCTCAAGCGCACCCCGAATTTTACCCGAGTTCCTAGAAGGTCTAGCATGTAGACTAGGGTCATTTGGTCCAGGTCTAGGGTTAGGCATATAATCCGAGCGACTGGGCTCCGTATCCTCACTATCAACATCTCGGTTGGCTTTCGAGATAGAAGGGGCTTGCTCATGCAAATAATCTATAATAAGCCTAATTAAACCAGTATGGAGGATAGGGAATCTTTTGGGATTCTTTTTGTTATCCTCCAAACTTTTCTTTAAAGAGCATAAGAGATAGTAAGGGATAGAAACCCTAACCTTATGGCAGAAGTGGTACCTATAGACTTTTGTGAAGCATCCATCAACTGTGATATACTCCATAATGGAACGAAGGACCTTTCTCCATATAGATTTAATGGATTCAACATCAAAATAGTTGTTCGCGATTTTAACCAGGTTTTGCTTTTCCATGTCGTTTTTAGGGAATCTTGTAACAGCTTCATCAGAGTAAGCCCTGTCCCTAAAAAATTTCTTACCATTCATGGGTAATCCCATAACTTTTGCAATTAAATCCTCGTTGAGCTCCACATTCCTGCCAAACAGAGTCAAGCGACCATCATGCCAGTTCTTGGCAAAAGAGATTCGTTGCCTCCAGGTCAAACCCATGAAGCTTCTCTAGAAAAGGTAATAGACCTCCACTTTTTATCTTGCTCCAGGCCTTTGCATTTTTCATATGGATTTCATAGCTGTCTGGCTCAGTACACTTTTTGTCCCCACCCATTTTAGCTGACACAGAGAGGAAAAGCCAAACATAATCCTTTCTAAAATTGGCCTCGGGAAATCGAAGCACCCACAAAGCGTGCGAGGAAAACTTACTACTTACTCCACCTGGCTCGGTCCCATACAATCTAATGATTGTGATGTGAGAAATACACCAATAGACTATTGTTACACTGATACTAGGTTGTGAGCTATTTTCATCGGGCCATCGGTGGGGATGTGATGGGGGTTCCACCGATGAAGTATTGTTAGGCCGATAGTATTGAATTTTTTTGGGAATGGGGGAAGGACTAGCACTATGTCACTACAAAATTTCAAATTTGTTTATTGATGCAATGTAGGCTATAATATGGATCTTGTCACACAAATTTCTACAATTTGCATTGTTCATAAAATCAAAGTGGTATATTTTTGTGATTATTGATATGTAGAAGATAAGTGAGGTGGACTCAGTGGAGGCTAGTTTATTTGTAAATAAAAATTAAATTTTTGTTTAAGAGATCTATGGATGTTAAATCTACAAAAGTTAGTTTTGACAAACCTTTCCATGGAAATCAAATAAAACATAACAAACTAAGCATCTCTGTGAAATATTGCCTCATGTTAAATATGCTAAAATAAGACATTAAAACAATAATAAATGCTAAATAAACTAATTAAAACCATAAATAGCATGGTGCATACGTATTCCATTTTGGATTGGTGCACCCTTCATATGTCAACGAGCCCTTTTCCCAATCCTTGCTAAGCCTTAAGATGATGATAGACAACGAGATGCAAGATGAACTCAAATTGTAGATGATTAAAATGAAGGATAACCTCTTTATTTATAGAAGAATTTAATGAGAGAAGAGGAAAAAGGGATGAACATGGGATACAAACCCAACCAATAGGAACACACCACTTGTCATCATGTGAATGCGCAAAGGATGTGCAAGTTTTGATGAATCTGCCCATAAATGCCACTAGTTGAAATTTGAAATTTGAAAATAGCATTAATTGCATATGGTTGAGAGTTTTAGGGGGCAAATTTGTTTGGACAAAAATAGTCAAATTAATAAAGTTAATGAGGGAATATTCCTTGGGAATATGCATTGCGAGGAAAATAGAGTTTTAATAAATCAAAATAAATGATTTATTGTGCAAGTGGCAAAAGCTAGAGGATGGGACATGGATTAGAGTTAGCATTAATCAAGGATTTGATTAATTAAGCTAATGTTAGGTGATTGTGAAATTCAAATTAAAAATTTGTATTTATTTAAATTGAATGAGAAGATGAAGACAATTTAGATATTTAATTAATTTTTTTGATTTATTTAATTAAATGAAGGAACTTTAGGAGATTAATTAAATAATTTGATTTATTTAATTAAGGAGATGACCTTAGAAGATTAATCAAATAAACCTGATTTATTTAATTGATGGGAGAATATGATTAAATATGAAGAATGCATGATGTCAATTTTGCATGTCTACAAGATCAAATTTAAATTTTAATATCACAATTTCATGGATGATGGAATATAGAACCCTAGCTCCCTCAATATACTTTATGCATTCGATAATTCATGGTTAGTTTTGTTGACAACTTGAATATATCAATATATCGAGGAGAGCACCTTAGGAGTCAACTTGATAGATTATTGTTACACCAATACTAAGTTGTGAGCCATTTTCATCAAACCATCGACAAGACTATGATGGGGGTTCTGCCAATAAAGCATTGTTAGGCCGATGGTATTGAATTTCATTAGGAATGGAGGAAGGACTATCACTACGTCACTACAGAATTTCAAATATGTTTATGGATGAAATGTAGGCTATCATATGGACCTTGTCACACAAATTTCTACAGTTTGCATTGTTCAAAAAATAAAAGTGTGGCATATTTTTGTGATTATTGATATGTGGAAGATAAGTGGGTTAGACTCAGTGTAGGCTAGTTTCTTTGTAAAGAAAAATTAAATTTTCTTTTATCAGATCAAATTTAAACTTTAATATCACAATTTCATGGATGACGGAATACAACATAAAATATCATCAACTACAATTTGGCATGTGATTCATGAAGTGCAATACAAAATAAAATATCATGAAGTGTAATGATTCACAGTTTATTTGAATACAATATAAAATATCATCAACTAAAATTTGGAAGATGATTCAAGCAGTGAAATATAAAATAAGATATCATTAAGTGCAATATTCACAATTTCCATGTTCATTGAATACAATATAAAATATCATCAACTACATTTTGGACTTTGGAACAATGGAAACTGATTCATGAAGTGCAGTAAAAATACCTAAAACCTACTAATTCTCTTCCATTTCCCAAAAAGAGCTAGGGTCCTCAAAATCATGCTCATCTTGAGATAAAGTAAAAGATTCATCTTGATTCTTATTTTTCTCTTCAATTTCTTCGACCTGTCTCAAATTCAACATTCATTGTCTGATTTGTGTCAATTTCAATATCATTTGCATATGCCCCAGTCCCACTACCACTACCACTAGTACCAACACTTGGAATCGGAGTGCATGTGTTGCACAACCCGGTCCTTCTTCTTTCACATGTGGACCTCCAGATTGTGAGTGCCCTTTCAAAAGTAATTTTTTTGACATTGTATGATGTTCCTTTCATCCTCAAGAATTTTTCCAAATTCTTGTCTAGTTTGTTTCTTAACTTTGATTTCAAAAACCCCAATGTACTAAAAAATCTCTCATCCTCCACCATCCCCAATATAATTGTTTGACATAAATCATAAAGTTTGAAATATTATGATATTGAACCATGCAATATTTCACTCTAACCTAAGCTTGTCCAAACCTTTTTTATCGATCCCAGTTCAAAGGCCTTCTCCTTGCCCATGAATTTATAATAGTCCCTCATAGCTGTTGAAAATGTCCTACATTGTTGTCTAAGCTTATTTTAATTTAAAATTCCTTCTTTTGTCTGCTCATTGTATGTTACCTTTTTCAAAAACTGTTCGACCAAGATTTTTACTTGATCATGAAAATATGTTGGGCTATTTCGGTTTACCCAAAATTGAGGATACACAATACCCATGGATTCAAGTATTTCATGTCGAGGGAATCTTTCACGAATCTCTTTGGAAAGAGATTTTGCAATTTCCTTCAAATTATCACTAACAAATTTAACAATGTCACTAAAATCTTCCTCGTTAATAGCTACTTCTCTAGTAGAGCACCTGGCTATCTTACAATAGTAAATTGGTATCTCATATCCACATACATAGATACATAGGTTTCTACTTGCATTAAACTATAAATAATTATAAAGATTATTCAAATAAGTAATTTTCTACCACATCAAATAATTTGCACCTTCTTATGTTATATCAAGATATAGATAATCGAGGGCGAAGCATGTATGTTTACGTAGATTGGCATATTCAAAAATATACATAATTTTGTCTTAGGCTTTCTTCACAAGATTGTTCATCTCATCCAGCATGGAGAGAAGACTAGCTAAAGTCAAGAGTGTCTCTATAATGCTTAACCTATTTAAGAGGTCAAGAGCTTTGTCTACTATGTTATGATGCTCGTACATCACTCCAATCAAGGATTGATATTCTGAAAGAACTCGTTGTGTTGGTCCATGCTGGGAGATCCATTAGGTATTGACATCCTTGAGAAACTTGTTTCTAGGTGTTATTCCCTCATCAAAATATTGAAATTCAAGGAAATATTTGGGACTTCAGCAGAAGTATGCATGGATCTTGCAAACTAGATTTTCAAATTTTGATACTGTAGGAAACTTGCTTACAATTTTGAATGCTAAATTCATTATGTGGGCCATCTAGTGAATACCAACAAAGTATGGTGCACATGTAGTTTGTAAATTTGTGCAAAAACCACTGCGCTGACCTTGCATCACTGTAGCTCCATTAGCTCTACACACACCAACGTTTTGGCAATTGTCAACTCAACCATATCTACAATTTCATTCAAATATTTCTTGACTAGCTCAACTAGATTTTTGTGATGTTGAATTGTCCTTCATTTTATGATCACAAAGAAGATGAGCTTTGTGAACATTCTGTTCTATAGTATACAAATGCATACATACCCAAGAATTATTGTCTACCATAGTAACTTCATCTAAAGATAATGCAATGAAATTTTACTCTTTTACTTTCTCCTTTAAATCTTCCTTTTGCACTGTAGGAAGACAATTCGCCCATTCCCATCCAATGTTTACTGATGAATATGAGAAGGGAAAGTGGGGAACACTCAAATAAGATAATTAATCAAAATATTATGGGTAGTCTATCATAGGACACCCCCTACACAAAATATGAAAAACAACACTCATCTGAACAATTTTTGATAGATTTGTTGCTGCCCTGGCTTTTCCAAAATGAACCTCAAGTGTACCTTGAAATTTTTGAAGCTTCAACATTCTATGGTTATTCTCTTCAAAATCCATGGCATACTTAACATGAAGACATTATTCCTTTGATTTCCATCGTACGATGGATTGTTCCTTTCTGTCTATGATTTGTTTTTCATAAAATTTACTGATATTATTTTCTATAGTGTCAAGCTTTAACTACAATGTCTTGTCTCTTCCATATTTCCAACTAAAAACCGTACATCCGACCTCTATTTCCCTTTCAATATCATTTTTATTTGATACCCCCACTGGTACAATCAATGGGTACTTCGGCAACCAACCAAGTTGAAAATTCCCCGTCATTTCCCACTCGAGCCCCAATTTTTATTTGCTTTTTATTTTCTTGCTACCAACATCATCCTCATCCAAGTCAATTATCTCATTTTGGCTAACTAGTGTATCCCTTGGAACATCTTCTACGATATTTCCATCCTCATTTGATACATTTTGATTTAACTCAATCACAATCTCACCTTGACCTTCCTATGGTGGTGAGGTATTGCCAATGCCTTCTTTAATAATATTTGGTGGAAGACTTGATGATGTAGCTCCACCTTGATCTGATAGATCAGAAGCTTTTCCTATTCCAAAGTAAGACTATATGGTACCTCCACATTTTGGGTATTTTGATGGCCTCCTAGTCTCTTCATTACCATAAGGAGTCTTATCCTTGTTGCTCGACATATTGATCTCTCACTTAGAATAAAAGTTGGAAAAATATGTCTTCTTGTTTAAGAAGGACAGACCGATTGAGAATATAGATCCCATTCCCTACTCAAAGTTGTGTTTGAGACTAAAGCAAGAATGTAAAACAGATAAAGAAATATTATTATTATAACTAGTAACTAATAATAGTAAGAATAAATGATCACCTGCCTTTAATTCTATGTTTTTAGCTTTCGTTAACTTCTGAATCAAGAAGTAGAACCTCATAACTAAATAAAATGTGTAAGAATAAATAAAAGTTTCAATTGTATTTATATCACTCCATATTTGGTGAATTCCATGGAAATTTTAAATGGTATGTTAAAATTTTGGAAAATCTTGTGTGCTTATACAATGATACTTTGTAATTTTCAAAGCTAAATGTTCCCTCAAATGTAATTATTTTTTAATATTATTGGTTAAATAGGTCCTCATAAGAAAATATTTATAAATTTTAATTGTAAAAATGAGTTTTCACAACCAACTATTTGTAAATTTTTAATTGGTGAAATGGGTCCTCATATAATGTTGTTTTAATATTATTGGTGAATATGTTGTTGTTTTAAGACATGCTATCAGGATTCAAAGAAAAAATACCTATCGGTCCATTGGAAATGCATTGTCTATTATGGACAATTTATTGCCTAAACATGCCTCGTAAAAAAAAAACATTGGCGAATGGACATGCATTGGACCGATAGTTCGTAAAATCTGGGTGATTTGGACACCATGTTGGGTATGGTAAAATCGCCAATTTTGACTTGCTCGATTCCTAAAATTCACCAATTGGCACAAATTCACCATTAAATTTTTACCGATATGCAAGATCTAATGTTAACATCTAATACAATAAAAAACTTCCATAAATGACCTAGAAATGCATCTTAATCATAATAAAAAGATGAGAGATCAGAGGTGTGCACTTGGAAACCTGTAAGAGCTTGATTGAAGACCTGAAATGCTAAAAATTCTGAAATTAATGCCTACTAGGACTCGTACCCTAATTTGGGCGATTTAGTTCCATATTAGGTTTTTTGGGAAGAAATAGAAATATGGCAATGTTGATCAAGAATCTTCATAAATCTAGAAAATTGCTTGTAGTAGGACTCATAAGCTAGTCTTGGCAATTTAGTCGTAGATTAGGGTTTATAGGGACGAACAAAAATATAGCAAATGCAAGTCTAGAACTCATGAAATCTATAAACTTCACTATACTGAGACTCATATGCCAGAAGTGGCGTGTAAGGCTAGTTTGACATTTTTCGAAAATCAGGACCTGAACTGGCTCTTCAATCCCTGCTCAATCCTCTCAACCTAGTTTTGGATCTAAAATGCTAAATTCTTCTCTGTAGATGTCTTTTGATGATCTTCTAGACAAGGTAACAACTTGGAAAACTTTTTAACTTGACAACTTCTTTTCGATCTTGCTCTTCAATATGCCTTCAACCTAGATCTACAAATCATAAATTAAAGAGAGGGAAAAATATTGTTTTATTACTAGAAAGGGGTTTGCCTTGGTCAAACCCTATTTTTGTAATTAAATCTTGTAATAAAATAAAATGAGATAAAGGAATTATAAATTAATAAAATGTAATATTGTAAATCACCAAATTGTAGCAATAAAGTGTCACAAACATGTCTGAAGTGCCTCCAATGGATGTAGATCTTGACTCTTGTTTGAATGTGATATATCTTGAATTAAATGCTAGGCTGAATCATAAAACTGCACATCACAATTGTTAGCTTAAAAAATAAATGATGCATGATTAATTTGACATGATGCTTTATACTTGAATAATACTCTAAAGCACTTGATAAAAAATATTGAAGGCTTTTGAATGCTCTTGTAAACACTTGATAGGTCACTTGATTTTTTATTAGTACAAAAATGAATGGAGTGACCTTGTATTTATACTTTTTTATGCCAAATTACCTGAAATTACAACACTACAAGATGACATTAGATCTAGGAGGATAAAATCCCACCAAGAATTTGAATTTTATTTTATTTTGGGCCACATGAGACTCATACAACAAAAGTGGCATATGAGTGCCATTATGTTGGGCTATGGGATACATTTTTCAAGAAAGGCTTAGATCTATGTGAAATTAGGATTAGGGCCCCAAAATGTAGGTGAGACCCATATGCTCAAGGAGGTGTATGAGTCCCAGATCACTAAATTTGGGGCATACTATAAACACTGAAAAATGTACTGAATGGTATTATGCAGTCAAAATAGGTTTACTAACATGATTTCCTCCGAAGCCCATCCTCTTTTCGCTTAATTAATTGAATTGTCCTAGCTAAATAATTAATTGCATCATTTTCGTCTATTAACCTAATTTATCGAATCGGATTCATTCGCCCCCCCTTCACGCTAAAATTTCATCTAACTACATTAAATAAATCAAACTATTTAATTTTAAAAATAAACCCAAGTTATTCAATTATATATCATTTCATCTCTCCACCATTTATTAAATAATTTAATTTAATAAAAATCACTTTAATTCCTCCAAATCCCTTAATTGTCTAATTAAACCTTGTTTAATTAACAATTAAACTAATTTTCCTCCAAAAGGGAATCTTCCCAAGGAATATTCCTTATTCCCCTTTTTTGCATAGTTAAAAATTTATTTTAAATTGAAAATTAACCTTTTCCTTGTCCATGAGAATATTCCAAAAGGAATATTCTTTCTCCTCCAATCAATTAAGAAAAGGATATTGTCACTTGGCTTCAATTGCAAGTTATCTTTTAACCTCTTGACCAAGTCACCTTCTAACTTATGTGTGTAGGTCAAAAGTGTGTTTGTTTGAACTAAATGTGAGCCCTTTATTATTTTTCATTTTGCATTCTTATCTTTTGATGATAATCCATGGTCCATGCCTCTTCTTCCTTTCATCCTTGACCGTTCATTAATATTTTTGATCTTAACCCTCCATTTCTCATTTCCTCTTCTATAAATAGAACAATTTTTGGAGACAAATGGATCGATCTTTTAATTGCAAACTTATGCTGTTGAACTCACTTGCATTCACACTCATAATTTACTCACTTTATCTTGTTTTATTTTATTTCTAATTGCATAATAGCTTAAAACATCCATTAATGGATTTTTTTGCATCCATCTTAATTTATATATGCATTAGGGTTTGTTGGCTATTTTTTAAGAAGAACCAATCCTAATCTCATCCCTTATGTATGGATATACTAGAAATCTATTATTAGAAAGGTTGAGGATTGACCAATACCTAAGTGAGGTACTTTGAACCCCACTTCTTCTCTTTAGGCTTTGTGAGACCCAGGAGGGTAATCTTACTCATGCTCATAATAGACCTACATGTTCAAGAGAATTTCCAATCACATATGTATTCCTTAGGAAGTGCAACTAAAATAATATCATCAAATGCTTGAAAGACCTCTTACAAAATTGTTATTTATTGCTAGGAATATGCTAATACTAAAGGTTGATATGTTCTGATTTAAAGTATATTATAAATTCATTCCCATTCTAAATCTTCAGCCAAGTTCATCTCAACCGCAAGATAAACTAACTAAAATAGCAGTGCCCAACCTGAGGGAATAATTGACTCATATGTGCTATCAATCAATAATACAAATATATTTAAACATCAGTAATCACAGGGCTATTAGCATGCTACTTTGTGGCACCCAACTCACTATGTTTTAAAAAATTGCTTCCTTACCAAATCCCACATCCTTTTCCCACAAACTAACAACCTTATTTTAGCATTAAATCAACTCATTGAATTGAAGAAAAAATTAACCCATTCATTTAGTGAAAACGATAGAAGCCAAATGAAACTAAAATTAATAATTTCATTCATGATTCATAGGAAAAAAACATAGGAGAGCACATATTTTAGAACTAATATTTTCTGGCTTTACTGATATTGCTTTGTAAAAATATTTAAGATCATCATAAAATATGACTTATGCCCTCGAATAGCTTCTGATATATTCACTAATTCATCTATTTACATTCTTCTTGTCTTCGAGTATAGCTTTCAACTTGACCTTTCATAGACTCAAAATTTTCATTGAAATCTCTTTTTTCAGCCATGAAATTCACTTTATAAAAAGGGGAGCAACAAGCATTCGATTGAGTTACAATCTCATTTCACTTCATTTCAAAGCCTCATTTCAATTGATTCTCAAAAAAATCCCCACGTGGTTTTATGTAATCATTTGAGAATAGGGGAAGGGAAAAAATAGAGCACATGCATAGGGTGTCATTAGTCATTGGTACCACATCCACATTGAACAAAAATATTTTGTATCATATTAGCCAGAGGACTTCCACATTAGCATGGAAGAGTAAAAGACCAAAAACACAGACATATTGATAAGAATGCCTCCCATGGAAAGACCATGGTTTCATAAAAAATAAAAAAAAAGAGTAGACTTTATTCTAATTCATTAGCATAAAAGGATGCTTGACCACTCCTTGTTTGCAAAAAAATTAGAGGAACCATCAATACATCATCATCAGAGCTCTCATATGGCACTAGAGAGAGAAGATATTGTTTGTACCCCAAGTCATTGTCACCTTCAGCATCCGAAGGACTATAAAAGAGCACAATGGTAGAATTATGCTTCCCCAAATAGGCCCTATGACTCTTGTCCTTTCTCTTGGCCTTCTTCATAGGCTTAGCATGTTCCTTTCCCTTTAATTTGACCAATTCTTTGGGAATGGTCATGTTTCTTAAATTGTAAGTAATCTAGACAGTATATTTCTTCTTGTGACCTCAAGCCCTCCTCTTAGCCTTTGAAACCTTAGAGGATTCCTTGTTTTCTTGCTTAGTTATAGACATATCCTCATAACACTCAAACACATTAAGCTGGCTAGACCTCCTAATAGGCTAAATTAGCATACCAATCTTTCTCATCTCTTAGAACAAAAGATGAAATCTAGCTAGTCTAAAATGAGAAAAATTGATATCTCAAAAGCCTATGAATCAAATCTCCAGGGAAACAAACCTTTCAACTTAGGGTGAATTAGCAGCCTCAAATTCCTTCACTAAACCACACCTCACATTCACTACAGAATTGAAAGATGGTGAGAATGAACAAGCAATCTGCATTAAATAGACAATTTGGAGCATGTAGAAACTAATGATTCAAGAAATCCTTGCGTGAGTGACTTGATAACTTATCGGCTTGGCTTTGAATCTAGGCCATTGATATTAGAGGATTTTAAACTTCATCCATGGTGATTATGAGCATCATTTTTCATCCTTTAGTAACTTGCTCCTAAAAAGAAGTTATGCCACCTTAAATGCTACCACATTTTCCCTTCATATTGATTAATCATATGTGATTTGATAATTACCATGCATCACCAACTCAATCTATGCTCCTCATAAATATTGGTGAAGTACATAAAAATAGAATTTTCAGGAGAACAATTCCTTATACAGTTCATCTCTCATCTCAAACTTGCCCCAAATTCTAGGGTATAATCAACGGTGAGAGTATTATCGTGATGAAGTTAAATCCATGGGATCATCCCACTTTAAAACCATATCAATGGTTCCCCATTCATTCTGTTGCTTTATTTTTCACTTTATACAATGTCCTTAAGAGTTTACAACATTTTCCCTTTTCTAGCAATAGCCATTACCTATCGATGATGCATCTCATCGTTTATCACCCCCATTAGCAATGCAGGTATGCATGTGATGAAATATCAACCCTTGGATCTATAGCCCATCCTCAATCACACTCATCCTCCCATTGCACATCGATAATTTAACTTCACACTTTGGATCCTATTGACGATGAGAGATACAACAAAGATGTAAGGTTAAGAAATGTACACATGCATGAGAATCAATGATACAAAAGACATCACAGATAAGATCTATTTAGATTAATGAAATAAAATTGAGAAGAGAATTCCATCACTCATTTCTCTTTTAGAATTTAAGCCTTGGAATGAATCTGCGATGAGAAATATAAGAAAACACAAAATCACTAGGCCATCACTCATCGCTAATCCTCCTCATACATTTTGCAAGAAATTAGTGATGAGAGATCCTCACGATGACATTGATTACTCATATCGTGTATCACTAATGTAGAGCTTATCATTTAAAACCTCTCCATGATATGTGAAGCTCAAGAGATCCATGATATCACTCATCACTATCTAAAATTTATTTTTTCAAAACCTTTCATGATGAGTGATGTAGAGAAGAACATAAGACTCGAGGCCATCACTTATCACTATTACAATACTCAAATCTCAAAAGACATAAGTGATAAGCAATAAATCAATGATACAAGGAGAAACAAAGAGCATTTCTCATCAATAATTGAGATCACGAGCTCAAAAATCTATACATGATGATTGATAAAAGGAAATACCGCTCATCACCTATTACAAGCTCAAAACATACACTCCATCAGTAATTTGTGATACGTTATAAAGAGAGATGGTCAATCAACTTAAGTGAAAAATTTCAAGAACATGTTCGTAAATCATTTTAATTAAGGGCACCCTCTAGGATGACATGAGAGAAGGGATCAAAAGCTTCAAATTCATGAAATGAAAGTATGTAAAGGTCATTCTATTTCTCTTCCCTTGGTAACCCATATCACACCTATTAATGAAATTGTAGGAGAAATAGACATTATCCATTGTAAGGTCCCAAGAAAAGGACCTCTTGAAATCTCCTTTTCTGCATAATATATACTACAAAACCTTCATGATGGCCATCTTTATGTAGTTGGTCACATTTATGATAAGCCCATGAATTGGATACTCATAGATATCACATGTGGTTAGAATGCTATCACATAAGAGTTTCTAGTATTACATAATATTGATCAAGATGTTTATAATTGACCTACTACGTGGGTCAAAAAGAACAATGGTTTTTCATGCCTGATGATTGGATCGATCTCCCTCCCGTTACAAATAGGTCTGAAAACATTGGATGTTACCTTTTCAGTTATCCCTCAATCAGACCAATTTCGTTTATGACCTGGTCATCCATGGCTTTGTTCTATGAAAGCATTCACATCTATCATCCATAAATGTGTGAAGTTTCCTATTGACAATGACATATTTATTGTTAAACATAGTATTTTTAACTTGTTATCCTCTAAGGGTATCTTTTCCCTAGATGTCTTTTTTCCTACACCTATGTAGCCTATCGCCCCTAGATGAGACTTATTCTTCATTTCCTATCAAAAATTCAAAGCCAAGAAGATCTCCAAACTTTCTTTATGCAACATACCTCCTTCTACCTCAGACTCACCCATCCTTAATGAAGCCATGTTGCCACCCAAATTTGATATGCCTAGTGAACCTACTCGCGAAGCCTACTCCACATCATCCAAGAGGACTAGGTATCATGATAGTATCTCTATCCTCGCTCCCCACACTAAAGAGGTCCATAAAGCTAAAGAGAAGGTGGATGAGCCACCCATACTTCCTCCTGTTCGTCCTCTTCATGATGATACACAATCTATGGTGAATTTTCCCGCCCCTTCCCCCACACACATTGATCAAAAATAAAAAAGGAATAAAGAGGCTAGACATTAGGGTATGTGCAGGATCATCATAAAAAAAATAGACCCTCAAGTCGTGAAAAATTCAGAAAAATCAAAGTTAGGAAACTTGACGTAAAAAAGTAAATAAGTTGTCTATATTATTTCAAAAATATGTATGAATATAATCTATACAAAATTGAATGTAGTTTATAAACTACTAGGTTTATTTTATTTTTATTTTTTAATCTATTTGGTAAAAATTTGAAATTTCAATGTAGTAGTACTTAAATTTCAAGTAAAAAATAAGAAGTAGGTGTCTGTCAGACCACCCTAACCAAAATAAATTCATAATGTTTTTTTAGAATATTTTAGATATAAGTATAGGACTCATGTCCTATTGTGATGCATATTTTTTTGTAAATTGTTTCTAAGTAAATAATTAATTATGATTTTTTATTACAACTTTTTAAAAATATAAAAACTTGTATGTTTGACCACCTTAACTTGGTCAAAACTTCATGAAATTCAATTTTATTTCTTTTAATCCTATAACATGCAAAGCATAGAATGTGACACATGTTTCATATTCAAAAAAATTGATACTGTTTGAAAGTTATAGATGTTTTTCAATGAGCTTATCAATCCGGACTTTAATCGTAATTCAAATAGAAAATGAATAATAATTATTTATTAAATTCAAAGTAAAGAGTAATTTGTACTTGTTGAAAGTTGAGAATCTCCTTTAAAAACCCTTTTCGTTTCATAAATTTTGCGTAAAAAAAAGTTGTCAGCCATATACCCTACACATACCCATCATATTGTCACATTTTGGCCCATAATGATCCAACACATACTCAATGTACACATAAACTTCATGCTCTCACCCACCAATCTCATGAGGAAGACCAATCTAAAGAGCCCAACCCAATTGTGCCTGAGGCCACGCCTACTGATCCTCCTCCTCCACCCTCGCAGCCAACTCCTATACCTTCCACACCACCCCTTTAACAAGCCACCGTTGATATCCTCATATGACCCACCATTGTCATCAACTTAGATGATGATGAGAATTCTCACATCGATGAAGGGGTCAACCAAACTTTGACTTCAGTATTCTCCTCTTCCATGAGAATTCGTGAGAATTCTCCTAGGACAAGTGTTGATCTTGATGCTAGTTCGATAATTTCTATCATTCCTCTCGCTAATCGCCCTAATGAGTTTTATATTGATCAAGATTGGGAGGCAGATGAATTGCTTGAAAAGTAATGTACACGAGCCTTACTAGTCATTCTTTTTCTTTTTCTTTTTTTTTTTGCATTTGTGTGTCGCGTATTCCCAATCTTGTCTGATGTTTTACTATTCTTTGTGACATTATTCTATATGTCTCTCCCTTCTCCTATGTGCCATGCATTCCTTTTCACTTCTCACTTTTGTCTTTTCCCTTTTCCTTTCATTTGGGGATGATTCAAGGCATTGAGACCGCAATGTCTCCTTCATGTTGACCCAAATGACACTCTTTTCTTTTTTATTTTTCCTTTCATGTGAGGATGATGCAAGGCATTGAGACCATAATGTCTCCTTCATGTTGACTCAAAATCAAGGCTCTTTTTCAATTTTCTTTTTCTTTTACTTTCTATGGTCCTTTTTTGGGAGGATTGAAAGTGTTGAGACACCCTATGTCTCTTCCATATTGACCCAAAAATGACTATTTATTTTTTATTTTCTTTTGCTCTCTTTGTGTCCTTTCAGTTCTATATATTTGGGGGAATGATGATAGTTTCGTGCTCTCTAAAACAAACATTGCAAAAATGAAAATACTGACCCCAAATCCATAGATCCCTTAAGTGTTTGGTACTTTTCATTTTGGGGGCATATACTCCTTCTATCTTGCATTCTTCTTTTTGGCATGACATAACCTTTCTTGGATACCTATCTCTTGACATTTTCCTTTTTGCATTTTTCCTTTCTCTAATTCAAAGAAATTGCTCACAAAATGGTGTGTAGCAATCCCTTTAAAGTGGGGGCATACATTGGCACTATGTTACTTCTTGCATTTTCATTTTCATTTTTTTTGTTTGTGCTTCCTAGTGCAGCCTTGTCACTTCACATGATTTGTTTCTCACTTTGTGGATGAAATTGAGTGTAATGTCCTTCATAAGTGTGACTTTTCTTAGCATATTATATTCCTCTTAGTGGCCTATTGTGATGCACTACATCCCCTAAGTTATGAATCTTCTATCCTTTGATTGGTCCTCTTTTGAAGACATTAAACATAATGTTCCCTAAGTCAAAGAACTCATATGAACTAAACAAGACTCCTTCGAACACTTTCGTTTTTCATTTTTGCACTTTTCACTTTTTGTATTTTACATGTTGCACTTTTCCATTCCTGCATACATGGCCACCTTGCATAATACAACTTGCATGAATAAGGTGTCATCTTAGACCTATTCATTTATTCTAAGCATCCAAGGCTTTGCTTGTCTCATGAATTGCACCCCTACCTTTTGTGGTGCCTTATAAAGTTATAAGGAGGTATAACTTTGGTATGGTTGAGTGGGAAGCCCAACTAGCGGCATGAATTTTCCCATAGCCACATTTTTATCTATGATTGCATACCAACTATGTGTATGTAGCTCACCACCTTTTGGAATTCTCACTCTACAGACAATCAAACATCTCAGCCCAAAGTGAGTACATCCTTTTCTCTCGGATAAAAAACCTAGATCTGATCCACAACTAGATGGACAAATGGTCAAAGCTTGATCTGAATTTTCCTCATCACTCCTTGTGTAATTTTCTATACTCATATTTAGTTGGCCATGGAATCTTGATCTTGGCAGCTTGTTCATCCCTCTTGACCGTGAGTCATCTAACCTTACTAGCATGAGTAATTTAGATCCCACTCAACACACATGATTCAACTACTTTAGTGTAGTTTGAAGTAATTTCATACTCTCACTAAAGTGGGGGATAAATGTGTCACCAAAAAGTGTATACCTTGGCACCTTTTCACTCATTTTGGCCTTTTCCATTGGATTTTGGCCTTGTTTACCTTGATTCATTCTTGTAAGCTTGTAATTCAACAATAACCTAATAGTATTCTACTAAAGTGTTGTGAAATATTGTAACACACTTCCTCACTTTTCTAAAACCCTTTCAACAAAATTCACCTAAATAACACCTTCTTACAGCCCCCTAAGCCTTATGATAAAGTGTTGTGATGCATTTTCACACTTATCTAGGTTTATCACCCCTAAATTAACCATTTTTCTATGCTAATTTGTCCCCTTAGTGTACTTTTAGTCTCGACCTAGGTGTAGTTTTGGAGGCAAAGTTGATTAGCTTCATTAAACACAAATTAATTCCTAACCACCACTTAAATTTTCCCAAGTGGACTACGTCGCCGCTTTGGGTGACCTAGTCCCTTTAGGCATAAAATTCAAATTTGAAATAAAATTCAATGGGAATATTGCCTTTTAAACCCTAGGTTCAACCTATCATGTTGCATTTCAGGAAAATTAGGGTTTTACATGCACAGAGAAGGGGTTTCACCTTCATTTTTCTCTCTCTTGCTCTCATTGTTTTACATCTCTCTTCACAAGAACTCTAGCATCCAAGTCTTCCAAAGAAAGTAGACAAGCATTAGGGTTTCACAAGCAATCTCTATTGGAGTTTCTCTTGAATGTTGCAAACCATCAACAACAAAGGTTTCATAAGAATTTGCATTAATTTCATCATTCAATATTACATTCCTTTAATTTTATCTCATTTGGGTTTAATAACCTACAAAGGGGTTTGACTTAGGAAAACCCCTATTTCCTAACCCCAATATTATCTTGGTCTTTGCATGTGCTTGTATTTTTTTATGCGAATTTGGTGAAGTACAAAGTTTTGATGAAATTACAAACGTTCTCCTCAACTCACATCCAAGCATCAAACCCTAGAAATAAAAAGAAGACAAGCTATAGGTCAATTTTTGGAGTTGTTGTCATGAATTTCTACAAAAAAGGGGAAACATCAATCATGACCCACAAGATCAAGCCCTAAATCCTCATAAAGCAACAAGAGGACTAGGTCACCCATATTGGCAACCTTGTAGTTGTGCTAGGCTCAGAAAAGGGTTTCTACATTTTTGGGCATGCATTTCCCTGAAACCTATTTTGGAAAAGTTTCTCGGTTGGAGGACTAGGTCAACCCACTTGGTGTAAGTGTCCTTTTTCTATTTTTAGACATTTTCCAAAGGATTATGAGACCATTCATGTACAAAATCACATTTCCAGGTACACACCTTCTATTCTCCTTTGTTATTTTCTAGAATACATACATTTAGGTCATTTTAGAGTAGCTTTTCATTAATTTTGTTTTTCTTTGTTTACATTTTCATACATTAGATTAGCATCATCTTATTTAGTTGCACCTACACAATACATAGATAGACCACAACCTTCATCAATCTACCTTCCCCCTTTGAATGCAATTGCCAAAAACCTTGTAACCATCTAGAGGAAAGAGAGCAATTCCTACCCACCGAGAGACCCTAGGGTGAAAAAAAATCTAAGGGCCTAGTAGAGGGAATCATTTTTCCCTAGGTCTGAGCTAAATTTTTGCTGGTTCAGTGACTTAAAAATATGGCAAGAATGAAGCTACAAGAGATCACTAGAAAATACTATAATTTTAGCTAAACCATAATATTGGGACTAAATTGCCACTAGTGGGGTATGAGTCCCAATACTACAGTTTTCAAGTTTCAAGGGATTCAAATTAGTCCGTGACAAATTCCAATTTTGGCATAGAAACCTTAGTCTATAAATAATCACCCATACTAGCGTATGAGTTCCAATGGGCATGAAAGATCAGGATTATAGGGTTTCCGAGCTTGTTTTGACCTCATCCTTCTTCTAGGTGCACCTCTACTCATTCTCATTTTGTGATTCTACATTTCAATTTTATTTCTTAGGTCATTTAGTCAAGTTTGTATTGCACTTTCATCATTTATATCCCTTATCCTTTGTTCCATCTCCTAAAAGGTGGAACACCTATTTTCTCTGTTTCAATATGGTTAATTTTTATTAGTGTGTCCTAATTTGTTCATTTAGTTTGGGCTATAGATCTCGACAATTAGAGTTCTACAAGTGGACATTTTCTTCTTATATTTTATGAAGAAATAATTTTGATTAGTAAGCAGAAAGAAGTAGTTACCCTATTGACTATCAACCCTGACATGGTATTTGAGCTCTAGATCTATAGCTTCCTATCTGAATTTTGAGAGATCTAGCCTTGAGGGAAAATCAACTCATCTTAGGGAAAAGTAAGTATCAATATTGCATCCGAAATGATCAAAAGCCTAAAGAACACCTATCTTTTGATCAAAATTGATGTAGATTAAAAATATATATTTTAGTAGTAGAGATCTTCATACAAAAATCTATACGAGCATATGGATTTTTACGAGCCATACTAAATTTATTTATCATATTTAGGTAAGGTTCTTAGGCTGTCCTTTTTTATTTTTTCCAAATAAAAAAGTTCTCATATACTTTTGTGAAATATTTTTTTAAAAGTGATTTTTTTTGAAAAAAAATTGGCAGGGGTCATACTACTACACATACCTTCTACCACTTATAGTAGTGGTCCGAGTAAGGACCATCAATGACCCCACATTCAACTTGTAGCATCAAAAAAATCCCTAGAAACTTATCTCATCATTGGTCGTAAACATATCTATAGCTACATCTTAAAACCAACACAAAAATTGATAGCCCCTTGCAATCACTAAAAGAATATTGGAGATTCCAAAAGAATATTTTGAGCATTGAAAGGTATATTTTGCCGACATGCCATTTTCTAGGGAAAATCATGTTTTTTCCAATAGGGAAGGGGTATTCTAGAGCTTATTCATTGACATTGTTAGAAGATTAATCTTTACTTGGTAAAGGTTATTCTTTATTTGTAATTATTTAGTAACTTGTAGGAATATTCCAAAGGAATCCCTACAAGTCTTTTGTCTTTTTGTCTTCTCACACATGTGTGAGGATGACTTATTTTTTAATTCCTTTATTAAGGAATATTTGTAACCACCTCCTTAAGAGGTGACACTTTGCACACACATAGATGAATGGTGGCATTCATTGAGTTGGGAGTTACATTCTAACTCCTCCTTCTCACCTCTACTTATTGAGGTGCCTCTCCTCTCATTCTTCATTATTCAAGCAAGCAAGCTAAGGCCGAATCTCTCTCTCTCTCTCTCTCTTTGTATCATTCTTAGGCATTTTGCCTCCATTCATAATATTGGGGTTTTTTCTTGCTTTTCCCCCTTATCAAATTCTTGTGTTTCCTCTTGATGGTGGTGGTGCTTGATTTAGCTACTCTCTCTTTGGTAATATTTTTCCTTCAAACAATGCTCATTGATTAGTTATTTCCTTTGTTCAATTTATTTTTCCTTTCAGACATCATCATGATGCTAGAAAATTACGAAGTTGTACGAACCCCTCATTTTCCCCTCCTAGCCCCAATTTTCCCTAAAGGAGCATTTTTTTCTTTTTGGCATAACTTGGGCATACAATATCAAAATTGAGCGAATAAGAATTCATTGGAAATCTAGTTTTGAGAACTTTCTAGTGGTGTTCACCATTCGAGAACCATAAATATTGTTGTGCAATATCACTTTGTAAGGGATATTGACGAGATTAGGAAATTCAATTTGGAGAAATTTGATGCTCAAATAAAGGATATATATTCTTCCTCTAAAACTACAAACTAGAAAGTTCTTTTGGTGTAGGTGTGATATTGGATTGAACTATTCTCAAGAATGAGGTTAATATCTTGGTTTGTATATCTGAGACTCTCCTTTAATAAATATAAAGTGGGATAATTATGGGACATGGATCATATTCACTTAGTTAAAGTCCTTATAGGAAAATTTTATTTATATACATACCTATATTTGAAAGGAACCCAATCTACTAAGAGGATGTGAATTATTAGAGAATATATATTTAAAAATATTTAATTCAATATGTATATCCAAACATAAAATATGAATTAAAACAACTACTATGAATTGATAAATCTAAAAATCTCATGGGTATGTGCACGATCATAATCGAAAAAACAGGCCCTTAAGTGGTGATGAAAATTTAGAAAATCAGAGTTAGGCAAATTGATGTAAAAATTTGAATAAGTTATGTATATTATTTCAAAATAATGTAACAGTAGAATATTTACCAAATTGAATATAGTTTCTAAACTACTAGGTTTATTTAAAAATATAAAAATCTATTTGGTGAAAATTTTAAATTTCAATGCAGTAGTACTTCAATTTTAGGGAAAAATTAAGAAGTATGTGTCTGCCTGACCACCCTAATCACAATAAAATGATAATATATTTTTATAATATTTTATATATAAGTAGAGGAATCATGTCCCGATGTGATGCATATTTTTGGGTAATTTGTTTCCAAGTAAATAATTAATTATGAATTTTTTATTACAGGTTTAAAAAAATATAAAAACCCTTATGTTTGACCACCTTAACTTGGTCAAAACTTCATGAAATTCTTTTTTTTTTTGTTAATCTTATATTGTGTGAAGCATATAATGTGACGCATGTTTCAAATTCAAAAAATGTTATACCGTTTGAAAGCTATAGATGTTTTTCAATCAACCTATCAATCAAAACTTTAGTCGTAATTCAAATAGAAAATGAATAATAATAATTATTTTTAATTCAAAGTAAATCATAATTTATATGGGTGGAAAGCTTAGAATATCCTTTAAAAACCATTTTTGTTTCATCAGTTTTGGGTAAAAAAAAGTCATGAGCCACATGGGCCATCATATCACTTACATATCACCACTTTTTGACCTATCATGATCCTGCACATACCCACACATTCACATAGTGGACACTAAATTCACGTAGAAACTAAAAAATTGAAAAACCATGGTGAGAAGAGATGCTTGGAGACATTGTCCAAATCCAACCTCACAAAATTAATGAATAAGTTACAATCGTGATGTAGACACAAATCCCCTAATATATTTGTGAGAACTAACCTAATAGAGACACCAATCTCATGTGCAAATATCTGAGCACCAACTCAATAAGTAGAACACTAGTCCTTCTAAATTATAGAAATAAATCTTGTAGAACTCTGACATGAATAAGATAAGTTACATAATATATGATATTATCTCAAACACTCTCTAACACTCGTTGTGATATTCTAACAATAACACACAATGATTGAGATGAAACTCACATTGAATTACACTTGGTTGCACAAGATTACACTTCCATATAAATTTACTTCCATAGACACATCAAGTGAGTTCTGAAACTATGATGATTATATAGAACACATTTTATTAACATCACTTCATGTCAGCTAGGGGTTTCCAAATATCGAAGTTAACATAAGATGGAGCTAAATTACAATTTATATGTAACTTGTAGTTAATAGTCACCAAATTAAAAATCTTGCCACCAAACAAGAATGATTTTTTGTGAATCCACATGAACCTTAAACTAGACCTATTTCAACACATCCCAAAATATCTCGAGAAGCCACATGCTTGAATCTGGTAATACATAATTTCAAAACTCAAACTCATTAACTAACTAGAAAACCAACCCTTATGTCACTTCAATATTTTTACATAGTTAACAAAAATCTAAGAAACTTTGGAATAAGATAAAACAACTGTAGGCATACTCTCCTTTCCAACTAAAGAGAAAAACTCATATCCATAAGGGAATACAAAACATGAGTGTAATACCAAAACAATATCTCTTCCTCGTTTAATTGACCTCAGACATCTATATCAAACTTCTAGATCACCTCTATCAACATGAATAGTTGTAGGCATGACATTGTAAGCGTGCAATAGTCAGTATTTTTATTACACTAAAAATAAACTAAATTGATAATACGATTCTCACAAATTTGAAAATACTACACCTCTGATATTCAAGTATGACTACATTTAATTCTCACTTCTCAAAAAGAATTACTCATTAGATATTAATGAAATCCTTTGACATTAATTACAACCTATGTTCAACAATAGTGATATGCAATGAATCTGAAAATGTTCTAGTATGATATAGATAATGATTTATAAATTATATTAAAATTATAATTGTTTTGGTACATCATATTTTTTATTGGTATGTGCTAAGGTGTCGATTGGAGCTAAAAACTAGTTTTGAAGGGGCTCCAAATCCTTTACAAAATAAAGCAATTGACATAAAAAGAGAAAAAAATTGTGTACCAATCAACCTAATGACAACAAATCAATAGCCAAAAAATAGCCAAAAAGAAGGTAGTCAACCAACAAAACTACATATTGTTCAAAATCTCCACATCTTCCATTTCACTAGCAACCATCTTTTGTTCCTGATCCACAATATTAGATACTTCTATACTTGAGGCCCCGACCTGAAATTTCATTTTTTTTCTAGTTCTAACCCCCGGCTCACCATTTTTAGCCTCACCACTCAAAACACTATCTTTAATAGCACCCTTCTCACCAGCACAATCCACATCCAACAACATACCCACAACAGCAGTATCATCAACTAACACAATCTCCTTTCTATTTTTTATACTAATCATAGGAGAGATCACCTTAGTAGAATCTAAAATTCCCAGAACCTTAGAGACATCTCCACTCTTCATCTCAACATTCCACATTTTATCAAATTTATCCTCAAGGGATAAGATTCTTCCTTCCAAATTCTGTTTCAAATTGATGGATTCCTTTGCCATAGTATTAGCCATAGTATTAAGCGACTCCATAAAATTATCAATTTGGCTTTGGATAGAAAGGTCCTCGGCCTTACTAGAAACACATCTAATTCTAACACTAGTCCTATTACTCTCATGGAAGAACCACTTAAAAATTTTAAATTGCACATTAGCACAATCATAGGCTGAGCCCAAGACATCAAAGAACTCAACCTTGTCAAAGTTTTCAATTTTTCTCCCCACAGTAACATCCTCATCAAAATAACTAACATGAACCTTATCAATAGAAATATCCTTACCTTTACCAGTTGAGATAGGGTTCTTCATCTTTTGAATGGAGCACGCAATTTCCTCTGCAACAACCTTCTTTTTCATCATCATATCTACATCCACTTTTCTACTTTCCATAGCATGTCTTCGACCCATAGCCCTTTCCTTCCCTTGCTTCAACATCCCCATGTGAGCACTCGGAGAGGCCTCGCCAAAGATACCTCCAGCCAGGGAAAGAGGGAAACCCTTCTCAAGGAGTGGCAATCAGTTCTCAACACCCTTATATTTTGGCTCCCCTCCTTAATATCTCGCACTTCTCTAGTTGCTAGGGGAGGAGAGGAAGCTTCCCCATAAAGTTCAATTTTTTCCTTAACCTCCTTAAAAGGAAATTCACAACTACCTTGTCATTGCAAGTCATATATCCCTCTTTAACATACATCTTCCTTTTACTACTCTTAATATGAACAGGGGAAGTGGGGCCCTCCTCGAAAGAGGCATACAAATCCAAGACATAAATAGCATCATCATCGCTATAAGATTCATAATATTTTCTCAAAATAAGTCTCCTCTTCTTAGATTTTTTACTAATCCTTTCCTGTCCTGAATCCGTCTCATAACCCTCTCGGGGATTAGCAATATTTTCCTTCGGAGACAAAAATTTTATGCACCTCATGGAATTTTGCATGTTCATAGATCAGGATAATTAACCCCACATGCAAGAGAGAGTTCTTGGGGTTTTTCATAGGATCCTTAATCCCCAAGTAAAGCGAATTCAACAAATACAAAGGAAAGGAAACCCATTTCTTTTGCCAAAAATGGTTAAGAAAAATGAAATAGTAAGTGTTAATCATTGAATACCTGCCTTCCAAGGTGACATCACTCATAATCTCTTCATCTAAATAAGGCCACAACACTTTCAAGGAACTCCTCTGATAACCACAACTCTTCACCATTTTCAAATCAACAGCTTCATTCCCTTTAAAGAAAAAAGACATCTTAGACTTTGATTCTTTTTTGCCTCTGAACAACTTCATACCTGACATAGCCAAGCCTCTAATTTGGGCTATGAATTCTTCATGAACCACAACCTATCTACCACCCAAATTTAGGGTTCTCTCATTCCACCCTTGCTTAACCAAATTGGTGACCTGGGGATTGTTACCATGCAGTTTCTCCATATAAAGAGTTAAGCCACCCTTCTCTAAAATCTCCCACACCTCCTTCCTCTGCTTAGCAAAAACATAGGACTTAGGCTCAGTGTGGTTTCTATTCCCACCCATCATAGAAGACTTAACAAACAAAAACCAAGCACAAAACAAAAATGTCAGTAAACTAAGACAAACACCACTCAGAGAAGAAATAAACAAGAAAAGACTCTCAAAATAAAGGTGAATATCACCTAGAATAAGTGTGAAGATAGCAAAAGGATAGATATGCAATAATTATTTTAAAGTACGATCCTTGTGAAATTATTCCCCCATACTCGAAACTTTATCCTCATTCATATAATTCAACCACATGAGTAAGGAAATGCACCCGTCAATGCAAAATAAGATCATCTTAAGATTAGCAGTCATTATTAATAATAGTCATTGCTTCAAAAGGAATATGATCATTTAGATCCCACTCCTTTTTTTCTCTAACACCAAATTTAGTGAAGAAATCAACTAACATATTTCCCTCTCTCAATATACGGGAGATATAAACATTATCAAAGGAATTGATAATTTCAATGGAGTCCCTAACCAAGGCCTCAATAGTCTAGGATGGAGGTCAGGAATTCTTTAAATTGTTTATAATATTTAGAGAGTCACCTTCCAACCAGAACTTCATATACCCTTTGCTTTGAGCCAATTTGAGTCCATAACAGGTTGCGGCCACTTGTATGTGGTAATGTTGTGCTAGAAACTATCTAGATTTTGAAGAAGAACTAACAACCATATTATGTATTTTATGTTGTTTTTTCATTCATGGTAATGCATGTATAGACTTGGTACCATTTCTAAGGTTGATGTGGCATGATCTAAGGGTAAAATATTCTAGATGATGAGACAAGTGATAGATTAATAGTGGTGGTTGTACCAAAAATATGTAAATTCATATAAATATTTTTAGAGTTTTAACTATAAATTCATAGTTCATAGTAGAAATCTAGAATAGGATTATGTTAGTATGATATACTACAAGTGATATATTAATAGTGGTGGTTGTACCAAAAATATGTAAATTCATATAAATATTTTTAGAGTTTTAACTATAAATTCATAATTCATAGTAGAAATCTAGAATAGGATTATGTTAGTATGATATACTACAAGTGATATATTAATAGAGGTGGTTGTACGAAAAATATGTAAATTCATATAAATATTTTTAGAGTTTTAACTATAAATTCATAATTCATAGTAGCAACATAATATACAATCATCAATACAATACAACTAGTTTTTGTAGCTATTCATTTAAAATATTAAATCATAACCATAGAGAACACTTTTTAAATTATCATTCACCTCTACCAGTTTTATTTGGAATAAATTACTTTGACTAAGACCTCTATAGGAAAATTAGATAATCCAGCATAACAAATTCTCCAATATTAGAACTAATACATATGAGACATAATGGATAAATTAAAGCTATACATTCTACCTTTCATTGGATATAAGTGCAATGATCAATGATAATTACTCAATAAAATGAGCTATGAATGATGGTAGTTCTAAAAATGATGCATGTGACCATTCTTTTCACCACTTTGACAATAAATATCTATTATTTCAAGAAACCTTATTCTCTTAATTGAGTTAATTAATGTTACTCACATATCTTGGTATAGTTATGAAACCTTTAATAAACCATTATAAAAAAAATACTACTTAAGAGGCCACTTTGGATAATATATCAATCCACTCTACCATGATATTTAACACTATAGTTTTACATTTTTTAATTATGATAGAAGGGAATTGAAAATTGATTATTTAAAACTAGAGGTTTAGGTATTAGAAGTGGAGAAATATAAGATTTCTAATATTAATTTAGATCTATGAAAATTTAGAAGATATCTTGAGGATAGATAATAGTTTCAATTGGGAGAGAATTTTGGCTAGTTTGAAAGTTAAGGTGATATTACAAGAGATTAATAAAGAACTCTAAAGGGTAGATAATCGATTCTCATTTAGTTTCAAACCTCAAAAGTATCCTAATCGAGATTAAAGATGAAAATATATAACAATGTCAAAGATTATATTTCTAAGATCAACAACTAAGGCCAAATTGAATAGAGGTTACGAAAAGAATTACAGTATATAATACTATTAGAGTAAAGGTTTTAACTTAATTGTGTTGATTAACTTACCTTTATTCCATTTTAAAGATTTCACGTTAGTTTGCATAAAGTGACATTTAATAATTATATTAATTATTAAATGTTTTCCTATTAGGGCTTATTTTAGGGTTTTTCCTATTAGGGTTTCTTTACGGTTTGCATGATCTCCTTTTATAAGGATTGATCCCTTTGTATATTTCATATCATTGAATTCCCTTTTGTTTTGATAAGATAATTTTCTCCATTTTTGAGAGCAGGAACCCTTGTTTATTTTCTCCATCCATTCTCTTCCTCGTGATAGGTATCCATTTGCATGCAGGTGATCTTGGATTTTGAAGTTAGATTTATCAACTTCTACATGGTATCAGAGCTTTCCTGCTGCATGTTTGTTCTTGTTTGAAGAATTTGGAGCTCTTTGGAGCTACAAGGTTGGACCAGATATTCATAGTTTTGGGGTTTGCATTTTTTGATCCAGGGATTCACCTACAATTTCAAAGAATTTTGAGTTCAAATGGACCTCGCCATTGCGTCTGCAGCGGTCCAAAACCCCTAAATCAACTGTTCATTCATCCATTTTGGACAAAGTTGATTTGAGGTGCAAATTTTTTTTACCTCGGCAGTTGTATAGCCCACCCAGGGCCAGGTACGATTGTGCAGAATAAAAAATTATTTAATTTTTAATGTTTTGCAATTTTATTTCATCAGCTATAATTTTTTGGGCTATTTGCACATATATTTTTTGGGGGATATTATATGGTGGCATATTCAAATTATATGTGGGGTTTTATTTAAAAAATAAATAAACTATGGACTCTAAATATTGTTTGGTACCATCATACTACAGTCCGTAGACTTGTAGACCCCACCTAATATCCCCACCGGCATATTCCTTTTTTCGGTCGATCTGCTGCCAACTTCGTTCACCTCTTCCTTCCGCCGACATTCTCCCATCACTGGCCGGTCTATCCATGCCCCCACTGCCCTTAACCCATGGTCATATTGCTACCACCGGGTGCTAGGTCGAGTGGTGGTGCCACCGGTGGCTCCACCGACAGTGCAACTTTAGCTCCACCCCCCCCACCCCCACCTGGTGGCGGGGTTCTTTTTTGCTCTAGGTCTACCTGCGGTCATATGGCAGACTACCGGCCAATGCCCACGAGCTACAAATTTTGTGCCCATTTAGCCTTTGATGTACCCCAAAGTGCCCTAATACAACTATTTTTTCCATTTTGTCGTAACTTAGGCATACAATATCATTTTTTGGAAAATGAGATATCGTCGAAAACTTGGTTCTATCAACTTTCAAGTGGTGTGGTTTTCATCGCTTCTTTTTTTCTATTGGTACATTTTACAGCCAGTTGAATTCAAAGGTACTACTTTCAGTCCCAGGCTCATAACTATTGATCTGTTTCTTCATTTTTTGCGATCTCAGCGGCATTGGAACCATATTTTAGAGCTCTTCAGTTCCATCCATGCATTTTTTCTAGATTTCACTCTAGGTATATTTTATTTAGTTTTTTGTGTTTTCACACTCTAGTGAATTACTTGGACATATTCATTCTTGGGAACTTTGTGTTTGCATGGATGCTTCATTTTTGGCTGTTCTTCATGTATTTCCTATTTTTTGTCCTTTGTGGGCATTTTGAGCATCATTTGTAAGAAATATTTTACATAAATGCATTGAGATAAAGTGTCACACTATTGTACATGTATTTTTGGGGATTTTGCACATAAGGTTGTGACATATTTTGTACTCACACTGTTTTATAAAGTACCTTGGGTAGGTTGTGTACTGCCTTATTTTTTCCATCACACCTTTGTCCAGTGAGTGTCCCTCCACGACGACAGTGGATCCATATAATTCCAGCCTCATGCATGTGTGCTTTGTTTTTGCGCACCACTTTTTCAGTTGTAGGTGCTTTCTTACGCACTTTCAGAGGTTGTTTATTCTCCTTCATTCACTACAAGGTGTTTCACACCATTTTAGTGGATCTGTCAGGCTCTCCTAGTTCAGCATTATGGGGGGGTATTATACTATTCATGCTAATTCTTCCTTGGCTTCACCTTGGAAGGAATCTTTCATTCTTAGTTGATTAGTGTTTCTCATACTATTGGTACTTGTGCCATTTGTATCTTCATTCCAGGTGTTTGCATTTGTTTTTCATCTGATTCGAGTAGTGTCATTTGGGGCACTCATGCAAATTGTTGTCTTCTTGATCTTGATCATCCTATCTTCAACGAAGGTTCTTCAGTACCATAGCAGTCATCTTTCGACAATTGTTTGCAACTTCTTCTACTTCAGTGATGTTCTTCTTGGCTTTCTACATCTCTTTTTGGAGTAGAGCTTTTCCCATGAGGTTTTCTCTATTTTCTCCACTTTACAGAGATTTGGTTGTATTTGGGTACTTGATCTGGCCTAGTTGTTGGGACCCATGTTTTCCTTCTTGCATTGTATTTACCTTTTCTTTCTTGCATTTGTTTGTAGTTGCACTATTGCTCATCTTAAGGGGGGGTGTTAGAGTAAAATTTTTAACTTAATTGTGTTGATTAAGTTACCTTTATTCCCTTCTTAAGATTTCACGTTAGTTTGCATAAAGTGACATTTAATAATTATATTAATTATTAAATTTTTTCCTATTAGGGCTTCTTTTAGGGTTTTTCTTATTAGGGTTTCTTTAGGTTTTGCATGATCTCCCTTTGTATATTTCATATCATTGAATTCCCTTTTGTTCTGATAAGATAATTTTCTCCTTTTTTGAGAGCATGAAACCCTTGTTTGTTTTCTCCATCCATTCTCTTCCTTGTGACAGGTATCCATTTGCATGCAGGTGATCTTGGAGTTTGAAGTTGGATTTCTCAAATTCTACAAATACAACCAATGTCAATATGGTGACTCTAAAATGGAAAAACCACGAGGGTATATATTGATTGGCATGTCCCTATAATTAGAATGGATATAGAAGATAATTACATGTACTTCATTTTATATTATAAAATAGGGAATATAGAAAGGAAATGTGTAAATAAGATATTCGATTGAATTTATGAAGGTTGCATACTATACTTATGATGAATGAAATAAAGAATTGATCATATCTAATGAATTATTATATGGTGAATCAATATGTGTGTGTTCCCTACTATATTAATATTTAATATTATTGTATATAATATTTTATGTATCACTAACATAACTACTATTGCACATTGATAAACATAGACCTCTATTTGCAACTTTCTTCTCAATAGCTAACAACATTTCACACAAGAGAATAAGAGTAAAACTATCTAATCCTATTAAAATTGTCCTACTACCTGATTCTAAAATAACACGTAAATAAAATAAATCTAAATAATTTATTAACCATCAATTATTACAAGTTAATAATGAATTATCAATAAATTTTAGGTGTCTTAGCAAATAAAAGGAACAATGCATACATCGAGTTTTAGATATTTGTGTGGCTATATGAATGAATCTTACCAAGAGTGTACACCATGAAAAGTAGCACAGGGGTGAATAAAAATCATGCATGAAATTTTTTAAAACACAAGGACACTATTTTTAAGATCATTTAATCAACCAAAAAGGAAGTAAAGTTCTAATTATAATATTGGGTGTTAACACCCTACACTCACCAATTAAATTGTAAGGACTTCGTTTTATAAGATGAACCTAGTGATATGATTAATAAATAAATAATTCTGGGGATACACATTAAGATAGATTATTTAATCTAATATCATTTGTTAGAATATATAATTTATTGCCAAATACATTATTCCAAAATCACTAGTCAATCAAATATTTTTTAATATCACACACTTTATATTTTTTAAATTAATAGTTATTAATAAAAAATTAAATCTCATTTAGACTAGTATACTATAAATATTAATTGTAAAATTCATTAACTACTTTCCCTAATATTATCCATTAATAAAAAATATTAATCTATGAGGTATAACGAGCATACATTTGTATGAATGGAAATTGAGGAGAAGGTGATGTTTTAGTAAATGTAATAACTTACAGATTGATTTGACTTGTGTATTCCTCCATTGCATTATATGTTATTAGTTTTTTCATTATAGATGAAAGTATCCATTTACAAAGATAAGATATCATCATATTTACGATCCACATTATATTCAATGAATAATCCAATTAATCTAATTATTAACATATAAAGTTATATAATCAAGTAGTAAGGGTTCCATTTGTGTAATGTAACCTCAATTTTCTTTTGTAAATTTTGTATGATCGAGGATTAATAGGTTTGTAAGAAAGCTTCCATGTAATGAAAAAAATTTACACATTGATACAAAGTGGAAGGAATCAATTTTATGTCAAGAAACCATTGGTGCTCTTAAAAGGTGCTGTAAGTTAAAATTATGGGCATCACATCTATATCAATTTTTCTAGTTCAAGTGGGCCAACTTAAATAATGATAATAATAACACATAAGCAACTGATCTATGAATGTAGTTTTTATTAACTTATTTTTTTTACTAAACATCATTTTCAAAAATCGATGCTTACTTTCGACTGGATAAGTTTTTTTATAGAAACCATACAATTATAATTTTTTAAATACAGTGTCTTCACACAATTATCTATATATTTTTAAATTCATTTTCTAATTCAGAGTAATTATAATTTGGATATATTATACTTTAAGCTCCATAACTTTTTTGTAATCATTTGAATTAACTTATTTTTTTTTGTTGGAATAAGAACATCAATAGCTAGTGTACATGGACTTTTAAGAATTTTTTTCTCTCTTTTTCTTATTTTTCCATATGTGTGAAATAAAGACCTCGATGTTCATTGAAAAACCTACATTCACAAGAAATAAAAAATAAACATAATAATAAAATTAAATATATTTAAAATTATATTTTGGAAGCTTATAATAAGGACTACATGTTTAAAAAAAATAATTTTAAATAAATTAATTTGATCCCCTAAACGGTAAATCAAAAGTGATTTTTTATCAGCATTTTGATAGGTGTAGAGGAGTCTCCATTATAGGTATGGTTTAAAACTAGCGGCTTTCTATCCAAGAGGGTTTGATATAAGTGGGTTTGATCAAACCCTCTTCAATTAAAACCCTTAAAATGGAACCTTTTTAAGGCTTAAATCATTATATTTTCTAAAAATATGTGATTTCACCAAAAATTAGGATGTCCCAAAAAGTGTAACCCATTATTGTGCCAGCACCCCAATAGATATTTTGGAGCTAGATCAATTACCAATTAAAGAGTGTTTAACGACCAAGGTGCCAAATTTCACCATTATGTGTAGAGGTAATACTTCTTTGTGAACTATTTTAGATGGTAATTTTTCTTATCATCAAATGATATTGCATTATATATGTGATGATCATTAAACTTAATTTAAGATTTAACTAATTGTGTTCTACTATGAAATCCATCATGTATCTTCTATAAAGCTTCTTGAGTTATATCTTTCTAAAATGGCGATGTAAACACTAAGCCCATACAAATCTATTGACTTGAGTACATTAAAATTATTGAATTGTGTTACACTCCACTATTTTATATGTATCTTGTAGTGAAGCAAGTTTAAAGGGCTCCAAAGTAAACTATTCCTTCCTTAAATGCAAATAATTCTCTAAAAAAGAGAAGATAATATGAGAGATATGAAATGAATGCAATTAAATTTCTTTAGATATCATGACAATATAATAAATCTTAAAGATGTTTATTGAGTTAGCCCATAACAAGAAAGAAATAGGTGGGTATCAATAAGACTTTGAATTTGAATTTTTACTAATTAATTTTTTGAGGAGGGACATAATAAATCTTAAATTGAAGTAACCGAGAGATGTGTAAGGATAAGTTTATGGATATGTGCAGATGATAGATGATTGTGGAAAATATATAGAAATGTGTGTGCATTAATAAATTGGGAGATAAATATATGAAAATCTATATAAACAAATAATTAAATAATTGAAAATAAATCACCTAACTTTACACAAATTTATACCATTTGTCAAACTATAAATATTTTAAAACATTGAAAAAAAATTATATATATAATTTCACCATGTTAAATCCATTTACCTCCACATCTTTTACAATAGTATAACCAAATTGATGGTCAAGGATACATGTCAATCATAATTTTCATCATGATCAACTCTCTAAAATTAGTTTTAGAATATTAACTTTAAAAAAAACATATATAAGTTATATACAACTTATTATATAGAAATTTTGATAATTTGATTGAAATTTCCCTTTTCAAATAATATGGTCTTCTAAAAACATTTAAGTGCACTTAAAATGTATGATCAACAGATTTAGGGCAACTCTCTATGTGGCTACTTAGATTACTCCATGTGACTTCTTAGATTATTTTTGCTAGCAACCACTCCTCAACTTATTTAACAGTTATTTGTGGAGGTGACCACCTTATGAATGTTTAATGTTTTTGCTTATTTTTATGCAACAAGCTTAAATTTGTATTGTATAATAAAAAATTAGAAAAAAAATGAAAGCAAATGATAAAAAAGAGGGAAATAAATTTGTGGAGCCACCCATGAATGTTTAATTTTTTTACTTATTTATATGCAAAAAGCTTAAATTTGTATTGTACAATAAAAAATTAGAAAAATAGAAATGAAAACAACTATTAGAAAAGAGGGAAAAAAAATTGTGGAGTGAGGTGAATTTTTAACAATATGTATTTGCTGCTTATTTTCAATTCCTAAACAGTAGCTGCTTCATTAAAATATGAAAAGATTCCACATTATCATTTTCGGAGAATCAAATTTATGCATGGAAACATTGCAGCTGCTTAAATTTAAGAAAAAAATTAAAAATTAAGCAGCCGTATGTTAGCCCAAGTATTCAATTGAAAAATGCCGGACACCAGTGTGAATCGATCCGATGTTTCTTTAAAAAAGGGAACCGCCAACCTTTTTTCCCGGATCTCATTTTGGCGCATATATGTGACGTAGACGTCAGCATATCTGACGTCGTGGCCTCCGACTGGAACGTTTATGTCAAAAAGCTATGGATGTTTCCTCGCTTTTCTTACGCGTTTCCAAAAGTTTTTGAAGATTCCCGTGGGCTAGTAACTTTGTTCAAACGAAAAGACAGCGGATGTGGAAAGATAGAACTTGTAGGTCCAATGGACTTCTTGGCTAAAAAGTTTTCTACTATAAATATTGGAACTGCATTATAAAATATAAAGTGTTAGGGTTCTATTATAGCAAGAAATGGCTGAAAGAAAGATTGTATCCTGCGCTGCCTGTAGACTGCAACGAAAAAAATGTTCAAAACAATGTATTTTAGCTCCGCATTTTCCTTCACATGATCAAGAAAAGTTCAGAATTGTGGAGAGTGTGTATGGAACCAGCAATATCATGAATTTACTTCAAGTAAATTTTAACCGTTTTTACTTGCTTTTGAACGCCATTATCTTTTTTCTAAAATTTGTCTCCTTCATATAATTCTGTATTGAGATTATTATTTGCTTTGTGCCGCTCATGGGATTATTCTGTTGGCTGTTTCACTTCCTACTGGCTGGCTTTAATGCATCTTTTGCCTTGTATTGCCACTTTGTTGTATCTTTGTAATGTAGTCTGAGCTTTACTTCATTCCAAGCTGTTCTTTTCAGTATCAGCATATTGTTCCACACAAAACATGGTTTCCTTACTCATGATTCAAGATTCACATGGTGTGGTATGTTATCAAAGATTTGCAAGTGCTTAACAGAGCTGCTCAATTGTTTTAGAATGCGTACTAATCTGCTGGGTGTCACCATGTTCCTTCTGTATTGATTCTTGTGATTTAAAATGTACGTTCTGGAGGTTGTGAGTAATCAGAGAAAGGGTTTTCTTCTTCTTACAGCACTTTACTTTAAAGTCATAAGCAATCCGTATATTCCGTTTTCTGTTTATTAAACTCTATAAACGCGTGCATTTCACAAGAATCAAGCGATATTTAAACAGTGGGGACGTTCTGTTACTTACTAGAATCGGATCTCTCAATACATTTCATTTGTACTCAGTTTACCGACGAAATAGGCTCTGTATCATTTAAAAGCGTCATTTTATTACCTAATAGATTTACAAACCTACTCACAGATGTTCATAGATTTATTTGATTTTTGAAACTTATTTTATGTCTTTAAACGTAAAATTACAACTCAATCACTACTATAGATCTTCATTTTAATTTGATTGTGTGACTCATGTTTATATGTTTATGTGATGTTGCTTCAGGGTTTGGAGGCTAATCAAAGGGTAGATACAGTTAATAGTTTGGTGTATGAAGCAACTGCAAGAGTGAAGGATCCCATCCAAGGAAGTGCTAGTGTAGTCCAGGAATTGCAGAAGCAAATAGCTGAGTTAGAATCTCAGTTGGCGGCCAAAAGAGAAGAGGTTATGAATATGCGTGCTCAGTATGATAAGCTTGCAATCCTCTTGCGAACTAGATCTCCTCCTCGAGTTCAAAATGTTGTCTATCACAGGGATACAGCTAAATGTATCATGTATGAGGAGGTGAATCAACTGCTCTTGTGGGAGCTAATATGGGATATATAGATTTATGAGGTTTAGTTGACTAAAGTGTATTTAAATGGCATATACATAGCCATAATAATCATATGCCTTCATCCTTACTATTTTATGATCTTTTATATGATCTTCTCGAAAACTATAAGTTCACAATTACTACAATATATAATATATGTAATGAACAAATAGATTTTTACGTATAGACAGATAGCTTTTTGCTATATCTTGGATATGCTCTATTATTAGCAATGCACATTTGGGGTTTCTTTAAAGTCAATCTTAGATCTATAACTATTAGAATAGAATTTGTAAATATCAAACAATTTAATTTTTGAATAGAACTGTAATAATTATTCAGTATTTTTTAAAGTTAATATATAAATCATATTTGATATTTAATTAGAATTTTTCTTTTTTTATAATAAATATGAAAAATAAAATATTAATTGATTATTTTTACTTAAAAAAATTAATTAATTTTTATTAGATATGATTAGATTTGTGTATCAATGTAGGCTGTGATATTGAGGGATCTTATCCATGAAACTAGTTTCCTCTCTCAAACTCTCTTTTTCTCTTTTTATCTAGAACATTAATGGAAAGTGTGGAACATTGGTTAAATATGCTTCATTTCCTTCTTCTTTTCCTTCAGAGTTATTTGTATGGTAAATCTTTTTACTATAAAAATTAATTATTGTACTTCAACTAGTGTCTATATTATATTATGACCACTAACAATCCTCTTAAAATATTTAATAAAATAGTTTTATATAAAGTTAAAATATTTTATGCCCGCTAAAGTTAAATAGATGGCACATAATGTGCTAATTCTTATTCGAGGTGATTTAATTTTAAATCTTTATGATAATTGGATTGCATTTTGTGCTCAACAAATATAATTTTATGAAGAAGAGATCTTAAGAATTTAGCTTGGACATCAAATTTTTGAATGATAAATATAATTGAGTGTATATTTAATGGAAGTAGATGATCCACTAGAAGATATTTGTCTTCAATCAATTGACACATTATTTTCATTATAATATCTATTTTCCCACTAGTATTTAGTAGTAGTGCAAAGTGAATACTTGATATATTATTTGATGAACATAGATACTATTTATACAAGACAAAATAGTTCACTAGTTTCATCATAACTAGTAGCATATCCACGTAGCAGATAGCATTTTAAACAATGTAATATAATATCTAAGTATGCTAACATTACCACCTTAGTAGATTGTTCCTCAAAATTCACCTTGCCAAAAGACCTTCCATTAAGAATTATGAAACAAAACTTATTGATTCCATAAATATAAATTCTTGAAAAGATTTTTATATGAAGAAAAAATCCTAAATAAAGTGGATTTTCAGATTGTGTTGTGACCCTTACAATGGTATATCCGTAAGTTGAATTATCAAGTTTCATTTTCTAACTCTCAAATCATAGATCCTTAAATTATGAGACAATAATTCATATTGAGATTTGCACTTTGCTCTATTAAGTTGTCTATTGACCCTCGTAAGAGTCTAATTCTCTTTCACAATCTCATGAACTAACTCGAGAACAATCCAAATGGAATTTTTGTTATCATTATTATTATTAGGGTTGTATTACATTGTATGGGGTTGAAGGTGTTTGAGAAGTTTTGAACGGTTCTCCAACCGTGTAATCGCTCAAACCAACTGCTTCTCTCTTGTTTAAATGTGTTTGCATAATGATGAATAGATCAATCAATATTTTATGCATTCTTTACCAACATATGGTATGAGAGCACACAATGATCATGTGCCTATAGCTGGTGATGGAGGAGTGCGGCAAAAGGCAACAATGGAGGTAGTGAGTTTGCGTTGTGATCTGGAGAAGATCCATTTCTTAGCCGCGTGCGATTGATTGAATCTATGATGGGAATGATGGTTTACATCATTTATGCTTTCTATAGTACAATCAGTGAAAGGATTTAAGGATATTTTGAAGCATAGAAGCCCCGCTAATAGTTCTTTACGCCTCCTCAGGTAAGCACTATGGTGGCGATCAACATATAAGGTATATATAAAGATTTTTGAGTTAATTCTTGAATACTTGGAGAGCATATACACCATCCCATACGTTACTAATGTGTTTTTTCCCCGTTTCAAGTAATTTATGATGACGGTCTTCACAATACAAGTATTTATCGAGTGCTAGAAGGAAGCATTTCTAAGTTACAGATTCAAATCTCTATTCAAGAGGGGAAAGGAGTTTTGGTGAAGAAAGACTGTGGTGTCAAAAATGTGAAAAGGAAACCAAATATTTGTTTACTTTCTATGTCTAAAATGTATTATTTAAGGAAATCAAATTGGAGGTGAACAACAACCGATCCTCTCCAATACAAGTTGCTTGAAGGGCTTGCTGTTATAAGAGTTTATTATGGCATAAATAAGGAAGTGAAGATCGATAGCCAGGTAATATGCTTTACCTTTGAGCAAGATTAGCTATTAGAATGAAAAGGTTATACTTCTTGTAATGGTGAAAATAGGGCTCCACCTTTTTGGAAGATGGAACACACAATGGAAATGAGACCCTTCCTATTTCACAGTCATTACATTCGAGGAAATCTTATAGATCTCAATCCAAGGATGAAGAAGAGAAAGAGATCTATATTGGGGATATCCTAGGGTATGTATGAATAATGATTAGAGAGGGGTTCACTGCCAAGCTACGGCTCGGAAATAATAATTATATGCAAGTAGGGAAAAATTTAAGAACCCTCGGTGAAGGTGTAAAATCCTAGCGAATCTTGTATACTTCTCGATGAAAAAATATTAATTTTATTGGCGAATTTTTTTCTTTTTTCAGGAAAAAAAAAATCCTAATTGGCGAATATTTTATAATCCCTAGAAGCCGATGGAAAATCATGGTGAATTGCAAAATTTTTTAATCGAATAAAATATTTTCATTCACGATTAAAACTAGTTTTCAAATCAATTTTTTTTTCCATTGGAAAATTAATCTTGTTTTCAAAACAAACAAAAAAAATTGTTACCGATTAAAACCTTTTTTCAAAGCCAAAAATATATTTTCATTGGTGAATTAAACAAAATCTTAAAATAATAATAAAAATTTAGTGGCGAAATAGACAAATATGCCAATAAAAAATCATAGGGACTGTTCGATGAATGTTTGATGCATGACTATAGTTGCATTCCGGAAGTAAATCTCTAAAGCACTATTCTTAGGAATTGAAACCTCTGAAATAACACTACAACCATTAGATTTTTAGAGATCAATGGTTGAGATTTTATTATCATACAAATGGTTATAGAGTTTTATTTCTCAGCGATGGGACGACTTGGGTGGGATGCACAACTTTCGAAGTGTCAGCTCATTTAATGAATTCTACGGTGCCATTACGGGATGTCTTCTCAAATTCTTTCAAATATCGACTTCAAGTTTAACGTAATATTTAGTAGAAGATTGGCACTTTTTTCTTGGAAAATAAATGGTCACTTCATGTAGATGAAGTTAAGTGAGCTTGCATATGAGGAAAGGTGGTAGCATTTTCAACTCTAGACTCAAAGTTTCCACGAAATGGTACTTCCTAGCTATATCAGGGAATGAAAAGATGAACTTGTGGTCGTCATGCAACCAGATTTGAATTGGCATGAAGAAGAGAAACTCAACATCATTTCCCAACTACATTCAGTGGAATGGAAAGAGAAAACTAGGTGATTTTCATTTTAGAAGAAGAAGAAGAAGAACGCACTGAATTTCATTATTTAGTTATGGAAATGCAACTAGAAATGTACAGAGTCCTAACATCTCCAATGGTTTAATAGCATGCATGAATCCTTTTATGACACGTAATGATAAGGGGGGTAGTTTAAGCTTTTGAGAGCTTTTTGATTGAACGGGGTGTGGGGTGACAAGTCTGTGAATCCACATTTTTAGCATTAGAGAGATGAAAGAATATATTTCTAAGTCTGTGTATTTATTAATGCTTCCTTTTAATTATGAATGAATTGTGTTTCATCTTTTGAGTGCTTTTTGATTGTAAAGGGTGTGGGGTGACAGGTCTATGAATCCACATTTTTGGCATTAGAGAGATAAAAGAATATATTTCTAAATCTATGTTTTTGTTAATGCTTCCTTTTAATTATGAATGAATTGTGTTTCTTCATGATTATTCTTCAATGTTTATTTGTTAGGTCAAAATGTGTATATTTTCATCTTTGAGACTTTATGCAATGTGTTTCGATTAATTCATTTGTTGAAAGAGAAACTATCACTTTTCTTTACTTCTTTTTCACAAATATCTGCATCTAATTTCATGGTTAATGTGACAAATTTGTACACCAACAAGCAAAAAGAGTTGCATTCCCGAAGTAAATCTCTGAAGCACTAGACTTGTGAATTGAAACCTTTTGAATAACACTAGAACCATTAGATGCAGACATGTGGCAATATCAAGGCTCATCGCTCATCACTCATTTTTTATTTTCAATGTCTCGATGTTTTACATTTCATTTAATTGAAATTCTTTATCTGTTTGAAGAAAGTGTGGTTGTCATCCTGCTAGTGCTGGCAGTGGCGGCGATTAATGCCATAATTGATATGAACATCAAAATCCATTTCTTGGACAACTCATAACTTTAATGAAACGAGATTTGTAATGATTTCATATCGTTTCAGTGGCACTGGAGAGTTTGATAGTTTTTCAGCTTGAGGTACAGTTTTCATGTAGCCAAATGTCAATCAAATTAAACATTTTAACTATACACGAATCAAGATTATTATTATACCTAGGATGGTAGTGGCACTGGTGGCCCATAAATAGGGATAGTGAATAGTGGATAGTGTCATAAGGGTTTTCATTTTGTAGGGTTAATAATGATTCATGAAGAAGATGATGCACTATTATTGGGGATAATGTAAATTCTCCTACCTACAATTATGTAGGTGTAGACATCCAAAAATAACATTATACATTCCGCTTTAACTAACATCGTGCATTCAGTTCTTCTACTAATCAATTAAAGCAATTTATTGATTTAATCCTAAGGTTCATCAAGCTTAATTAAATAAATCAAATTATTTAATTAAGTTCCTAAGGTTCTTCTTATTTGATTTAATAAATCAAACTGATTTAAAATCAAATATCAAATCCCTAAAATCCCCCAAGTTAATTAATCTAAATTTAATTAACTTTTAATCACAATTACCATTCTCTAGCTTTTGACTCAACTAGAGTCAAATCTAAACTCCTAACTAACCCACCCACTTGCACCAATAAATCATTTATTTGATTTATTATTTCCTCTAATTACATTCAAAATGGAATATTCTTCCAATTTGAATCTTCCCCCCAAAAGGGACTTGTCCCTTCCAACAAGGTTTTAAATGCTATTTGCACAAGTCAACATGGCATTTATTGCACCTTTCATCCCCCCAAAACATGTCAAGTCATTCAAATTCAAATTTGAAATTGGCACATTGGCCAAGACTTGCACATTCCTCACCCTCTCACACTTTGACAAGTGGCATCTTGTCATTGGTTTGTGAATAATCCCACATTCCTCAAAATCTCTCAATCTTTCAATCTTTCAATCTATAAAATGCAGAGCATTACATACACAACACACAACACTTTTGCATGCAAGGTTACTCTCTGATTTTGAGAACTAATCTTGCTCCATCATCTTGGCATCATCTTGCTTATCATGGATTGGGAAAGGGCAGCTTCCTACACAACCAAGTTGCACCAATCCACCATAGGATAGATATACTTCATATCTTCTTTACATGTTAGAATTTTTTTTGTCATTTGCTAATATTTTTAAGAATGTAGTATTATTTTATGAAGACATTGGATTTGTTTTTGGTTATACTAATCATGCTAATAAGATGTATATGTTTTAGTTTTTAACCAAATATGCAGATTTTCATGTCTGCAAAATGGCGCTAGAAGGAGGGCTTATATATTTCTCAAATGAAATTTATTACGATATTTACAAAGGAGCAACAACAGAGAATAGAACTCAAACGGACCTGCATTTGCAAATTTTTACTCTTTCATTAAATATCACTATTTTCTTTGTCAATGGCGTTGTTTTCTCGTCAATACCACTGCTCTTCTTATTAACATCATTCTTCCTTTCTCATTTTCGTGGAAGAAAGATAGAATGAGGGTGTTGTTTTTGCTGTCTCAAAACTCTTTCCCTTACTTTTTGTTTGTTTGTTTAAAACATTGTGCGTATGCAGAAAGATCTCAATGATTATGGTGAGTTAATCCGTCGTACTTTGGTAAATGCAGCTCATCATTTGTAGTATCTCAAAGCGGATTCCATACTATCTGAGGCACATCTCATTTTATGCTGAAATATCTCTGCCAAAATCCCATTATTTACATTAACTTGGGAAATGTTTCTTTCCTAACACTATTCAAGTGGTAGAGGAAAAGTGTTAGGTAACAGAGTTATTTTGCTTTTTTGTTCTGACTGGCGGTTCGTCAAAATTACTTCTAAATCATTCATGATTTTCCCAAAATGGTTTCAACTTTGGATGGCTATGTCTTTTGTTCGGCTGCTTGGGAAGGCAATATTTCAGACAAATAACAAATATAATTGTTGTTTATATTCAGTTTCGTGGGCTTTACATTTGCTAGCTGCATTAATTCAATAATCTGCAAAAAGCATTTTCATTCATCGCAATTAGATTAGCAACTACTGTATTCAATGCCCATTAAAAAATATGTGTGCTTATGGAATTCCCATACTTCTATTTTTGCTTGTCAAATAGTTCACATGGCCAGTTTGTACTCCCACGCACTGTCAAACAATTGATGTGGCTTGTTTGTGCCTCTGTGTTCTTGGTTTTCACCTGTTAAATGCCTTAGCTTGAAGTTTCTAAGGCCATGTCAACCAATCCGTTTTGTGCATATGTGCAAATCCGTTGAAAAGCTCTACTCCACACCATGATTCAGGGACTTCTCAAAGAGCCCCAACACTCGCAATTATAACGTCTTTAAAAGACACTATCCGGACAAGATACTTGTCGAGTCAAAGCTTAGGAGTCCGTTCTGACACTTGTTGAACAAATCTATGCAGATGATTAGAATGTTGATTAAAGATTTTGTAGTTCAATTCTATATCTGCCAGCGCCATAGCAAGGGTGTCGACTAACTTCATTAATCATAAAACTTGTTTTGTTGATCCACATAAGTCACATTGCTGGATACATACTAGGGTATTTTCTGAGCTAGAGCCTCTACGCACCTAGTTGTTTAATATTTTAGGTGATTCTCAAAGGAATTCTCATTCGCTGTTGCATTCTCTCACTGCATATGCTCAAAAATTCCCGTCCCTGGCCTTAAATCCATGTCACAGCTCTTTCCAAATTGGAAAAGTAAAAGTGGGCACGGCTAGCATAAATTTTGCTGCTTGCTTACTGACTTAGCTTCAATTATGGGTGTACGATTTTTAGAGTGATTGATTTGATCTATATTTTGGATGCTTCTCCATCGCTTTTTTTTAAACTTATGTCAAGACTTTGAATTCCTTGGGCTGTGTCAGTAGACTAATATGGGTGTAACTTAATGATTATGTTGGTTGTATCTCCCCTAGGCAGCATGCTTGAGTAGTTGGCGGGTCTTCCCATGGAGATGGATAAAGCAATAAGAGTCGACAGGCCTTTAATCATCAGAAGTATGGCTCGTCTACAAAGTAAAAGGTTTGACAGGTGCGACAGATAATCTTTGATAAAGTGGAGTGGAGCAGATCTCTAAGAAGATATTTACTACAGCAGCAAATGAAACAATGTATTCGCTATGGTAGGGGTTAGTAATAAATGAATTGGGCAGCTAGATCGAGTTGGAGTAGTTATACATCTTTTGCTTTACTCCTTAATTAAATTGACTTTTGAAAATGATAGGGGTTGAGGTTTGAAAAGGTCGAGCCTCCAACTGTCATGAAGATTGAATTTATGACATTTTCAAAAAGAAGCTCACAAAAAACTTATTGAATTGAAGGTCATGTCTGTTGTGATTAATGAATGTGTGTCATAAGGAGGATAACATGAGATCAATGGAGTGAAGTCATAGATATTGCATTTAATGCAAAGGCATTTATATTTTGAAGTCATTCATTTATAGTTTTGAAGGCATCTTCATTGATCGACATTTCTCATTTATGACTTTCTATAGGCTAAGAGGATTAGAATCAAAATCTTTATTTATCTACATTATTAAATCATTACAAATTTTTATTTGCCTACATTAGATCTTCAGATTTTGATTGCTAATAAGGAATGTGTTGATCTTTGTTATATGTTGAAGGCTTTGATATTGTGAAAAGATTGTGGAGAGCAAGATTCTTAATAATGAGTTTAAAATCCTTTGTTTTCTCATTTGAAACTATTTTAGTTAATGCTTAACAAATTTGATCCTCACATACATTATCTTGCTTTATCTTGTAGGAGGAGTGACTTAGTTTACACAAGGAGTGTACAACATTAAAACATCGGAAACAATCTTTGGAGCAGATTTGAGCTAAATCGAACATTAAAATGAAGACTTGAAAAAGCGTTTTTAAATGCTTATTGTTACAATCCAAGGCTCCAATTCATGCTTTAGTTTTCTGTTTTAAGCCAAGTCACTTTTCAATTTGGGTTTAAAATTAATGATTGATTTGATCTTTTTCAAGTTGGTTAAAATTGAACCTTAAACACTTACTAGATTTTAATTTGGGATTAAAATTGAACAAGGCAACCTTCACACTTGGATTTTGGTGCTTAAAACAAATTCATCACTGCTTTTAGGGGCTTAAAATGAACAACTGTTTGTCATATTTTGCAATCTTTTTCACAAAGTAATATCATCAAAAAGACGTATGCGCTTCTCTCGCACCTCATGGCGATCTTGAGAATCAAAAGTTTTTTTGATGATATTAAGTTGTCAAAAATATTGCCTCCACAATATATTGCGGAGGTTCTCCCCTTTGTTTTTCAATGAAGGTTGTGTGAACGACGGGATATGTTAGCTCACTATTGTTTATCTTAGAGGGCCTGCCTTGTGGGAAAAAGTAATCACCCAAGGGAATGACCCAACCGGGAACACGCTAAAGCGAAGCGACTTCCACCCGGGATATAAGTGTGGATATTGGAACAAAGGCCAATATCACGAGGATTATTCCAACGAGATGGACAGCAATGGACTCTCGCCGATGTTGGATAATCCCCCACGAACGGAATGCCTGAATTAGAACCCCTTGTTTAGAAATTGGCCAAAACCTTGTCTATCTTGTTGGTGCAAAAGGTTATGTCCTTTGAAGCCGCCCCACGTAACATGCGGTCTTGTTGTGGAAATGGAAAGTATGCCATGGGAGATTCATGGGTACTAATGCTTGGCTGACCCGAATAAGTGAGTGCCGTGGAGGGGAGCCAGTGTGGTCAAGCATTTAGCCATTCGCACAAGATATGCGCAGCTGGATTTATCCAAGTGGGAACCCAACAAGGTATTGTCTCATCAACCTAGGAGTGTGAAAGTGCTTGGAAAAAACACATTGCTTGATCTTGAAAACATTTGGAAAACAAACATACACAAAAACCTTGAAATTTCAAACACCTTGTGGGGAACAAATACCTATTGACGAACTTGCCCACTCTTGCTTTCCCTAGGAATCACATTCCTAGAGGTTTCTAAGTGTGCAAATTCTATCATCATTTGTTTCCAATAAGGATAAACATAAGGAACTTTTGCCCTATTTTCCTCGATTTCCACACAAAGGACATTGTGGGATGAGAAAGAGAATGGGACACTAGACATATAGTTTGAAAACCTAAGAAAGCAAGTGTCTTGGATAAAAATAACCTCATTTAACCAAGATAAAAGACAAATTTGATTACACATGTGTTTTCTAACATGATCAAAATCCCAAAACCGAAGTTCAAAAAGCTTAGTCTGAAAGCTAGTGAGGAGCATCTTGAGATCCTGAATTGCTTGAAAGGTTTGCTTTCCTCCCATAGGAAATATAGCGTGTTCCTCAACACCGAGGTCTTGTAAGAAGAAGTGTTACTCTAGGTCAAGTCTAGGATCGAATCCCATCACTTTCATCCATCTTTTCAACCATCAAAATCAGTCAAATTTCCATCTCACCAAGAACTCTTGGAATCATTGTAAACATATTTTATGCTAAACTTTTAGGCGAAATCAAATCACTTTGTTTGACTTAACACAACTAGTCAAACCATCATCCTATACACGAGTTCTCTCTTAGATAATACAACTTCCTAGGGTTTACGAGTTCATCTTGTTTGGCTTAACACACCTAGCCAAATTATCAAATCATCACCTCGTTTGACTTGACGCACATAGTCAAACTACCATCTTGTAGGAGTTCACTCTTGGACAACACAACTTCCTAGAGTTTTACAATTACATTTATCACTCTTGTTTGACTTAACACACCTAGTCAAACCATCAATCCAATCACGATCAATCAAAGTCCTAAACGTTTAGCATTTCTTTCAAAGTTTTCTTTAAGAGTTCCATTCATCCATATCACTCATCTTTCATTTATCTCATCCTCATTATCACTTTGATCCTTTAATTATCCTAGTTCTTTGCTTCTTTGAACCTAAGGTTTAGACCGATCTAAAGGATTAGAGGTTCATCTCTTACATTCTTGAAAATTGATCTTCATTTTATGGTTCAAACTTGATCTCAACACAAGAGGGACATGGAATATAAATTTGATCCATCCATCATGAGCAATTCGATCCAACCAAACTATCCAAGCCTTGCAATACCATTTGATTATCAAAGCTTGTACAATGCATACATGGAAGCATTATCTCATACAAACATCAATGGTACAACAAATATGAGCATACCCAATCCAAAGTTTAGAACACCTTTCCCAATGATAGATTTAAATCCAAGTCCAAATTTGCAAATCTATCAACCAAACACTCAATGCATGAGTTTTCCAAACAACATTATCCCACAAAATTAATACATACCAAGTGCAACTTTACCAAACATGACCATTTCAAATCCACACTTGGTAAACTTTGGGGTCGACATGTTTGCAAATCCCCCTAATGTTGTTCAAAATCCTAGCAATATATTGGCAACTCCATATGTTGATTCAAGTCAAGGTAACGCCATGCAAAATCAAAGTTACCTAAATCCAAGCAATATGATTCCCAACCACAACAATATTCAATTTCAATCTATCATGCCGAATCAAAACATCATACCAAATCATCCCATTTTTCCATCGATATCGCAAAAATAGATGGAAACCATCCAAGCAACCCCAACAATCAACACCATTCCCATTCCACCGCCACCGCCACCACCGCCAAAGCACAACACGACCAATTCATTCTCCATCATGTTGCAAGCTACACAAGAAGCTTCCCGCAAAAAGGCACTCCAAGCCCAACAAGCTACACAACTAGTTGCTCAGCAAGCACAAGCGGCTCAAGTAGCCCAACAAGTGCAAGCGCAAGCAGAATTCTACGCACTATTGCAATCAATCCAAGAAGAAGTAGCACAACAAAGAGCCCAACAAAAAGCTTTGTTGGCACAAAGACAACATGACGAACAACAAGTGTTGTTGGCTCAGCAGCAAACGTGGGCCTTACCCGCTCAACAAAGCTTGCAACAGATTCCCACCACAATTGTTGAAATCAAAAATCAAGATCAATCTATCAATGAACACTTTGAAGATGTTTCAACCTTGACCAATGATCAAATCAACATACACCAAGAGCTACTTTTCAATTATGATCAAAACTCACCAATGATGCCCAACAATGATCAAATTCAAGAAATATCAACATCACTTGATCCTATGGTTGAAAACATTGACAATCTCTCCACTATAACTACTAAATACCATGATCGAAATCAATTCATCAGTGAACACTGTGAAGATATGTCTACCCCATCTAGTGATCAAATCAACATACATCAAGAGCCATTTTTTAGTCATAATCAAGACCCCTCCTTCAAAGATCTTTTTCAAGGAGTGTTAATGTTATTTGATCCTATTGACATAAACCAAGATCCCTCTACCAATGACCATATCGAAAATGTCTCTACATCACCTTATGAGCTAGAGGACATACCTCAAGAACGTATTCCAAAGCATGATCAAAATCTATCACCAAGGTCTAGCAATGTTCCTTCCCATGACATATTGACATCCTTCGACCTCATGATTAAGACTAGTGAAAGAATCTTTGACTTTACACTTGATCCAAATCCATTCAAAGAACAAGTGGAAATTAAGCCACTTCCCATGCCTAAGGACAATTTCCAAGAACCTGCTATAAGCAATCCATCCTTTGAAATTGACCCGTGTCAAGAACTTGATCCAAAGCATGGCGAAAGTAATTCTGAAACCATTCAAAATCATGAATTCGTATCTCCGAGATACTATAATGATCTAATGGGAACTCTCCTATCTATACAAGATGTCACAAATTATGATCACATGCATATAGCACGTACTCCTCCACCTACTCACAAGATGCTTTCTTTGGATGGACACATAGATGATCTTCATTCAAAACAAGAGTCTCATACTCTTGAAATCATTACTAACGAACAAGAGTCTCCTACTCTTAACATTTTTACACATGATCAAGATGTAGAAAAATGTAGAGGCATGTCAGAAATGGGTCATGAAGAAGGTTTCTACAAAAGTTGTGAATTAGAAAAATCATTTGAAAGCATATCAAGAATAAATCATGAGGAATACTTTTACAATGACAGTGAATCATCAATACCTCTGGAAGAAGCACTACAAGATCAAGCCAAAGAGATCAATCAGGAATTTATCCCACATGTGGAGGATCCTATCACTTATAAAAGTGGATCACTCACCTTTCTTAGAGCAAGCTATCTCGTCAATAAAGAAGCTGACACTTTTGAAGATCTGCCACAGAGCAGAGAAGGATTAGCACCTTGTTTCCAAGGTAAATCATATCCTATGGCAAATACAATGTTTCAACAGATGAATTATCAAGGCAGAGGATTGGGCCTACATGAACAGGGTATCCTAGAACTAGTGCAAATTTTTGGCAATCCTAAGCATCAAGACCTTGGTTACTCGACAATCAAGGGATCTCAACATATCAGTAATACTATCACCATACTAGGGGCAACTTCGTCTCGAGCAAATGTCAACATAGGGAGCACAAAGGATCCTTATGATGAAACCAATGCCAATACTAAAACCCGCCATGTCATAAATCTTCATCCACCCATCACCCCATCCACGAATTGGGACCAATGTCAAAAGAAAGATTTGAATCAAAGGACAAAGCACGAAGGAAAAATAAAATACAAGTGGATACCAAAGAATACAAAGAAAGACTATCCCTATCAAACTCCATTAGTCAAAGAAACTATGGGGAAAAATCAAAAAGGGAAAAGTATCCATCAAAGATGTCACCAAAAGCGAAAACATGTTTCTCAAGCAACATACAAAGTGTATCAAGCAGTTGGTCCTAATTCTACGTACACTTCCATATCCACCCATTATTGCTCATCTTCCCAAGTTTGGAGAGTCAAAGGTTCCAAAATGACAACCAATCCATCTATTACTCCATCCACGCCTCCACACATGATATCCAATTCTCACATTGACCATGTATTGGCGGTGACCCTTCATCATAAGGATTCAAAAGGCACTCTTTCACGATGGGCGCACAAAGACAGAGTTAACTCCAGTGTCAGCAAAGCAGATCAAGAATCTCAAAAGTTGCATTCAAGTGCACGTATCTTGGCAAAGCAACTTCTACAAGCAGGATATCGATGGAACATTATGACAGAAGCATCAACATCAACACCACCAGGTGGTTCAGCATCAGCTTAAAATCTCTCAGAAAATACAAAAAAATCAGAAAAATGTCCTGAAAAAATGGTCACCTTGATGAAAACCTGGCAAACAGGTGTCTTGGTGACAACAAAAAAATACAAAAATACAAAAAAATCCAAAAAAAATCAGAAAAAGGATTGAAAACAGTAAAGAAAAAAATCGTCCTCTAGTGAAAACCGCTTCGGTGGCGCTTTGGACAAGTACCATGATGAAAACCTGGCACACAGGCGTCATGTGTAGAATCAAGCATCTATGTGCGCCATTTCACAAGAAAGCATCTTATCGCATCCATTATAAGGCCAACATTCCATCCATATCATCCGTTCATCCATGAACTATTTATCCAACCCATTTTTATCCATCTGCATCCAAGGTCCAAGTTACCTTGATCTTGATAAAATTTTGGAGCACACTTTACAGTTGCTTATGGTAGACATCTTGACATGGGTCATTTTCACTGATCTCATCCTATCCAACGCTATCTAAGCCTTGAAGCATTATCTGAATGAGCGTTCCTCTATTTTGAGCACCCTTATCTTATCGCAAGATAATCCATATCCATTTGTATTGAAGAATTCACCCATGGTCATTCAAACATTGCTAGACACTGGGGGCAGATGTTTACATCTTGCTTCGAGAATAAATCTTGATGTATATCATCCAACTTATGAAGTGATCCAAACATTGGAAAACGTGAAATCAACTTGTTCAGATCAATTTGTGAACCGAAATCCAAATCAATCCAAGCAATCCATATCAGTCGCATCTAGTGCGCACATCAGCATCACATCAAATCATCAAAGCTATTTTGTTCCAAATCAAGCTTCATCTTGATCAATCAAATCCAATCAATCATCATCTTGTTTGACTTAACACACTTAGTCAAACTATCATCTTGTGCAGGAGTTTACTCTAGGATAACACAACTTCCTTGGGTTTACAAGTTCATTATCATCGCTCTGTTTGGCTTAACACACTTAGCCAAATTATCAAAACCATAATTACCTTGTTTGGCTTAACACACCTAGCCAAATTATCCTTTTTGTATGAGTTTACTCTGGGATAACAAAACTTCCTGGAACTTACGAGTGCATTATCACTTTTGTTTGACTTAACACACTTAGTCAAACTATCAATCCATCAATCCGATTGATCAACATTAAAGCTTTATTTTCAACAAAATCCCAAAACAAAGCACTGATATCATATCATGTCCATATCCGAATTGTCAAAATCATGCAAAAAGCCAAAAACATTTAGAAAAACTCATCAAAAAATTCAAAAACATTCAAAAAATCCATCAAAAATTTCAAAAACATCTAGAAAATTCATCAGAAAATCCAAAAACATCCAAATCTTTCAAAAAATCCAAAACATCCAAATCATTCAAAAAATCCAAAAATATGTCGCAATATCAGAAAATCTTCAAAATTCATCATTTAGTCTTATCAGTCTTTCACCTTGTCGAACTACGTTGTCTCTGAGCTTGAACGTAGGCAAGGTTGATCTTTGATCATCCCCCGAGACAGTTGGGTCAGTCCTTTAGGCGTCCGTCGCATTGGCAATCCGTTTGCCCATCTAGTCTACATCTTAAGTCAGTCCTTTAGGCAATAAAATGGCAATCTGTTTGCCCATTCATTTATGCATCCGTCGCATTGGCAATCCATTTTCCCATTCATTTATGCATCCATCGCATTGGCAATCCATTTGCCCATTTATTTATGCATCTGTCGCATTGGCAATCCGTTTGCCCATTCATTTATGCGTCCGTCGCATTGGCATCCATTTGCCCATCTAGTTAGGCGTCCGTCACATTGGCATTCGTTTGCTTATCTTTTTTACCTTTAGGTCATTCTTTATGCGTCCATCGCATTGGCATCCATTTGCCCATCTATCTCATCCGCAGTCAAGTCAATTGACACAAAATCCAAAAACATTCATAAAATCTTGAAAATACCAAAAACATTCATAAATCTTGAAAATACCAAAAACAACCTCAAAATATTTGAAAAAACCAAAATGGTGCATCCATTCCATCTCGCTTTCACTCGCAATAATCGTCGTTCCTAATAAATCATCATCGCTTTCACCCTTTGGTGAGTCAGTCAGAAGCAAGTCTAGCAGGTTCTAAAGTGAATGCCTAATCGTCAAAGTCTCGAAGGTCTAAGTCAGTAAGTCAGCAAGTTGGTCAACTCAGAGTATCAATAGCTTATCACCCAATTAGTCCTACCAAAACCCTGATCACTACATGTCCTAGGATGAAGCTTTCCCATGATGGACATAAGCATCAGGTACCCCTCGTAGTATTTTAGTCTTGGCTAGCGATACGAAGAACATCAGCTTGTTTGTTTACTTTATTTTGGTCTTTTTGACTTATCTTATTTTGCACTCATTCCAAGGACCTCTCGATGATGCCTAAACGAAACAGGTTTAGAGAGAAAGGAATGGGGCAATGATCATTATCTTTTTATCTGTTGTGCTTGTTGGATGTTCTTGTAAAATAACTTGGCGAATACTTTCTTTGTTGGGTCCGTCCTAGCAAGGTTTCCGTATGTCAAGTGTGAACAAGATCACTCCTATCTGATTGCCGAGTCAGAGTCCATCACACTAGGCGCCACGCCATCCTGGTTCTTAATACTTTGATGCATCACACCTATGTGTGTTATCAAACATAAAGAAACTTATGCTCTTTATCTCCCATTCCTGGATAAGCAATACATCATCATCTTTCATCATCATCTCTAATAAAGTTGGCTTGTTGAAATTATGCATCTTCTTGGATTCAAGGGTTCATCCCTCTCATTCTTCTACCTTCTTTCATGCTAACAATGCATCCATCCTGTATCCATGCTGCATTCATCCTCTCATCTTGCATAATCACGTCATATCCTTATAGGACAACATCATCCATCTCATCCATCTCACATGCATCGCATAATCATTTAACATGCTTAAAATAATTTAGATTTGTTATTCTAAGCATCTTCCGAACATATCATTTACATCATCATTATCATATAGTCTCATCATCCATACATCCATTTTGAACCTCTTTGTCGTGAGATCCACCTCAAATTGAATCTTTTCGCTTGATCTCTCGAGGGGGCAATGTACTAACGTAATCATTTCCATAGGGGCATCTGAAAAACCAAAGAATTTTTTTAATTTTGACGTCGGCAACATCATTCTTTGAACCAATGCAACGAGTACATTGCTTCAAAGAGGGGCAAAATGTAGACATCCAAAAATAACATTATACATTCCGCTTTAACTAACATCATGCATTCAGTTCTTCTGCTAATCAATTAAAGCAATTTATTGATTTAATCCTAAGGTTCATCAAGCTTAATTAAATAAATCAAATTATTTAATTAAGTTCCTAAGGTTCTTCTTATTTGATTTAATAAATCAAACTGATTTAAAATCAAATATCAAATCCCTAAAATCCCCCAAGTTAATTAATCTAAATTTAATTAACTTTTAATCACAATTACCATTCTCTAGCTTTTGACTCAACTAGAGTCAAATCTAAACTCCTAACTAACCCACCCACTTGCACCAATAAATCATTTATTTGATTTATTATTTCCTCTAATTACATTCAAAATGGAATATTCTTCCAATTTGAATCTTCCCCCCAAAAGGGACTTGTCCCTTCCAACAAGGTTTTAAATGCTATTTGCATAAGTCAACATGGCATTTATTGCACCTTTCATCCCCCCAAAACATGTCAAGTCATTCAAATTCAAATTTGAAATCGGCACATTGGCCAAGACTTGCACATTCCTCACCCTCTCACACTTTGACAAGTGGCATCTTGTCATTGGTTTGTGAATAATCCCACATTCCTCAAAATCTCTCAATATTTCAATCTTTCAATCTATAAAATGCAGAGCATTACATACACAACACACAACACTTTTGCATGCAAGGTTACTCTCTGATTTTGAGAACTAATCTTGCTCCATCATCTTGGCATCATCTTGCTTATCATGGATTGGGAAAGGGCAGCTTCCTACACAACCAAGTTGCACCAATCCACCATAGGATAGATATACTTCATATCTTCTTTACATGTTAGGATTTGTTTGGTCATTTGCTAATATTTTGAAGAATGTAGTATTATTTTATGAAGACATTGGATTTGTTTTTGGTTATACTAATCATGCTAATAAGATGTATATGTTTTAGTTTTTAACCAAATATGCAGATTTTGATGTCTACAGTAGTTAAAGAGTAATCTGTAAAAGATGAATTTCCTTCAATTTTAGAATGGGTGGAATTGGAAAGAAGTTGATCTACTTAACCTAACTTCTCAGATAGTTTTTGAACCAGGATGAGGAGCTATGATGGAGATAAGTGCTATACCAGTGGATGGAATCTGCATGAAAAAGATGGGAGCAGATTTTCTACTCCTCTTGTATCTTCATAACTCCTTATTCCACAGCATGGTTGGTCGAGCAAGCTCCATGCATTTATTTTCTAAGAGAAATTTCTATTACATCTTCTCCATGACTCTAGCTCTCAAAGGTGATAAGTACATTTTGTATCTTCACAACTCCCATTTCCCTAGAATGATTAGAATCCCCTTCACCCAACATGGTTGAAAAATTCACTAGTAGAAGCTTGGAATCATCCATTTACTTTTAGAGCCACATTTGTATTACGTTGTCACCAATAGAAGCTTGGAATCATGCATTTATTTTTAGAGTTACATTTGTAGTAAGTTTTCAGTAGCACAAACCTTGAAATTGGAATAAATTTGTATCCATTCTAATGAGCACCAACTTGGAATAAATTATTAAATTATGTCTATGTAAAGTGACACACTAACATATGTTATTTATACAAAACATGAGATTTCCTGCTCTATAGCTACTCATCTTTAGAAATATATGTAATAATGTGACTTTGAAATTCAGTTGCAATAAAATAAATGGTTGTGTTGTGTTATTCTTCGTTATTCATTTAAACTCATAGTAAAGAGTTATTTTCTGATTTCAAAACTTCAATGTCTATTAATATATTCAAATCTTTTTTTTTTTTTCCTTTGAGAGATTAAGTAATATAGTTTATGCAATATGCACTTGATAATTCATGCTTATATTAGGCTATCAGGGGAGGGAAATCATTCGTTCCACCAATGTTTATGTGTTACAACAATTTTCTTACTTTTGTTGACTTCATCAGTATATCGGGTAGTGCACCTTATGATTCATCTCGGTAGAGTATTGTTACACGGATACAAGGTTGTGTGCTATTTTCTTCGGGCCATCGACGCGGCTATGGCAGGGGTTCCACCGATAAAGCATTGTTAGGTTGATGCTAATGGTATTGAATTTTGTTAGGAATGGGGGAAGGACTATGAGTTCAAGATTTCAAATCTATTTTATGGATGCTATGTAGGCTATAATATGGATCTTGTCACACCAATTTCTACAATTTGCATTCATCATAAAATCAAAATGTGGTATATTTTTGTGGTATATCTATTTAAGAAATAGATGCATGTATATTTAAAAGTAAAACATAAAGAAATAAAAATGAAAAAATAAAGTTGCCATCAAATTGACAAAAAACCATTATAAACACTAAATTTTGTCGTTATTGATTTCTATTTTATTTTTTTGATACATAAGAGCCATTTTTTTATTAATATAATTTTGAAGTACACGCGTCCACCATGTAGATAATTTAAGCAAAAATATATCATGCTACCCCTCCTATCACAATTTTGTTTACAACAATGAAACGATATCAAAATAGACCCCAGCAAATACTAACCGGAAAACCCCATTAGTAATATTGACATCGATTAACCAGATGAGACTACCAAAGCATAGATGAACCAAAAAATATCATCTTTGAGACAAAAAATAATTATCATCGATTCACCAGTTTATAGAAATTTATTTAACCATGCAAATTCTTCAAATTCCTCCTTCCAATCCTCACTGTCGACCACCATTAGACCAAATATTTTTTCTAGAAAATTCACAACAACCGCAACAATTGCTTGATGTCACATTAATCTAGGTCTTTCAAATCCAAGAGAAATGGGTATATCTTCATTGTGTCCTTTGTTCTCACTCTCTCCACATTGCAAGGCCATGAGCAGCCTCTGCCTTCAACCACCACATGAAGAATCTCACCCATCCCTCCAAGCAAGTCAGGTTTAAACATTTTGAGCATTAAGCTTCTAGCTTCTAGTCTCGGTACCAGGTTTTCTAATAGAGAGGCTAAGAACCAAGAAGAGACCTACAAATTATCTCTTTCATACTCTCTACTTTTTAGGTGGCTAGAACCCAGAACCATTTTCACAGCCATTAACACCAGCGGGTCATAATTTAACAAAATCTGCTTGTGCCTTTGGTCTATGTTGGCCCTAAAGGAAGTCAAGCTAGCCAACCTCTCCATTGTGTGAAGCCAGATGGGGGTATCAGCCCCATACCAAGCCAATTCCACCATAGAAATCTCAATGAAATTGACAAACTTGGAAGACCTATCCATTTGGCTCCATAGTGAAATCTCTCAGTAGAAAAAGAAACTACACTCTTCACACAAAAAGCATTCTGTAATGAAATGCACATTGTGATAGGCTTGCTAACTTAAACTACACTCTTATCTTTTTCAAGCCACGGGGAGTACATCTCTGATGTGGAGGAGGAAGATGTTCTTTATCTTAGATTTTCTAGCTCCTTCTTTAGTTTGTCATTTTTCTTAATTAGTTTTTCGATTTGTGCTTTTGTAAATTTTGCCACATTTATGTTCAATTTTGTTGTCTCCATAGGATTGGTATCTCCTACTCATTCAACCAAGAGATGTCCAAATACTTGGTTTGGATTACTAATTATAGTAAGTATTTTAGCATGGGGATATAGTTACCAAATAAGCAAGGTGGCTTCATCTGGGTTGCACTAAGATCCTAAATACATTTTTGTCACTTGCTCTTTTGTTAAGTTCATTATCTTATCCCCTCTTTTTTCAAAATTTATCAAATACAATGAAAGAGATAATATCCCACCCTGGTAGGAGCAACACTCTAGCTTCTTGAAGTAATTCCCTTCCTCTTTCAGGAGTGATGGACTGCATTTCCTTATTTACCTACCTTTTCAATTCCTCTAGAGAAGTTGCCTTCTATTTAGGAGTGATATCTTGTATCTTTTGTCTCATTTTGTTGCCTTTATATTCATAAAAAATATATTTAAATTCAAAAGATTTAACAAAATCACAATTACAAATAAATTGATGTCCATTCCTAACCATCACATCATCGGATATTTCATTCAATGCCCCAAATATTACAATATTCTTCTCTTGAGGGGGCTCTTACTATGCAATCATAGGAGCACTTATTTTTTTGACCTGCCCACCCTCTTCATTACCCTGCTCTTCTTCACTTATATTAGTATCTACATGTGAAGGTATGTAATCCAAGGTCTCTATGTCTTCAACTTGTACTCCTAAATGGGTTGCGTGAGGTGCATTAAAAACAACTGGGGGTGCTTCCTTTACTAGTTCATTGACATGAGCGATGAGTTGCTCAATTCTCGCTAAAGGATCTTGTATCTCACGAGATGACTTTGAATAAGATGGGACATTTTTTCTCTTCTATTCCTCTACAAGCATAATCCTGTTACAGGTGGCCATTCTTTCCTTGGTGGAAGCCTCATCATGGTTTCTTATGACATCTTTGATTGAGAATGAATGTTCATACCCTGATAGACCCTGCAATAATCTTGCCTTGTGAATAAACCCTTCTGCATCAAATTGTTTCCTTACATCACCTAGAGGTAGGTTGTACTACGCTAATTTACCATTAATTTTACTCATATCATTCATTGGAAACCATTGTAAAGTCTCCAAAACATAAGGTGTTGGGCATAATTGATTGTTTGCTATGTCCTTTGATGTTTTTAGCATCAGATTATGTCAATTGCCTCACAATTTCTAAATAAGAAATTCGGTCAGGAACTACTCATGGCATCAAGTGTGGAGCCCCTTTGAACCCATAAACCCTTATCACTATACAATTAGGGAAAGCATACCAATCTCCATAGTTATGATTCATTTTATTTCTCCGGTCATTTTCCTTTGGTCTTAGAAATCTTTGTAATTATGGGGATAGGTTATAATTTCATGGATATCCCAGCAACTTCATCAATGGTTTTACGAAAAATTCTATAAAATAAAGGTAATGAGACCTACCAAATCTACTGTCCCACAATGAAGTCCACATTTTTACAGGCTTTAAATCTCCATTTTCATCTATATATTTTATCCTTATTTCTTCACTCCCGGCCCCTTTGACTTGTCCCTCATACAAAATAAAATGCATAAGAAAAGAATAGTGTTCAAAATTAATATTATCACTATTATTTTTAATCTTTTCAAGCCCTCAATGCAGGGTGTTGGCCAAGTAGCTAGCATAATCAAATGGCCTTCCATCCTTTCTCTATATGTCTCTAGCTAAGACCATTAGGGCAATCGACATGAGAGGTAGAACCTCTACTCCCAAAACCTAACCAACTAAATAATAGGTGTATCGAAAATACTCTTCAAACAAATCTTCATGGAAATGAGGGTTTTCACTACTAGACAACCTCCATGGACCGTCAAATAAATGCACCATTCGTGCACCATCCAGAAGTGGCGTGTAAGGATAGTTTGACATTTTTGGAAAATCAGGACCTGAATTGGCTCTTCAATCTCTGTTCAATCCTCTCAACCTAGTTTTTGGATCTAAAATGCTAAATTCTTCTCTATAGATGTCTTTCGATGATCTTCTAGACAAGGTAACAACTTGGACAACTTTTCAACTTGACAACTTCTTTTCAATCTTGCTCTTGAATATGCCCTCAACCTAGATCTACAAATCATAAACTAAAGAGAGGGAAAATTATTGTTTTATTAATAGAAAGGGGTTTGCCTTGGTCAAACCCTATTTTTGTAATTAAACCTTGTAATAAAATAAAATGAGATAAAGGAATTATAAATTAATAAAATGTAATATTGTAAATCACCAAATTGTAGCAATAAAGTGTCACAAACATGTATGAAGTGCCTCCAATGGATGTATATCTTGACTCCTGCTTGAATGTGATATATCTTGAATTGAATGCTAGCTTGAATCATGAAACTGCACATCACAATTGTTAGCTTAGAAAAAACATGATGCATGATGAATTTGACATGATGCTTGATACTTGAATAATACTCCAAACCACTTGATAAAAAAATATTGAAGGCTTTTGAATGCTCTTGTAAACACTTGAACATTCTTGTGAACTCAAATTTTCTATAAGGATGCCCATTCAACTTGATAGGTCACTTGATTTTTTATTAGTAGAAAAATGAATGGAATGACCTTGTATTTATACTTGTTTATGCCAAATTACCTGATAAATGCACCATCCGTGGACCGTCTTTTAGTCTTGTCATCATAGAATAACATTTATTTCAAATATCTCGAAGTTGATGATGCCCTGGGATGACACATCAGTCTTTCACCAATAGCCACCCTCTCAACGGATGGACACCTATCCTTCTTTCTATTGGTGGGATGCTAGATAATGTTTCCCCGATGCACCCTAGTTCCCCTGATGTACTTTATACATTCGATAATTCATGCCCATGGTTATAATTCATGGTTACTTTTGTTGACAACTTCACTCTATCGGTATATCATAGAATAACATTTAATTCAAATATCTCGAAGTTGATGATGCCCTAGGATGACACATCAGTCTTTCACCGATAGCCACCCTCTCAACGGATGGACACCTATCCTTCTTTCTATTGGTGGGATGCCAAATAATGTTTCCCTGATGCACCTTGGTTCCCCTGATGTACGTTATGCATTCGATAATTCATGCCCATGGTTATAATTCATGGTTACTTTTGTTGACAACTTGACTCTATCGGTATATCAGCAGAGCACCTTACGAGTCAGACCAATAGAGTATTGTTACACTAATACTAGGTTGCGAGCTATTTGTATCAGGCCATCGGTGGGGATGTGATGGGGGTTCCACCGATGAAGTATTGTTAGGCCAATAGTATTGAATTTTTTTAGGAATGGGGGAAGGACTAGCACTATCTCACTACAAAAATTTCAAATTTGTTTATGGATGCAATGTAGGCTATAATATGGATCTTGTCACAAAAATTTCTACAATTTGCATTGTTCATAAAATCAAAGTGTGGTATATTTTTGGGATTATTGATATGTAGAAGATAAGTGGGGTGGACTCAGTGGAGGCTAGTTTATTTGTAAATAAAAATTAAATTTCCGTTTAAGAGATCTATGGATGCTAAATCTACAAAAGTTAGTTTTGACAAACCTTTCCATGGAAATCAAACAAAACATAAAAAACTAAGCATCTCTATGAAATATTGCCTCATGTTAAATATGCTAAAATAAGACATTAAAACAACAATAAATGCTAGATAAACTAATTAAAACCATAAACATCATGGTGCATACGTATTCCATTTTGGATTGGTGCACCCTTGATATGTCAAGGAGCCCTTTTCCCAATCCTTGCTAAGCCTTAAGATGATGATAGACAAAGAGATACAAGATGAACTCAAATGCCTATAGTAAGAATGCTCAAATTGTAGATGATTAAAATGAAGGATAACCTCTTTATTTATCGAAGAATTTAATGAGAGAAGAGGAAAAGGGGATGAACATGGGATACAAACCTAACCAATAGGAACACACCACTTGTCATCATGTGAATGCGCAAAGGATGTGCAAGTTTTGATGAATTTTCCCATAAATGCCACTAGTTGAAATTTGAAATTTGAAAATAACATTAATTGCATGTGGTTGAGAGTTTTAGGGGGGGAATTTGTTTGGACAAAAAATGTCAAAATAATGGAGTTAATGAGGGAATATTCTTTGGGAATATGCATTGTGAGGAAAATAGAGTTTTAATAAATCAAAATAAATGATTTATTGTTTAAGTGGCAAAAGCTAGAGGATGGGACATGGATTACAGTTAGCATTAATCAAGGATTTGATTAATTAAGATAATGTTAGGTGATTGTGAAATTTAAATTAAAAAATTGTATTTATTTAAATTGAATGAGAAGATGAAGAAAATTTAGATATTTAATTAAAATTTTGGATTTATTTAATTAAATGAAGGAACTTTAGGAGATTAATTAAATAATTTGATTTATTTAATTAAGGAGATGACCTTAGGAGATTAATCAAATAAACTTGATTTATTTAATAGATGGGAGAATATGATTAAATATGAAGAAAGCATGATGTCAATTTCGCATGTCTACAAGATAAAATTTAGATTTTAATATCACAATTTCATGGATGATGGAATATAGAACCCTAGTTCCCTTAATATACTTTATGCATTCGATAATTCATGGTTACTTTTGTTGACAACTTGAATATATTTGTATATCGAGGAGATCACCTTAGGAGTCGACTTGATAGAGTATTGTTACACCAATACTAAGTTGTGAGCCATTTTCATCAGGCCATCGACAAGACTGTGATGGGGGTTCCGCCAATGAAGCATTGTTAGGCCGATTATATTGAATTTCATTAGGAATGGAGGAAGGACTATCACTACATCACTACAAAATTTGAAATTTGTTTATGGATGAAATGTAGGCTATAATATGGATCTTGTCACACAAATTTCTACAGTGTGCATTGCTCAAAAAATAAAAGTGTGGCATATTTTTGTGATTATTGATATGTGGAAGATAAGTGGGGTGGACTTAGTGGAGGCTAGCTTCTTTGTAAAGAAAAATTAAATTTCCTTTTAAGAGATCAAATTTAAACTTTAATATCACAATTTCATGGATGATGGAATACAATATAAAATATCATCAACTACAATTTGGCATGTGATTCATGAAGTGCAATATAAAATAAAATATCATGTAGTGTATTGATTCATAGTTTATTTGAATACAATATAAAATATCATCAACTAAAATTTGGAATATGATTCAAGCAGTGAAATATAAAATAAGATATCATTAAGTGCAATGATTCACAATTTCCATGTTCATTGAATACAATATAAAATATCATCAACTACAGTTTGGACTTTAGAACAATGGAAACTGATTCATGAAGTGCAGTAAAAATACCTAAAACCTACTAATTCTCTTCCATTTCCCAAAAAGAGCTAGGGTCCTCAAACTCATGCTTATCTTGAGATAAAGTAAAAGAGTCATCTTGATTCTTATTTTTCTCTTCACTTTCTTCGGCATGTGTCTCAAATTCAACATTCATTGTCTGATTTGTGTCAATTTCAATATCATTTGCATATGTCCCAGTCCCACTGCCATTGCCACTAGTACCAACACTTGGAATTGGAGTTCCTATGTTGCACAACCCGGTCCCTCTTCTTTCACATGTGGACCTCCAGATTGTGAGTGCCCTTTCAAAAGATCTTTTTTTGATATTGTACACTATTCCTTTCATCCTCAAGCAATTTTCCAAATTCTTGTCGAGTTTGTTTCTTAACTTTGATTTTACTAACCCCAATGTACTGAAAACTCTCTCATCCTCCACCATCCCCAATATCATTGTTTCACATAAATCATAATGTTTGGAATATTATGATATTGAACGATGCAATATTTCACTCTAACCTAAGCTTGTCCAAACCTTTTTTATCGATCCCAGTTCAAAGGCCTTCTCCTTGCCCATGGATTTATAATAGTCCCTCATAGTTGTTGAAAATGTCCTACATTGTTGTCTAAGCTTATTTTAATTGAAAATTCCTTCTATTTTTTGCTCATTGTATGTTGTACCTTTTTTGAAAACTGTTTGATCAAGATTTTTACTTGATCATGAAAATATGTTGGGTTATTTCGGTTTACCCAAAATTGAGGATACACAATACCCGTGGATTCAAGTATTTCATGTCGAGGGAATCTTTCACGAATCTCTTAGGAAAGATATTTTGCAATCTCCTTCAAATTATCACTAACAAATTTCACAATGTCACTAAAATCTTCCTCGTTAACAGCTATTTCTCTAGTAGAGCACCTAGCTATCTTACAATAGTAAACAGGTATCTCATATCCACATACATAGATACATAATTTTCTTCTTGCATTAAACTGTAAATAATTATCAAGATTATTCAAATAAGTAATTTTCTACCACATCAAATAATTTACACCTTCTTCTGTTAGATCAAGATATAGATGATCGAGGGAAAATCATGTAAGTTTACGTAGTTTGGCATATTAAAAAATATACATAATTTTGTCTTGGGATTTCTTCACATGATTGTTCATCTCATCCAGCATGGGGAGAAGACTAGCTAAAGTCAAGAGTGTCTCTATAATGCTTAATCTATGTAAGAGGTCAGGAGCTTTGTCTACTATGTTATGATGCTCGTACATCACTCCAATCAAGGATTGATATTCTGAAAGAACTCATTGTGTTGGTCCATGCTGGGAGATCCATCTGGTATTGACATCCTTGAGAAACTTGTTTCTAAGTGTTCTTCCCTCATCAAAATATTGAAATTCAAGGAAATATTTGGGACTTCAAGAGAAGTATGCGTGGATCTTGCGAACTATATTTTCAAAGTAAGATACTGTAGGAAACTTGCTTATAATTTTGAATGCTAAATTCATTATGTGAGCCATCTAGTGAATACAAAGAATGTATGGTGCACATGTAGTTTGTAACTTTGTGCAAACACCACTCCACTGACCTTACATCACTGTAGCTCCATCATCTCTACACACACCAACGTTTTGGCAATTGTCAACTCAACCATACCTAGAATTTCATTCAAATATTTCTTGACTAGCTCAACTAGATTTTGTGATGTTGAATTGTCCTTCATTTTATGATCACTAAGAAGATGAGCTTGGTGAACATTTTTTTCTACAATATACAAATGCATACATACCCAAGAATTATTGTCTACCATAGTAACTTCATCTAAAGATAATGCACTGAAATTTGAATCTTTTACTTTCTCCTTTAAATCTTCCTTTTCCACTGTAGGAAGACAATTCACCCATTCCCATCCAACGTTTACTGACAAATATGAGAAGAGAAAGTGGGGAACACTCAAATAAGATAATTAATCAAAATATTATGGGTAGTCTGTCATAGGACACCCCCTAGACAAAATATGAAAAACAACACTCATCTGAATAATTTTTGATAGATTTGTTGTTGCCATGGCTTTTCTAAAATGAACCTCAAGTGTACCTTGAAATTTTTCAAGCTTCAACATTCTATGGTTATCCTCTTCAAAATCCATGGCATACTTAACATGAAGCCATTCTTCCTTTTATTTCCATCGTACGATGGATGGTTCATTTTTGTCTATGATTTGTTTTTCATAAAATTTACTGATATTATTTTCTATAGTGTCAAGCTTTAACTGCAATGTCTTGTCTCTTCCATATTTCCAACTAAAAAACATACATTTGACCTCTATTTCCTTTTCAATATCATTTTTGTTTGATACCCCCACTGGTACAATGAATGGGTACTTTGACAACCAACCAAGTTGAAAACTCCTCATCATTTCCCACTCAGGCCCCAATTTTTATTTTCCTTTTATTTTCTTGCTACCGACATCATCCTCATCCAAGTCAATTATCTCATTTTGGCTAACTAGGGTATCCCTTGGAACATCTTCTACGGTATTTCCATCCTCGTTTGATACATTTTGATTTAACTCAATGACAATCTCACCTTGACCTTCTTGTGGTGGTGAGGTATAGCCAATGCCTTCTTTAATAATATTTGGTGGAAGAGTTGATGATGTAGCTCCACCTTTATCTGATAGATCAGAAGCTTTTCCTATTCCAAAGTAAGACTATATGGTACCTCCACATTTTAGGTATTTTGATGGCCTCCTAGTCTCTTCATTACCATAAGCAGTCTTATCCTTGTTGCTCGACATATTGATCTCTCACTTCGAATAAAAGTTGGAAAAATATGTCTTTTTGTTTAAGGAGGGACTGATAAAGAATATAGATCCCATTCCCTACTCCAAGTTGTGTTTGAGACTGAAGCAAGAATGTAAAACAGATAAATAAATATTATTATTATAACTAGTAACTAATAATAGTAAGAAGAAATGATCACTCGCCTTTAATTCTATTTTTTTAGCTTTCATTGACTTCTGAATAAAGAAGTAGAACCTCATAACTGAATAAAATGTGTAAGAATAAATAAAAGTTTCAATTGTATTTATATCAATCCATATTTGGTAGATTCCATGGGATTTTTAAATGGTATGTTAAAATTTTGGAAAATCCTGTGTGCTTATACAATGATACTTTGTAATTTTCAAGGCTAAATGTGCCCTCAAATGTTATTATTTTTAAATATTATTGGTTAAATAGGTCCTCATAAGAAATTATTTATAAATTTTAATTGTAAAAATGAGTCTTCACAAGCAACTATTTTTAAATTTTTAATTGGAAAAATGGGTCCTCATAAAATGTTGTTTTAATAGTATTGGGGAATATGTTGTTGTTTTATGACATGCTACCAAGATTCCAAGAAAAAATACCTATCGGTCCATTGCAAATGCGTATTCTGTTATGGACAATTTATTGCCTAAACATGCCTCGTAAAAAAAAACATTAGCGAATGGATATGCATTGGACTGATAGTTCATAAAATCTAGGCAATTTGGACACCATGTTGGGTATGGTAAAATCACCAATTTCGACTTGCCCGATTCCTAAAATTCACCATTAAATTTTTCCCTATATGCAAGATCTAATGTTAACATCTAATGCAATGCAAAACTTCCATAATTGACCTAGAAATGCATCTTAATCAGAATAAAAAGATGAGACATCAAAGGTGTGCACTTGGAAACCTGTAAGAGCTTCATTGAAGACCTGAAATGCTAAAAATTCTAAAATTAATGCCTACTAGGACTCATACACTAATCTGGGTGATTTAGTTCCATATTAGGTTTTTGGGGAAGAAATAGAAATATGGCAATGTTGATCAAGGATCTTCAAAAATCTAGAAAATTTCTTGTAGTAGGACTCATAAGCTAGTCTTGGCAATTTAGTCCTAGATTAGGGTGTATCGGGAGGAACAAAAATCTAGCAAATGCAAGTCTAGAACTCATGAAATCTATAAAATTTACTGTACTAAGACTCATATGCCAGAAGTGGCATGTAAGGCTAGTTTGACATTTTTGGACAATCAAGACCTGAACTAGCTCTTCAATCTCTTCTCAATCCTCTCAAGCTAGTTTTTGGATCTAAAATGCTAAATTCTTCTCTATAGATGTCTTTCGATGATCTTCTAGACAAGGTAACAACTTGGACAACTTTTCAACTTGAAAACTTCTTCTCAATCTTGCTCTTCAATATGCCTTCAACCTAGATCTACAAATCATAAACTAAAGAGAGGGAAAATTATTGTTTTATTAATAGAAAGGGGTTTGCCTTGGTCAAACCCTATTTTTGTAATTAAACCTTGTAATAAAATAAAATGAGATAAAGGAATTATAAATTAATAAAATTTAATATTGTAAATCACCAAATTGTAGCAATAAAGTGTCACAAACATGTATGAAGTGCCTCCAATGGATGTATATCTTGAATTGAATGCTAGCTTGAATCATGAAACTGCACATCACAATTGTTAGCCTAGAAAAAACATGATGCTTGATACTTGAATAATACTAAAAACCACTTGATAAAAAAATATTGAAGGCTTTTGAATGCTCTTGTAAACACTTGAACGTTCTTGTGAACTCAAATTTTCTATAAGGATGTCCATTCAACTTGATAGGTCACTTGATTTTTTATTAGTAGAAAAATGAATGGAATGACCTTGTATTTATACTTGTTTATGCCAAATTACCTGAAATTACAACACTAGAAGATGACATTAGATCTAGGAGGATAAAATCTCGTCAAGAATTTGAATTTTATTTTATTTTGGGCCACATGAGACTCATACAAAAAAAGTGGCATATGAGTGCCATTATGTTGGGCTATGGGATACATTTTTCAAGAAAGGCTTAGATTTATGTGAAATTAGGATTAGGGCCCCAAAGCGTAGGTGAGACCCATATGCCCAACGAGGTGTATGAGTCCCAGATCACTAAATTTGGGGCATACTGTAGACACTCAAAAATGTACTGATTGGTATTATACAGTCAAAATAGGTTTATTAACATGATTTCCTTTGAAGCCCATCCTCTTTTCACTTAATTAATTGAATTAGCCTTGCTAATTAATTAATTGCATCATTTTCGTCTATTAACCTAATTTATCAAATTAGATTCAGTCACCCCCCCTTCACGATAAAATTTCATCTAACTACATTAAATAAATCAAACTATTTAATTTTATTCCCTAAGTTATCTTATTTAATTTAAAAATAAACCCAAGTTATTCAGTTATATATCATTTCATCTCTCCACCATTTATTAAATAATTTCATTTAATAAAAATCACTTTAATTCCTCCAAATGCCTTTATTGTGTGATTAAACCTTGTTTAATTAACAATTAAACTTATTTTCCTCTAAAAGGGAATGTTCCCAAGGAATATTCCTTATTCCCCTTTTTTGCATAATTAAAAATTTATTTTAAATTGAAAATTTACATTTTCCTTGTCCATGAGAATATTCCAAAAGGAATATTCTTTCTCCTCCAATCAATTAAGAAAAGGATATTCTCACTTGGCTTCAAATGCAAGTTATCTTTTAACCTCTTGACCAAGTCACCTTCTGACTTATGTGTGCAGGTCAAAAGTGTGTTTGTTTGAACTAAATGTGAGCCCTTTATTAATTTTCATCTTGCATTCTTATCTTTTAATGATAATACATGATCCATGCCTCTTCTTCCTTTCATCCTTGACCATTCATTAATATTTTTGATCTTAACCCTCCATTTCTCATTTTCTCTTCTATAAATAGAACCCTTTTTGGAGACAAATGGATCCATCTTTTAATTGCAAACCTATGTTGTTGAACTCACTAGCATTCACACACATAATTTCCTCACTTTAACTTGTTTTATTTTAATTCTAATTGCATAGTAGCTTAAAGCATCCATTAATGGATTTGTTGCATCCATCTTAGTTTATATATGAATTGGGGTTTGTTGGTTATTTTTTAAGAAGAACCAATCCTAATCCCATCCCTTACGTATGGATCTACTAGAAATCTATTATTAGAAAGATTGAGGATTGACCAACACCTAAGTGAGGTAGTTTGAACCCCACTTCTTCTCTTTAGGCTTTGTGAGACCCAGGAGGGTAATCTTACTCATGCTCATAATAGACCTACATGATCAAGAGAATTTCCAATCACATATGTATTCCTTAAGAAGTGCAAATAAAATAATATCATCAAATGCTTGGCAGACCTCTTACAAAATTGTTATTTATTGCTAGGAATATGCTAATACTAAAGGTCGATATGTTCTGATTTAAAGTATATTATAAATTCATTCCCATTCTAAATCTTCAGCCAAGTTCATCTCAACTGCAAGATAAACTAACTAAAATACCAGTGCCCAACCTAAGGGAATAATGGAATCATATGTGCTATCAATCAATAATACAAATATATTTAAACATCAGTAATCACAGGACTATTAGCATGCTACTTTGTGGCATCCAACTCACTATGTTTTAAAAAATCACTTCCTTACCAAATCCCACATCCTTTTCCCACAAACTAACGACCTTATTTTAGCATTAAATCAACTCATTGAATTGAACAAAAAATTAACCCATTCATTCAGTGAAAATGATAGAAGCCAAATGAAACTAAAATTAATAATTTCATTCATGATTCATACGAAAAAAACATAGGAGAGCACATATTTTAGAACTAATATTTTCTCGCTTTACTGATATTGCTTTGTAAAACTATTTAAGATCATCATAAAATATGACTTATGCCCTCGACTAGCATCTGATATATTCACTAATTCATCTATTTACATTCTTCTTATCTTCGAGTATAGCTTTCACCTTGACCTTTCTTAGACTCAAAATTTTCATTGAAATCTCTTTTTTCAGCCTTGAAATTTACTTTATAAAAAGGGGAGCAACAAGCATTTGACTGAGTTACAATCTCATTTCACTTCATTTCAAAACCTCATTTCAACTGATTCTCAAATAAATCCGCACATGGTTTTATGTAATCATTTGAGAATAGGGGAAGGGAAAAAATAGAGCACATGCACAAGGTGTCATTAGTCATTGGTACCACATCCACGTTGAACAAAAATATTTTTTATCATATTAGATGGAGGACTTCCACATTAGCATGGAAGAGTAAAAGACCAAAAACATAGACATATTGATAAGAATGCCTCCCATGCAAATACCATGGTTTCATCAAAAATAAAAAAAAAGAGTAGACTTTATTTTAATTCTTTAGCATAGAAGGATGCTCAACCACTCCTTGTTTGCAAAAAAATTAGAGGAACCATCAATACATCATCATCAGAGCTCTCATATGGCACTAGAGAGAGAAGATATTGTTTGTACCCTGAGTCATTGTCACCTTCAGCATCTGAAGGACTAAAAAAGAGCACAATTGGTAGAATTATGCTTCTCCAAATAGGCCCTATGACCTTTGTCCTTTCTCTTGGCCTTCTTCACAGGCTTAGCATGTTCCTTTCCCTTAAATTTGACCAATTGTTTGGGAATGGTCATGTTTCTTAAATTGTAAGTACTCTGGACAATATATTTATTCTTGTGACCTCGAGCCCTCCTCTTAGTCTTTGAAACCTTAGAGGATTCCTTGTTTTCTTGCTTAGTTATAGACATATCCTCATAACACTCAAACACATTAAGCTGGCTAGACCTCCTAATAGGATAAATTAGCATACCTATCTTTCTCATCTCTTAGAACAAAAGATGAAAACTAGCTAGTCTAAAATGAGAAAAATTGATAACTCAAAAGCTTATGAATCAAATCTCCAGGGAAACAAACCTTTCAACTCAGGGTGAATTAGCAGCCTCATATTTCTTCACTAACCCACACCTCACATTCACTATAGAATTGAAAGATGGTGATAATGGACAGGCAATCTGCATTAAATAGACAATTTGGAGCATGGAGAAACTAATGATTCAAGAAATCCTTGCGTGAGTGACTTGATAACTTAGCGGCTTAGCTTTGAATCTAGGCAATTGATATTAGAGGATTTTAAACTTCATCCATGGTGATCATGAGCATCATTTTTCAGCCTTTAGTAACTTCCTCCTAAAAAGAAGTTATGGCACCTTAAATGCTACCACATTTTCCCTTAATATTGATTAATCATATGTGATTTGATAATTACCATGCATCACCAACTCAATCTATGCTCCTCATTAATATCGGTGAAGTACATAAAAACGGAATTTTTAGGAGAACAATTCCTTATACAATTCATCTCTCATGTCGAACTTTCCCCAAATTCTAGGGTATAATCAACTGTGAGAGTATTATCACGATGAAGTTAAATCCATGGGATTATCCCACTTTAAAACCATATCAATGGTTCCCCATTCATCCTGCTACTTTATTTTTTGCTTTATACACTGTCCTTAAGAGTTTACAACATTTTCCCTTTTCTAGCAATAGCCATTACCTATCGCTGATGCATCTCATCATTTATCACCCCCATTAGCGATGCAAGTATGCATGTGATGAAATATTAACCCTGGATCTATGGCCCATCCTCCATCACACTCATCCTCCCATTGCACATTGCAAATTTAACTTCACACTTTGGATCCTATTGATGATGAGAGATACAACAAAGAGGTAAAGTTCAGAAATGTACACATGCATGAGAATCAATGATATGAAAGACATCACACATAATATCTATTCAGATTAATGAAAGAAAATTGTGAAGAGAATTCCATCACTCATTTCTCTTTTAGAATTTAAGCCTTGGAATGAATCTGTGATGAGAAATATAAGAAAACACAAAATCACTAGGCCATCACTCATCGCTAATCCTCCTCATACATTTTGCAATAAATTAGCTATGAGAGATCCTCACGATGACATTGATTACTCATATTGTGTATCGCTAATGTACAACTTATCATTTAAAACCTATCCATGATATGTGAAGCTCGAGAGATCCATCATATCACTCATCACTATTTAAAATTTATCTTTTCAAAACCTTTCATGATGAGTGATGTAGAGAATAACATAAGACCTGAGGCCATCACTTATCACTATTACAATACTCAAATCTTAAAAGACATAACCGATAAGCAATAAATCAATGATACAAGGAGAAACAAAGAGTGTTTCTCATCAATACTTGAGATCACGAGCTCAAAAATCTATCCATGATGATTGATAAAAGGAAATACCGCTCATCACCTATTACAAGTTCAAAACATATGCTCCATAAGCAATTTGTGATATGTTATAAAGAGAGATGGTCAATGAACTTAAGTGAAAAATTTCAAGAATGTGTTCGTAAGTCATTCTAATTAAGGGGACCCTCTAGGATTACATGAGAGAAGGGATCAAAAGCTTCAAAGTGATGAAATGAAAGCTATGTAAAGGCCAAAAAGGCCCTTTACTTAACCTTATAAAATAAAACAAACTCAGACCTAGGCATGGGGGACCAGTTACCCTACGACGCTGAATGGAATAAGATGTTTTAATGTGATGACCAATGGGAAATAGGAAGTCAACAATGAAATAGAACATTACAATTATTTATAGCTAAGGGTTTCTTAAGGACCGATTGTAAGTTAATACAATAACCCTTCAACGGTGATGACAAGAAAAACTCTAAGCCCTCATATACCAACCCAATATTAAAAATATCAGAATATTTTAGATGGAACATAAAAAATTTGTAGGTTCCATAGTGGCTCTAGTTGGGGATGTCTATTACTCTAGAACAGAGCAAGAATCAAGAATCTTAGGTGAAGTAGACCAAGAACAGAGAACCAAAACCAAACTAAACAACATATGTAAAATATTTACATAAGTTACATGACCAACCAGTCCTAAAAATGGCACCTCCCTCTGTCAAAAACCTTGTTTTCCATCATTTGCACCATGCCCAAGCAAGAAAAAATATCATGAAGAGTCCACCAGCTGATCATGCTACAATTATTGCACTCAAATACTATAGACATGTGCCTAATTTTTTAATTATCTCTCTCATTCACATCCCTCTATGTGTTGTAATCAGGTGTTAACTAGAATATATGATTAGTGTCCCACTCCACCTTACTCAACTTATCATTATACTTAACCAAATGCTCATTTAATTGTTCTGGGAAAATGAAACATTCATAGTCCATTTCATTTATGTCAGATTCACTAGGACAAACATCACACCCATTTTGTGCAATAAACAAGAAACATTGATATACAATTTCCATTTCAAGCTGGTGTTCATATTCCTTAGAACAATATAAATAAATTATGATGCCCAATGCTAAATATTTTCTTGAAAACTTATTTTCCCATAATCGAGGGCACAATCACTTTTACTTAAAGAAAAATACTTGTTATAAAATGCATCGTTTATATCGTTCTAGACATAAAAAATAAATTTTGTTTCATAACCAATAACATAATTTGATTCTTCCTTTTATCCATCATCTTTCAATTGGAAACAAGTTTTTTCAAAATATGGATCAACTAACTCATAATTGATATGATCAGAAGTAGGGTTTTCAACTATATTGTCAAATGATAGGTCTACTAATTCATGATGAAATTTTGGACATATATTTTGTTCTTCTAAGTATAATTTTTCATTTCCTTCCTCAACAAAAATTTGGTCAAGAACACCCATGTCTATCTCTGTCACAAAATATACATATCCTACTTTTTCTTCATGTAAACATTCATAAACCAAACCTTGGTGACTGTCAATATCAGTTATCCATCATTAAAATCAATCTCCAGAGTTTGAATATAAAAATTCTTGTCTTCAAGTTTAACACTAATCAGATCATTAATATGTTCTAATTCTGAAGTGGTTAGCGTATTTTGCAAGATTTTATCACATGCAATATGTTTATCTATACGTAAAGGTAGAATTTCATGAGTACTGGCACAGTCAAATTCCCTGAGTAATAAAGGAGCCTTCAAGTTATCATTACAAAAAGGTTCGTATTGCATATGAGAGTAATTAAAATTTTCACCTTCATGGTTATCAAATTTTAAAAATACATCAATAGTATTTCAAATTATGACAACATCACCATTCATATTGTTATGCATACATTCACCTTTAGACACATCCTTATCCATTGCTTGAGTGACCTCTTGATATTTTTTACTAAGGTTAGCATTCTTGTTGTTTTGAAACCTCATTTTTTGTTCATAGTCATGCTTTTCTTCCTCAACAACTCTGATCCAATCAATTATTTGATCAAAATATCAAGGCTTCAATTCCTTATGTAGGGTATGGAGCCCTGGCTCATAGAGGTCACAAAATAAGTCAATACAAATTGAATCCTTAGGTCGTAACCTTTAAGGGATTTCTAATTAGGAATCCAAAAACCTTTCTAGTAACTCATATGGTGATTCGTCTCTAAAAGGAAAAGTAGAGGTGTGAAAATGATTTCCTAACACTAAAACAACAGAGGAGAAGTGCAAAGACCAAATTCTTTATAAGTTCTTAAAAAAAATGAGATGAACAAAATATAGGATAACAAGAGTAACAAGAAAAATAGCAGTGACAGAGATAACACCTGATTTATGTGGGAAAACCCTTTCAAGAAAAAAAAAACCAACCAAACCAAGAGAAGACAATTATTATTATAGTAAAATAAATTACAAAACAAAAGTCACAATCCTCACTCTCTGATAGTTAGCTCATAGCAACAGACCTAAGTTTTCATGCACTCACTATTAAAATGTCGTTTTTGCATATAATGAATACTACTAGTTAACCTATCACTCCTTCATCATCACCTTAGTGACTATATATAAATGTAATCAACTATACAAGTCTTACATTGCATTAGTCATACCAAAAAATTGCATGCCTTAATAATGCACCATTCACTAATCAAACAATCTGATCTTCTGACTGATCTGCCCTGCAATCATGCATCGGGCCGCTCAGGCATTAATTCTTCTTGCCTTAATCAGATTCTATCATCAACCGAAACACATCTTGCAATTACAGCTTTCACCGCTCCAAAATTTGACCAATCATTTAGTAATTACTTTCCACATGTCACCTCTCTATTTGTTCGTCGATTCCAATAAAGTCAGGCCAATCAAAAAAATGGATAAAATTTCTTACCGCACCACCGGTCTAGGCCAAAGAGACCACCGTGGTGTAGTGGTAACCCCACAGTACCACCCGCCTACTACTCAGCCTCAACAGTATGGAGGTAGGCATAACACACCACCGCGACAAGTAAAAGGAACCACTTGGTATGCCAATAGGTGCTTAATAAACCATCTTCCACTCTTACCCCTGCCACCATAGAGTTGAGACCAACCCTCCGTAGTATGGTTGTAACTGCTAGAGCCTACAAAAAAACACACCATGCTACCTTTCCTGGACTGTGAGGACTCCACGGTAAGGAGGTAAGCTTCATCTCCAACTGCCAAGGCTTATCGTGCCACCATGATATGGCCAAAATGCCATTGTGGTGTGGTGGTAAGCAAAATTTGCTAACTTTCTCTATTCACTATGGCCACCGCGCTTCCGCGATAGGGAGGTAAAACTTCACACTGACCATGCCCATCCACCATGCTACCGCCAGCCCAAGACAGACACCCTGCGGTATGGCGGTAACACCACCCAACCACGGACAGACCGAAAGAGGCCTGTGGTAAGGCGATAAACCTCCATACCACACCTCTAAGAAGATCTGTTAGCGGTAGAGAGGTAAAGGCTGAGAAAGAAGGTAAGTTTTCCAAGTCTTTTTAGATGTTCAAGCCAGAAGTTGAGGCACTTGTTCCCAACAAGGTCCCATTTGACGAAGACTTCCTGGCTTCCTCTAGACTTCAACATTACTAATGATCATAGGCCCCAAGGCCCATTGAATCTATGCACCATCTGAACTTTTTTGTGCTTACTAGCTCCGTTAAGGCATCTGCAAATTCTTCAAAGTGTCAACCTTTTCTAAACAGACCTTTGCATCTTCCACTATATCCCTCACAAAGTGATACTGCACATCGATGTGCTTTGTCCTAGCATGGAAAGTAGGGTTCTTTGCCAAAATAATGGCACTCTGACTATCACAAAAAAAATTAATATACCTTGCATTAAAACCAATGTTAGAGCACAATCGACTCAGATAAACAACTTCTTTTTAGGCATGTTTTGTTGCCATGTATTCAACCTCTGTAGTGGATAAAGCAGCTACAACCTGTCGATTGCTCATTGAAATGACTACACCACCATTTAACATGAAAGTGTATCCACTGGTGGATCTCTTGTTGCCAATGTCCCCTACCCAATCATAATATACATATCCATGAATGTTGAGTGCTCTCTATGATGCAACCAAACTACCATGGTAAAAGAGAGCATATTTTGAAGTCCCCTTTAAATATATGAACACTCTCTTCAAAACATCTGTAGGACATGAGAATCTGCAAATTGGTTAGTCAACATGACAAAAACAATATAACAGAAATTCCTATCCCTATGAGATAATAATCCATGATTCAAATGCAACCAAACAACAAAATTAGATAAAGCATCTAAACCATGAAATAAACCTATCCCATAGTGGATTGGTGCAACTTAGTTGTGTAGGAAGTTGCCCTTTCCCAATCCTTGATAAGCTTAGTGAGATAGACAATGAGATGCTTGAACTCAAGTTGCCTATAGTGTAAATGTTTTCAAATGTGGCTGTTGTCTTGTTTGAAGGAGAGAAGCCTTCAACTTATAGTTGAGCTTGAAGAGAGGAGAGGCCAAATTGATGAATGTGGGATCATTCATGGGCCAATGACAAGATGCCACTTGTCAAGGTGTGAGAGGGTGAGGAATGTGCAAGTTTTGGCAAATGTGCCAATTTCAAATTTGAATTTGAATGACTTGACATGTTTTGGGGGGATGAAAGGTGCAATAAATGCCATGTTTGACTTGTGCAAATAGCATTTAAAACCTTGTTGGAAGGGACAAGTCCCTTTTGGGGGGAAGATTCAAATTGGAAGAATATTCCATTTTGATGCCATTTTGAATGTAATTAGAGGAAATAATAAATCAAATAAATGATTTATTGGTGCAAGTGGGTGGGTTAGTTAAGAGTTTGGATTTGACTCTAGTTGAGTCAAAAGCTAGAGAATGATAATTATGATTAGAAGTTAATTAATGTAGATTAATTAACTTGGAGGATATTAAGAGGTGACATTTGATAAATCAAATGAGAAGAACTTTAAGGATTTGATTAAATAATTTTGATTTATTTAATGAACCTTAGGAAATTAATCAATAAATTTCTTTAATTGATTAATAGCTAAAATGAATGTTAGTTTGTATGATGCATGATTGCTATTTTTGCATGTCTACAACATCCTAATGTGATCTTCTTGGATTTTCCATAAAATGGATGAGAACTCCCACTACTTGGGAAATTTTTGGCCTTGCATAGACAATTCCATACATTATAATACCAACAACACTTGAATAAGGCACCCTAGTCATGTCCTCCACTTCAGTAGAAGATTTTAGCCAGTCTTCAATAGATAGCTTCATTCCCTGCATAACTGGAACAACTAGTTGCTTGCAATCATCCATACAAAACCTCTCTAGAACTATATTAACATACTTACTCTGACTTACGTAGACCTTTCTACTTGTTCTATACCTAGTTATCTCCATCCCCAAAACATACCTTACAGCACCCAGATCTTTCATTTCAAACTTTGCAAACAATTGAGATTTAAGATCATAAATCATTGACTTACTATTTCCTATGAATAACATATCATCCACATACAAGGTAATAATAAGCACATGATCATTTTTAGATTTATAATAAACACAATGATCAGATTCTGATCTCACAAATACCATAGACAACACAAAAGTGTCAAAATTATGGTACCACATTCTAGGAGACTACTTCAAACCATACAAAGATTTCTTTAATTTGTAGACCAGAGTTTCTTTACCTTTTTCAACAAAGTGCTTAGGCTAGGACATATAAATTTCTTCTTCCAGCTCTCCATGGAGAAACATTTTCTTCACATCCATCTGCTCAATCTAAGTCAGAAGTTGTTGCCAATGACAACAAAAATCTTATAGATGTTAGCTTTTCTACGGGGCGAAATTTTTAGCCATAATCAATTCCCTCTATCTGGGAAAATCCCTTTGCAACCAACCTTGCCTTATACTTCTCTACACTGCCATCTAGACCAGTCTTCTTCTTGAATACCCATTTACAACAAACAGTCTTTCGCCCTTTAGGAAAATGTACCAAATCCTAGGTTTCATTATTCTTCAATGATTCCATTTCCTCATTCATGGCTTCCAACCAAGAATTTGAATCAGATATGCTAATAATTTCTTTTGCAGTCCTAGGCTCATTAGTGTTTGTAATCAAAACATAGGCACAATTCAAATCTAACATAGAGAAACTATACCTATCAGGTTGTCATTTTTCACGTGTAGACCTTCTAACTGGCTGAGGTTGTGGTTCCTCATCTTCAGAACTCTCAGAGATGCTTGAACTCTCCTCAGCCTCACGTACACGATGTAGTTCCTCTTTTTCTAGAGTCTGAAGAATATGAAATACATCATTCTTCTTTTCTCTTTTACCTATCTCTAGTTGTGGATCAACTACTGAAGGTTTCAACTCATGAAATATTACACTTGTGTTGTACAAAACCTTCTTAGTATAAAGATTCCAAAGCTTGTATCCTTTCACACCAATTCCATAGCTGATGAAGATACATTTAATAGTCTTTTTTTCCAACTTTGATCTTTTCTCATTGGGCACATATGCATATGCCTCAAAGAAAAAAACATGAATATTTCTTAGAGAGGGCTTCTTACTAGACCATGCTTCCAAAGGTTTCTTGTCAACAAGAGTAGAGCAAGGTGAACGGTTTACCAGGTAACATGTTGTAGCCACAACCTCAACCTATAACTTCTGCTCTAGACTTGCACTGCTCAACATACTTCTCACTCTATCTACTAACATTTTGTTCAACCTTTCAGCAACTCCATTATGTTGTGGAGTATAAGGGGTAGTTTCATGCCTTTTAATCCCATGGTCTTTGTAGTACCTTTAAAATTACACAGAAGAAAAATGACTACCATTATCCATCCTCAAACATTTAATTTTCTTTCCAATCTCATTCTCTACCAAATTTTTAAATTTTTTAAACCGACTGAACACTTCTGATTTACTCTTAAGAATTATATAAATGCCCTTATCGAATTTTCATCAATAAAAGTAACATAATATCTAGACTTCGATAATGAAGGAACATTAATTGGACCAAACATATTAGAATGGCCATAATCCAGTACACCAAAATATTAATGAGGACTCAAAAAAAATTAAACAAGTTGTATCTTTCCATAAATACAGTGTTCACAAAAATAAAACTCAAGGTTACAATCATCAACCCCTTCAGCAAGATTTTTCTTTTTCAAATTTTTTAAAGCTTTCTCACCTATGTGACCGAGTCTATGATGCCACAACATGGTGTTCTCTGTAGGGAGTTTCACCTCCAAGTCGTTTGCAGCTAGAGAAGCATATTCATCTTCCTCTACAGGAATAAGTTTTCTTGAATTTATAGAGGCATTGTTGCATTGAACAGGATGTGTATCCAACTTGTATAGAGTGCCAGTATGTACACCCTTAGCCACTACGATTACACCTCTAGCCATCTTACATCCTTTACTGGAGAAAGAAACTTCCACATTAGCATCATTCAACTTATTGACAAAAAGTAAGTTATGAGCCAATCCTGGTATGTGTAGTACATCATCAATCCCTTTGATTCTTTCATCGGGAAATTGTATTTGACTCTTCCATGCCCAAAAATATCCAATTTTGAATCACTTCCTAAGTTCACCTTTCCACTATCATACTTCTCGTACTTAATGAACCATTCTGTATGAGACATCATGTGAAAGGATGTACCTGAGACAACCAACAAGACACCATCGGATGGCTAAGTTGCCAAGGCTACAATGAAGGAATCGTTACTCTTCTTCTTCTTCTTCTTACAATCCTTTCTAATATGACCAAGCTTCCCACAGTTCCAACATTTCACCTTGTACTTTTTACTAGGAGACTTTGATCTCCCTTCAAATTTAGATTTGGACTTCTTGTTCTTCTTTTGGCATTTCTCCTTTGATCTACCTCAAAAAACAAGGGCTTCTTTTCCCATCTCTGAAGACTTCTTTTGCATCTCTTTAGACAACAATGAGGAAAGAACGTCTTCCATCTTGAGAGTAGTGTTTGTACTTCAAAGAGCCATTAGAAGATGATATCAAGTGTCAGGTAATAAACATAATAGGAGCATGCAACGATCCTCCTCCACTATCTTTACACCCACAGATGCCAACTGCCCAACACTCATATTAAATGATTTTAGATGGTCTACAATAGATGCACCTTCTTCCATCTTCAAGGAGTATTGTGGTTGCTTAAATTCTGCAAAATATTAGTGAAATGACAAAACCAACATGATAGAAACAAAAAACCTTATGAAATATTGCATCAAGTTAAATATGCTATATGAGACATTTAAACAACAAGACCAAATGAAGCATATAAAACATAAGTGCAAACCTATTCCATATTGGATTGGTGCAACCTCGAGTATGTGAAGGAGCTCTTTCCCAATCCTTGATAAGCCAAATGAGATGATAGACTATGAGATGCTAAGTGAACTCAAGTTGCCTATAATGATAGTGCTCAAATTGTAGATAATAAAATGAGAGAAGAGGTATTGAATTTATAGGAAATATTGAGAGAGGACAAGCCAAGATTGAGCAATGTGGGACTAAAACCCAACAAATGAGAGAGAGACACTTGTCACAATGGGATTGGCCCATGCTTGTGCAAGTTTTGGCCAATGTGCCCATTTCAAATTTGAAAATGCAAATAAATGAATATGGTTGAGGGTTTTTGGGGGGAATCGTGTTTGGCCAAAAAATTCAAACAAGGGAGTTAATGAGGGCATATTTCCAAGGAATACATGCCCTTGCGAGGAAAATAAGGGTTTTAATAAATCAAATTATATGGTTTATTGTGCAAGTGGATGGGACATGGGTTAGTCTTAGCATTAATTAAGGATTTAACTAATTAAGCTAGTGCTTAGTTGATTGTGACACTTTGATTTAACTTTGTGGGTTAGGATAAATCAAAGTGAGAGGATATTAGATATTTAATTAAATATATTTGAATTAATTAAATCAAGACTTTAGGAGGTTAATTAATTAATTTGATTTAATTAATTAAGAGGAAAGAATGATAAAATGTGATGTTTAATCAATAATGTTAATTTTGTATGTCTACATTTTGCCCCTCTTTGAGGCAATGTACTTGTTGCCTTGGTTCAAAGAATGATGTCGTTGACATCGAAATTAATTTTTTTTTGTTTTTTCAGATGCCCTGGTGAAAAGAAGTACGTTAGTACATTGCCCACTCGAGAGATCGAGTGAAAAGATTGAGGTCTATCTCACAACAAAGAGTTTCAAAATGAATGTATGGATGGATAGACTATATGATCTATATGAGAATGATGACGGAAATGAGATGTTTGGAAGATGGTTAGAATAACAAATTTATATTATCCTAAACAACTTAAATGATTATGAAAACAAGATGTTTGGAAGATGCTTAGAATAAAAAATCTATATTATCTTAAGCAACTTAGATGATTATGAAATGTATATGAGATGGATGTGATAGATGAAGTTGTGCTATGATGAGATGAAATGATTATGAAAGATGCATGATGGATTCCTTGTTAGCATGAAAGAGGATAAAATAATGATGGATGCATTGTTAGAATGCAAGAGAAATAGAAGAGGAATCAACCCATAAATCCAAGAAGATGCAGAAGTCCAACAATTCCACTAGTCATCAAGACTTTGTTGGATATGAGGATGAATGATGATGTATGGGTTAGGCAAGGATGGGAGAGATAAAGAGCATAACCTTCTTATTGTTTGATAACACACATAGGTGTGATGCATCAAGGTATGAGGAACCAGGATAGTGTTACACCTAGTGTGATGGACTTCGACTCGACAATCAGATATGAGTGCTCTTGTTCACACTTGACATACAGAAACCTTGCTAGGACAAACCCAATAAAGCAAGTATTCGCCAACTTATTTTACAAGAACTTTCAACAAGCACAACAAATAAAAAGATAATGATCATTGCCCCATTCCTTTCTCTCTAAACCTATTTTGTTTAGGCATCATCAAGAGGTCCTTGGAATGAGCGCAAAAGAAGATAAGTCAATAAAAGACCAAATAAAGCAAACCAAACAAGCTAATGTTCTTCATACCGCTAGCCAAGACTAACTATTGTGGGGTACCTGATGCTTATGTCCATCGCAAGAAAGCTTCATCCTAGGAAATGTTGGGATCAGGGTTTTGATGGGTCTGATCTGGGTGATAAGCTATTGATATTCTGAGTTGACCAACTTGTTGACTCACTGATCTAGAATTTGAAGACTCTGATGATTAGAGTGTTCACTTTTGAACCTACTAGACTTGCTTCTGACTAACTTACCGAAGGATGAAGGCAATGATTGATTTTATTATGAGTGATGACAAATCATAGGTGAAAGCGAGATGAAATGGATGCACCATTTTTTATTTTTTAGATATTTTGAGGTTGTTTTTGGTATTTTCAAGATTTATGACGAAGAGACTAGCTTAAAGACCTATCTTAGGGGTCTCGGGAGTTTATCCATAGATTAACCTTGCCTACGTTATACACGTAGAGACTACATAGTTCAATTGACGACGTACTTGACTCAATGATGAAATAGATGGGAAAATGGATTGCCATTGTGAAAAATGCCTAAGGACTGACCTTAACTGTAAAATAGATGGGCACACGGATTGCCAATGCGATGGACCCCTAAGGACTGACCCTAATTGTCTCGGAAGATGATCAAAGATCAAAATTTCCTACATTCAAGCTTAGAGATGACGTAGGTCACACAAGGTGGAAGACTGAGAAGACTCAATGATGAATTTTTTGAATATTTTCTGATATTTCGACATGTTTTTGGATTTTTGATGATTTGGATTTTCTTAGTTTTTTTTTTTTTTTATGTTTTTGAATTTTCACATGATTTTGACATTTAGATATGATATGTGATGATGATATCAGTGCTTTGTTTTGGGATTCTGTTGAAAACCAAGCTTAATTTTGATTGGTTTGATTGATTGATTGATAGTTTGACTAAGTGTGTTAAGTCAAAAAAAAGTGATAATGCACTTGTAAATTCTAGGAAGTTGTGTTATCCTAGAGTAAACTTGTACCAAAGATGATGGTTTGACTAAGTGTGTTAAGTCAAACAATTTTATGATGGATTGGATAATTTGACTAAGCGTGTTAAGTCAAATAAGACGATAATGAATTTGTAAACCCAAGGAAGTTGTGTTATCCTAGAGTAAAATTGGGCAGAAGATGATAGTTTGACTAAGTGTGTTAAGTCAAACAAGGTGATAATTGATTGGGTTCGATTGATCAAGATTGATGAAGCCTGATTTGGAACATAAAATTTTTAATGATTTGATGTGATGCTGACGTTCGCATTAGATGCGACTGATATGAATTATTCGATTCATGTTTGACGAAAGATAAAACTTGATAAGGAACATCTTCTTGTCAAAATATGCCATGGGCTAATGATTTGGATCTTTGGCTCACAAATGCTTGGCCAAGTTGATGTCACCTTTTGCTAATGTTTGGATCACTAGATAAGTTCGAGGATATATTTCAAGATTTATTCTCAAAGAAATATGTAATTATCTTCCCCTAGTGTCTAGTAATGTATGGAATTCCATGGGTGGATTCTTGGATACATTGATGGAAGAAAGGATATGGCTCATCTTGCAATAAGATAATGGGTACAAATAGAGGAACGCTCATTCAGATAATGCTTCAAGGCTAAGATAGCGTTGGGTGGGATAGGATCAATGAAAATGATCCATGCCAAGATGTTTACCATATGCACGTGTAAAGTGTGCTCCAAAATTTTATCAAGATAATGCAGATAGATGGTAATGGGCTAGATGAATGGTTCATGGATGAACAAATGATATGGCTGGGATATTGGCTTTATTATGGATGTGATAAGATGCTTTCTCCTAAACTGGCACATGTAGATGCTCGATTCTACACATGACACCTATTTTCTATGATTTCATCATCGTACTTGTCCAAAGTGCCACCGAAGTGGTTTCCGTTGGAGGACAATTTTTTATCTTTACTATTTTCAATCCTTTTTATGATTTTTTTTATTTTTTGATATTTTTGTATGTTTTGAGAGATTTTAAGTTGATGCTGAACCACCCAGTGGTGTTGATGTTGATGCTTCCATCATAACATTCCATCGGTATCCTGCTTGAAGAGGTTTCTTTACCAAGATACGTCCACTTGAAAGAAAATTTGGAGAAATTTGTTCTCCTTTCCTAATATAGGAGTCAACTTTGTCTTTGTGCGCACATCGTGATATCATGCCTTTTGAATCCTTATGATGAAGGGTCACTACCCATACATGGTCAATGTGAGAATTGGATATCATGCGTGGAGCCATGGATGGAGTGTGTTTAGGAATAAAATATGGATTGGTTGAAAGTTTGGAACCTTTGATTCTCCAAACTTGGGAAGAAGAGCAATGATGGGTGGATACGAAAGTGTGCATGGAATTAGGACCAACAACTTCATACACTTTGTATGTCACTTTCGAAGCCTAATTTTTCTCTTGTGAACATCTTTGATGAATACTTTTCCTTTTGTGATTTTTCTCCATAGTTTCTTTGACTAATGGAGTTTGATAAGGATAATCTTTCTTTGTATTTTTTGGTATCTATATGTATTTTATTTGTCCTTCATGATTATTATCTTCTTTTGATTTGATAATTTTCTTCATGATTTGATTCAAATGTCCCTTTTCATGTTGGTCCCAATTTGTGGATGGGGTGATGGGTGGATGAAGATTCATGATGTGGCTAGTCATAGTATTCACATTGGTTTCATCATAAGGATTCTTCGTGCTCACTATGTTGGAATTTTCTTGAGACAAAGTTGCCCCCAATTTTATAGATCTATCCTTGATATGTTTATATCCCTTGCTTGTCAAATAACCAAGGCCTTGATTCTTAGGATTGCCAATAATCTCCACTAGTTCTAGGATACCTTGTTCATGTAGGCCTAATCATTTGCCTTGATAATTCATCTCCTGAATTTTTTTTATCTGCAATAGGATATGATTTACCTTGGAAACAAGGTGTTAATCCTTCTCTTCTTTGTCATGGATCTTCAAAGGTGCTAACTTCTTCATTGATAAGATAGCTTGCTCTAAGAAAGGTAAGTGATCCAACTTTATAAGTGATAGGATCCTCCACATGTGGGATGAATGCCTAATTGATATCTTTGTCTTGATCTTGTGAGATATTAGATTTTATTGCTTCTTCAAGAAGTATTGTTGATTCACTGTCCTTGTAAAATTCTTCCTCATGATTCATTCTTGGTATGCTTTCACATGATGTTTCTAATACACAACTTTTGTAGAATCCTTCTTCATGATTTGTTTTTGCTAGGTCTCTAGATTTCTCTATATCTTGACCATGTGTATAAATGTTAAGAGTAGGAAACTCCTGTTCCTTGGGAATAATATCACGAGTATGAGACTCTTGTTTTGAATGAAGATCATCTACCTGTCCATCAAAAGAAAGCATCCCATGCGTAGATGGATGAGTGTGTTCTATATGGATACGATCATCATTTGTGACATCTTGTATAGATAAAAGATTGCCCATTAGATTATTATAGTATCTTGGAGATACGAATTCTCAATCTTGAGTGAATTTAGAACTATTTTCAACATGCTTTGGATGAATTTCAAATGATGGATTGCTTATAGTGGGTTCTTGGACATCGTCATTGGGAAGTGGCTCAATATACTCTTGAGCTTTGAGTGGATTTGGATCAAATGTAAAGCTAGGGATTCCTTCAATATCTATAACCATGAGGTCAAAGGATGTCAATATTTCTTGGGAAGGAACATTGTGAGACCTTGGTGATAGATTTTGATCATGCTTTGGAATATGTTCTTGAGAATTTTTTTCTAATTCATAAGGTGATGTAGAGGCCTTTTTGATATGATCATTGGTCGATGGATCATAGATTATGTCAATGGGATCAAATAATTGTAACACATCTTAAAATAGATCACTAAAAAGTGGCTCTTGATGAATGTTGAGTTGATCATTGGATGGGGTAGAAGCATCTTCAAGATCTTGAACATTGTTTTCAACAATTGTGGAAGAGATATTACCATTGTCTTCAACCATAGGATCAAGTGATGTTGACAATTCTTGAATTTGATCATTGTTGGGTATTTACGGTGGATTTTGATCGTGATTGAAAAGTAGCTCTTGGTGTATGTTGATTTGATCATTGGTCGAGGTGGAAACATCTTCAAGGTGTTTATTGATCGATTGATCTTGATGTTTGATTTCAACAATTATGGTGGGAATCTATTGCAATATTTTCTAAGTGAGTAATTCCTATGTTTGTTGTTGAGCTAACAACACTTGTTGTTGGTCGTGCCATTGTTGTTCCGACAATGCTTTTTGTTGGGCTTTTTATTGAGCTACTTGTTGATGGATTGATTGCAATAGTGTTCAGAATTGTTCTTGTGCCTACTGAGCTTGGTGTTGGGCTACTTGAGCTGCTTGTGCAACTTGTTGGGCGGCTAATTCTGCTTGTGCTTGTTGAGCAACTAGTTGTGCAACTTGTTGGTTTTGGAGTTCCTTTTGGCAGAAAGCTTGTTGAGCGGATTGCAACATGATAGAGAATGAATTTTCCATGTTGTGTTTTGGAGGTGGTGGCGGTGGTGGTGGTGGTGGGTTGGGGATGGTGGTTATTGTTGGGATTGCTTGGATGGTTGCCACCTGTTGTTGCGATATCGATGGAAAAATGGGATGATTTGGTATGATATTTTGATTTTGCATTATAGGTTGACTTTGAAAATTTTTGTGGTTGAGAATCATATTGCCTTGATTTAGATAACTTTGATTTTGCATGGTGGTACCTTCACTTGGATCAATACCTAGAGTCATCAACATATTGCTTGAATTTTGAACAACATTAATGGGATTTGCAAACATGTCTACACCAAAGTTTACCAAGTGTGGATTTGAAATGATCATGTTTGGTAAAGTTGTACTTGGCATGTATGGATTTGGTGGGATAATTTTATTTGGAAAACTCATGCATTGAGTGTTTGGTTGATATATTTGCAAATTTGGACTTGTATTTAAATCTATCATCGGGAAAGGTATTCCAAAATTCAGATTGGGCATGCTCACATTTGTTGTACCATTGAGGTTTGGAGGAGATAATGATTCCATGCATAAATGTGAGTTTCGATAACCAAGTGGTATTGCGAGACTTCGATAGTATGGTTGAATTGGATTACTCATGATGGATGGATCATGTTTATATTCCATGTCCCTCTTATGTTGTGATCTTGTTTGGACCATAAAATAGAGATTGTTTGATCTTAATCCTAGGCATGAAAGAGAGGAGAACTAGGAAGGTCTAATGATCAAAAGATGATGATGAGATAAATGGGGTATGGATGGTGTGGATGAGTGAAAATCTTGGAGAAATTTTAGGGGTGATGCTAAACTTTAAAGGCTTGGATTGATTTTGATAGTTTGACCAGGTGCTTTAAATCAAACAAGATAATGGTGAGCTTGTGTTATCTTAGAGAAAATTTCTCAAGAGAATGAATTGGCTAAGTGTGTTAATCCAATCAAAGTGATTGTGAATTATTAGACCTTAGGAAGTTGTGTTATCCTAAAGGTAAATTTGTTCAAGAGGATTGATAACTTGACTAGGTGTATTAAGTCAAATGTAATGATGTTGATTTTTCCTTTAAGTTTAGCATGGATGATATTTCAAGGTTCTCAAAAGTTTGTAAATAAAATGAGATGATGTTTGTTTTGATGTTTGAAATGGGTGACATGTTTGATTTGATCCTAGATGAACCTAAGAGGGACTTGTTTACAAGACCAAGGTTTTCAAGAACATGTTTTTCCCTAAGTGTAATTCAACCAAATGAATCAAAATGGACCAAGCACAATTGTGGTTCAATTCTTTGTTATCTTGCTTAGATTTGGTTCCTTTTGACACAAGCACTTTATTGATTATGTTTTTCAAACTGAATGTCCAATTTCCTAACTTTCTTTTATCCCACAAAGTGTATTATGTGAAAATAAAGGAAACCAAGGCAAAAGGTTTCCTAGGTTGACTTCGGTGAGAACAAAAAATTATTAAACACAAGCACTTAGAAACCTCTAAGGATTAAATCCCTAGGGTAAGCAATAGCACTTGAATTTGTCAAAGGTATCTTGTCTTCTCCAAAGGGTTTGAAATTTGAAGCTTCTTTGTGAATGTTTGTTTTCAAATATTTTGAGGACGAAGCTATGTATTTTGATTCCAAGAACATGTACAACCCTAGGATGGAAAATGAAATATTTATGAGGTTCTCAATTGGATAAATCCAGCTATGCATATTATGTGTGGATGAATAGATGCTTGACCACACAGACTCCCCCTTATAGTGCACACACTTCTCGGGTCAGCCAAGCATAACTACCCATGAATCTCCCATGGTATACTTTTCATCTCTACGATAGAACCACATGTATACGTGGGGCAGCGTCAGAGGACATGACCTCTTGCACCAACAAATATAGGGTATTTTTTGGCTTCTAAACAAAATTTTATTGTAATGGCATCCATTTTAGGGGGTGCAATGATAAAATACTTGTGAGAGATCTCCCAACCCTTAGAACAAGGGATTTATGCATCATAAATATACTGGGGGAGAGTTATCATGTGCCAGTTCCCATTTTCCATGGCTTTCATCATGAACACAAATTTATATAGCAGTTTGGAAGAGCTTGGCTTTAGCCTGTTACTGCTTGAGTTGTTCCCTTGGGGTGAGTACTTTTCCCCACCAAGTCAGGCCCTCTAAAGGTACACAATAGTGAGTAATTTCATTTGTAGTTTGATCATCTTTTTTCCTGTGAACAAAGAGAGAACACTCACAGTCCATTTTTCTCACACTAGACAAGTTTGTTCAATTTTAAGTTCCGAAATCAAAATGTGAAGGCAATATTTTTGACAACTTAATATCACCAAAATGTTTTTGATTCTCAAGATCACTGTGAAGCATGGGAGAAGTGCATACGAATTTTAAATGATGTTAATTTGTGAAAAATATTGTAAAACATGAAAAACACTTGTTTATTTTAATCCTCAAAAGAAGTGATTTTGATTTGTTTTAAAGCACCAAAATGAGATGTGAAGTTTTCCTTGTCCAATTTTAGACACAAGATCTGAATTATAGTGAGTGTTTGTAAGGTTCAAATTTCAACCAATTTGAAAGTGTCAAAGCAATGGTTTATTTTATATGCTAAGAGAAATGAGTTGGTCTAAAATAGAAAACCAAAGTAGGAAACGAACGCTCTATATTATTACAAAAAGCATTAAAAAATAATTTTGTTAAGTTCAAATTTTGTGTTCAATTCTCTTTTAAGACTCTTCAAGGATCGTCTCTTATGCTTCAACATTGTGAGTTCTTTGTGCAAACGAAAATCAATCCTCCTTCATTTTTCTCACATGCAAATCTTGCACAAATGTAAATGAGAAATCTGACAATAAACGGTGGAACCCCCAACATAGAAATATGCAGATTTCTTCAAACATGTAACCAGATTATAGAAGCATTCCCTCCTTCTAGCGCCATTTTCTGGTTGCTTAAATTCTGCAAAATGTTAGTGAAATGACAAAACAAACATGATAGAAACAAACAACCTTATGAAATATTGCATCAAATTAAATATGTTATATGAGACATTTAAACAACAAGACCAAATGAAGAATATAAAACATGAGTGCAAACCTATTCCATATTGGATTGGTGCAACCTTGAGTATGTGAGGGAGATCTTTCCCAATCCTTGATAAGCCAAATGAGATGATATACAATGGTATGCTAAGTGAACTCAAGTTGCCTATATGATAGTGCTCAAATTGTAGATGATAAAATGAGAGAAGAGGTATTGAATTTAAAGGAAATATTGAGAGAGGAGAAGCCAAGATTGAGTAATGTGGGACTAAAAACCAACAAATGAGAGAGATTCACTTGTCACAATGGGATTGGCCCATGCTTGTGCAAGTTTTGGCCAATGTGCCCTTTTCAAATTTGAAAATGACAATAAATGAATATGGTTGATGGTTTTTGGGGGGAATTGTGTCTGGCCAAAAAAGTCAAACAAGAGAGTTAATGAAGGCATATTCCCAAGGAATATGCCCTTGTGAGGAAAATAGGGTTTTTAATAAATCAAATTATATGATTTATTGTGCAATTGGATGGGACATGGGTTAGTCTTAGCATTAATTAGGGATTTAATTATTTATGCTAGTTCTTAGTTGATTGTGACACTTTGATTTGACTTTGTGGGTTAGGATAAATCAAAGTGAGAGGATATTAGATATTTAATTAAATATATTTGAAATAATCAAGACTTTAGGAGGTTAATTAATTAATTTGATTTAATTAATTAAGAGGAAAGAATGATCAAATGTGATGTTTAATCAATAATTTTAATTTTGTATGTCTACAATTTAAACTTATTCCTCAGGAATAACTTATTTACTAGAGCCTTTCCCTGATAAATATCACCAAGATTCTTCCATAATGAAGTTGTAGACTTCTCCCCATGGATGTTCAGGAGTACAGAATCAACCAGACTAAGTCTTATTAGACCTCCCACTTTTCTATCTGCAAGGTCCCAATCTTCTTTCTTCATAACTTGTTGCATAGTTCCAAACACAACAACCCAAAGGTCCCTATCCATAAGCAAGTCTTCCATTTTGAGTTTCCATAACTCAAACATTCCACAATTGAATTTTTCAATCTCTACTCTACCTCATGTAATGACATACTCAAATAGAACTAGGTTCTTACTTTGCAAGACTCGCACTGGAATAGTATTAGCGCAAAAGAAATAGCCTTACTAACCAGGAGAACAAAACTGGCAAGGATGTGATACCACTTGAAAGTAAAATTAGAGGTGCAAAAATGATTTCCTAACACTAAAACAACAAAAAAGAACTGCAAAGACCAATTTTATAAGTTCTAAAAAAATTTGAGATGAACAAAATACCAGATAACAAGAGTAACAATAAAATTAGCAGTAACAAAGATAGCACAATATTTATGTGGAAAACCCTTTCGAAAAAAAAAACACCCACCACACCAAGAGAATAAGGCACCCTGTTCATGTCCTCCATTTCAGTAGTAGATTTTGGGTAGTCTTCAACAAATAGCTTTGTTCCCTGCATAACTGGAACAACTAGCTTCTTGTAATCATCCATACAAAATCTCTCCAAAATTGTATTAACATACTTAATCTGACTTACCTAGAGCTTTCTACTCATTCTATCCCTAGTTATCTCCATCCCTAGAATATACTTTATTGTACCCAGATCTTTCATTTTGAACTTTGAAACAAAAAAGAGATTTAACATCAGAAATCATTGACTTACTATTTCCTATGAATAACATATCATCCACATACAAGGTAATAATAAGCACACGATATTTTTTAGATTTATAATAAACATAATGATCAGATTTTGATCTCACAAATCCCATAGACAAAACAAAAGTGTCAAAATTTTGGTACCACATTCTACGAGACTTCTTCAAACCATACAAAGATTTCTTTAATTTGCAGACTAGAGTTTCTTTACCTTTTTCAATGAAGTTCTCGGGTTGGGAAATATAAATTTCTTCTTCCAACTCTCCATGGAGAAACGTTGTTTTCACATCCATCTGCTCAATCTCTAAGTCAAAATTTGTTGCCAATGACAACAAGAATATGATAGATGTTAGCTTTGCTACAGAGGAAAAAATTTATCCATAATCAATTCCCTCTATCTGGGAAAATCTCTATGTAACCAACTTTGCCTTATACTTTTCTACACTGCCATCTAGACTAGTCTTCTTCTTGAATACCCATTTACAACGAACAAGATTTTTCCCTTTAGGCAAAGGTAGCAAATCCTAGGTTTCATTTTTCTTCAATCCTTCCATTTCTACATTCATGGCTTCCAGCCAAGAATTTGAATCATACATGCTAATAGCTTCTTTTAAAGTCCTAGGCTCATCAGTGCTGGTAAGAAAAATATATGCATAGTTCAAATCTAACATAGATAAACCATACCTATCAAGTTGTCATTTTTCATGTGTAGACCTTCTTACTAGCTTAGGTTGTGGTTCTTCATCTTCAAAACTCTCAGAGATGCTTGAACTCTCCTAAGTCTCAGGTATACCATGTAGTTCTTCTTTTTTTGGAGTCTGGAGAATGTGAAAGTCTACATCATTCTTCTTTTCTCTTTTATCTATCTCTAGCTGTGGATCAGCTACTGAAGGTTTCAACTCATGAAATATTAAACTTTTTCTGTACATAACCCCTTCTTAGTATCAATAATCCAAAGCTAGTATCCTTTCACACAAATGCCATAGCTGATGAAGATACATTTAATAGCCTTGTTTTCCAGCTTTGATCTTTTCTCATTGGGCACATATACATGTGCCTCATAGCGAAAGACACAAATATGTCTTAGAGAGGGATTCTTACCAGAACACGCTTCCAAAGGTGTCTTGTCAACATGAGGAGAACAAGGTGAACGATTTAGTAGGTAACATGTTGTAGCCACAACCTCAACTAATAAATTCTGCTCTAGACTAGCTTTGCTCAACATACTTCTCACTCTCTCCTTTAATGTTCTATTCAACATTTCAGCAAGTCCATTCTGTTGCAGAGTATAAGGTGTATTTTTATGCCTTTTAATCCCATGGTCTTTGTAGTACCTTAAAAATTGTATAGAATAAAAATCACCACCATTATCCATCCTCAAGCATTTAATTTTCTTTCCAATCTGATTCTCTACCAAATATTTAATTATTTTTAACTAACTGAACACTTATGATTTACTCTTAAGAAATTATATAAATTCCCTTCTTGAATAGTCATCAATAAAATAAACATAATATCTAGAATTCGCTAACAAAGGAACATTAAATGGACCAAACCCATTAGAATGAACATAATCTAGTACACCAATAGATTTATGAGGACTTGAAAAAAATGAAACACGGT
>CM021100.1:226943068-227044249 GCA_007115665.2 Sequoiadendron giganteum
AATAGAGACCTTCCTTTGAGGGTATTTTGGGAATTGTGTGCCCAAAATACTTGTACTTGATTTCTTACCAAAAAATACAGGGGAATGGTACATTTCTCTTGTATCTTTATTCATTACTCGAATACTAACTTTATGGTAAATGAGAAACTAATTCTTCTAGATTATAAAGACCCCAAACTCAAATGTAGCTTATGCATAACACCTTTAAAAAGAAAAATTACAGAAACAAGCATACTTCTTCCATTCCATTTAGATATTAAAAATTTCAACTTAGATGTATGTAAAATGATTGTCATTGTTCCCTTCCTTATTGCTTTAACTCACTAAATTAGGACTAAAGCATATCTTCCATATCTCTAAACTAACTTTTGTACATAATTATTTATTCTTTGAAGTTGAAACAAGGGAAAATACCTGGATATATTTTCAGATATTCTGAACTTTATTAGGTTCTTTGCATAGAGTTGACACCTTGTTTTTAGATGACTAAACTTCAACCATATGACTTTTCTTTTACCAATTGATTTTACTTTAAGATTATTCTTCCTCAAACAATTTTCACTCATACAAAGTTCTTTAGAGTCGCCACCCACTTTTAGTGGGAACTTTCGTATTAATAACCTCTATGACTCTATCAAGGAAAAACTATCTACTATAGATACTTTAAAAAATAATTCCCTAGTGGATTCACCATTTTTGTTGATGACTCAGATGGGAAAATATGATTCAATAACTTTCAAGGTCTCCAGTTGCAAATAATAGTTCAAGATTTTAATGAATATTTGATAAGATAATACACAACCAAATTTTTGAGTGCATTCCCTAGCGGAGTCACCATTTTTGTTGGATAATTTTTAACAACTAAAATTAATCTCACCCCTTACCTATGAATCTGACATAACTCAATTATTAGCAAGGTTGAGGATTGGCCAAGACCTCATTGAAGTAATTAGAACCCCACTTCTTCTCTTCGGGCTCTGTGAGACCCAGGAGGGTAATCCTACTCATGCTCATATTATCCCTACTTGATCAAGAACATTTCTAATCATATATGTATTCCTTGGGAAGTGCAAATAAAAAAATATCATCAAAGGCTTGGAAGACCTTTTAAAAAATTATTATTTATTTCTAGGAATACGCTAATACTAAAGGTCGATATAGTGTGATTTAGTTTATATTATGAATTCATTCCCATTCTAAATCTTTGGCCAAGTTCATCACTAGCTCAGCCAACCACAAGATAAACCTACTAAAAAACTAGTTCCCAATCTTAGAGAATAATGGAGTCATATGTGCAATCAATTAGTAATACAACTACATTTCAACATCAGTAATCAGGGGACTATTAGGAAGCTACTTTGTGAAATCCAAATCACTATGTTTTAAAAAATTAGTTCCTTACCAAATCCCACATCCTTTTCCCACAAGCTAATGACCTTGTTTTAGCATTAAATCGAATCATTGAATTGAAGCACAAATAAACCCATTAATTTAGTGCAAATGATAGAATACAAATGAAACTACAATAAATAATTTCATTCATGATTCATAGGCAAAACACAGAAGAGATCACATATTTTAGGACTAATACTTTATTTCATTAATTATATTTCTTTGTAAAACTATTTAAGATAATCATACAATATGAATTATGCTCCCAACTGGCTTCTAGTATATTCACTAATTTATCTATTTACTTTCTTCTCTCTGAGCATATTTTTCACCTAGACCTTTCTTAGACTCACAATTTTCTCTTAACTCTCTTTTTTCAGAAATGAAATCCTCTTTATAAACAGGGGAGCAACAAGTATCTGGCTGAGTTATAGTTTCATTTCACTTTATTACAAAACCTAATTTCAACCAATTCTCAAAAAAATCCCCAAGTGGTTTTATGTAATCATTTGAGAACAAGGAAATGCAAAAACTAGAGCACACACACATGGTTTCATTAGTCATTGTTTCCATCGCCACATTGAACAAAAATATTCTATATCATATTAGCTAGAGGACTTCCACGTCAACATGGAAGAGTAAAAGACAAAAACCATGAACATATTGATAAGAATTCCTCCCATGCAAAGACCATGGTTTCATCAAAAAAAAAAAAGCAGGAGCGAAATCTATTATGAGTTGTCCGTATTAGAGGATGCTCAAACACTCCTTGTTCACAATGAAATTAGAGGAAACATCAATACATCATCATCGGAGCTCTCGTATGGTACCAAAGAGAGAAGATGTTGGTCATACCTCAATTCAGTGTCACCTTCAACATCTAAAGGACCACCAAAGAGAAAAATGGGATAATTATGCTTCCCTAGATAGGCCCTATGAATCTTCTCTTTTCTCCTAGCCATCTTCATAGGCTTACCCTATTCCTTGCCCTTAAAGTTGACCAATTCTTTGGGAATTTTCCTATTTCTTAAATTGTAAGTACTCTAGACAATTTATTTCTTCTTGTGACCTCGAGACTCCTCTTACCCTTTGAAACCTTAGAGGTTTCCTTACTCTCTTTCTTAGTTACCAACATATCCTCATAGCACTCAAACACATTAAGTTAGCTAGACCTCCTAACAAGTTGAATTGGCATACTAGTCTTTCCCATATCTTAGAACAAAATATGAAAACTAGCTAGTCTAAAATGAGCAAAAATTGATAACTCAAAATATCTTGAATCAAAGCTATAGGGAAATACACCTCTAAACTTAGGGTGAATTAGCACCCTCAAACTTATTCACTAACCCACACCTCACATTCATTGCAAACTTGGAAGATGGTGAAAACGAATAGCAAGCAATTTGCATTAAATAGATAATTTGGAGCAAGCAGAAATTAGTGATTCAAGAACTCCTCGCACGAGAAAGTTGATAAAATAATAACTAACCTTCGAATTTCTTTCATCCATCTTAGAGGATTTAAAAATTCATCCATGATGATCATGAGAATCATTTTTTATTCTTTAGCAACTTGCTCCTAGAAAGCATCGATACCACCTCAAATGTTGCCATATTTTCCCTTAATCTTGTTTAATCATAAGTGATCTGACAATTACCATGCTTCACCAACTTAATACCTAATCCTCATTAATATCAGCAACGTACATAAAACTGACATTTTGAAGAGAACAATTCCTTATACACTTCATCACTCATCTCAGACTTGCCCAAAATTCTAGGGTGCAATCAATAGTGAGAGTATTCTAGCAATGAAGTTGAGTCTATTGGATCATCCTTATTTTAAACCATATCAATGGTTCTCCATTCATCCCACTACTTTATTTTTTTATTTATACTATGTCCTCAAGATTCTACCATGTTTTCCTTTTTCTAGCAATAGCCGTTACCTATCGGTGATGCATCTCATCCTTTAGCACCTTCATAAGTGATGCGAGTATCCATGTGATGAAATATTAGCCCTTGGAACTATGGCCCATCCTCAATCACGCTCATTTTCCCATTGCACATTGCTAATATAACTTCACACTTTCGATCCTATTAGGAATGGGAGATACAACAAAGAGGCTAGGTTAAGACACATACACCTGCATGAGAATCAATGATACAAAAGACATTGCATATCATCACTCTTTTGGAACTTAAGCCTTGGAAGGAATTCATGATGAGCGATGCAAGAAAATACAAAAGCACCATGCCACTGCTCATTGCTAATCGTCCTCATACAGTTTGCAAGAAATTAGCAATGAGTGATTTCCACAATGACTTTGAGTACTCATATTGTGTATTGCTAATTTAGAACTTGTCATTTAAAACCTATCCACAATAGACGAAGCTTGGGAGATCAATCATATCACTCATCGTTATTTGAAATTTACCTTTTCGAAACCATTCACAAAAAGAAATGTAGAGAAGAACATAAGACTGGAGTCCAACGCTTACTGCTATTACAATAGTCAAAGGTGAAAAGTCATTAACAATCAGTGATAAATCAATGATACAAGGAGAAAAAAATAAAAATTTCATCTCTCATTGAGATCAAGAGCTCCAAAAGCTATGGACGATGACTGATAAAAGTAAATAATGCTCATTCCCTATTACCAGTTCAAAAAATAGACTCAAGAAACAATTGATGATACATGATAAAGAGATATGACCAACAAAACTTAAGTGAAAACTTTCAAGGACATGCTCATAAGTAATTCTAATGAATGGGACCCTCTAGGATGGCACAAGAGAAGGGCACAAAAGATTCCAAGTCATGAAATGCAAAGGATGTAAAGGAAGAAAAGGCCCTTTACTTAACCTTATAAAATAAGTGAAATTCAAACCTAGGCGTGGGGGATCGATTACCCTACAACAATAAATGGCATAAGATGTTTTAATGTGACCGGCAATAGGAAACATGAATTCAACAGTGAAATAGAACATTACAAGAATTCATAAAAAATGGTTTCTTAAGGACATATTGCAAGTTTATATAATAACCCTTCAACAATGATGACAAGCAAAACCCTAAGCCCTTAGATACTAACCCAATATTCAAAAATGTGACAAGATTTGAGATGGAACATAAAAATTTTGCAGGTTCCATCAGGTTTTTCATATTTTATCTTAGAAATAGCTTATATTAGCTTAGAAATTGCATACTGATATCATTTACAACATAAAATCATGTTAATATAGCTTATATCATGTTCATTTTATAATAAATCAAGTTTTCGTCTACTTTATCAGAATGTTTTCATCAATTGTCTTCCATAGAATCAATTGAAATAGGCTCAATGATCACAAGATTGGGAAAGGGTCATTGTTCCACATCAACAAGGCACCAATTCCAAAATAGGATAAGTTTCAAATGGGTTAGAGCAGGAATGTAACTATTTTCATAGTTTGTAGTTTTTAGTTTCAATAAATGCTTAGTTTAACATTGAATTTGAATGATCTTATCTGGTAGATTGAGGTTTTGTGGCTTCATTATACTTTGGTTCATCATGGATAAAGTGTAATCAATCCACCCTTGCAATCCTCATCTCACACATACAATCCAATAACACCTTAATTATGATTGAATGTTGGTTTATGTTAGGATTATCCTTAGAAAGATGCATGAATTAAGGCTTTTGGATATAAAATAAGGCCAAATAAGGAATAAAGAAGCGCAATTAATAATGAAAACCTAGATTACAGAGAAAGTGTGTTAAAACACTTTAAAATACCTAAAATAAGGTACCATTAACTCCATTTAGTTTATAGGGTCCCAAGACCTAATTTGAGTGTGTTAAACACATTACAACACTAAATCAAGGAAATATTAAGCTCATTTTAATAAGGAGGACCTAAACAAATATGAAAATGCCAAGGAGTACATTTTTTGTCATTACACTCCTTAATCAATAGGTGCTAGAAATTTTTTTTGTAAGATTGTATTATCTGTTGAATCTAATATTTTTGTTACCCATTCCTTCAAGATGAATGTTGTACCTATCAAATTAGTCAATCAAGTTTATATGATTTCCAATTTTGCAAAGATTGATGTGATTTAGGTTCATGATAATCAAGTTTATGTTATTTCTATTTTCGCAAATATTTATCTGAGTAGGGTTGATGTAAGAAAATATTATGAAAAGTATTTTTTGAGGAAGGAACTTGTTGAACAAGTACTTAAGGTGGAAGAAGTTATTTCCAATTTGATGCATTGCATGAATTCTAGATTTTTTCTAAGATTAGGAAAGAAGACTCACGAGTTCGTACTTTGATCCATCATATTGGAGGTTGGTGGAAAAATAAGATGGAATAATTCCCATCATCTCAAGTCATATTCTCACTTTGATATGATGCTTTAGACAAGAATAATTTTTGGCTTTAATTTCTTTTTTTTCCTTTGTCGTTACTCACAGATTTGAAGAATACATATATTGTGATGTTTGGATTTTATATACAGGTAAGGGGTTTTGTGTAGATCTCAATATGGATGGTTTTCTAGTAATCTTATGAGGCCATGATCAGTAATTATATACCCTTTTGAGGGTCATCAAACATCTTGATGGAGCCATGTGTTTGGAGAGCTCAATATGGATTGTTGTCAAATAATTTGAGAATATGTGATTTAGGAGTTCATAGGAGGAAGAAATTTGGAATTCATCTAGGGGCTATACCTTTCTGATCATCATGAAGTAGCTTGATGGAGTTCCACCTAATTCATTATTTGTTTCTTCAAATTAAGATCTTCATAAAGATGTATATATATTTTGTAATGTACAAGTTGTGTTATGTAAGCCTTAAGGGGGGTCCCTTAACAAGATGAATTGTATGGTATTCAAAATAAATTTCTAGTAACAATGTAATAATGGGGGGAAATTCTAGTATTATTATTATGGTTGTATGAAATTGTATGGGGTTGTAGGTGTTTGAAATATTTTGAAAATTTCTACAACTGCCTCATTCCAACCATGCAATTTATCATTCCAATTGCTTCTCTCTTGTATAAATGTGCTTGCATAATGATGAATAGATCAATCAAAATTTTATGCATTCTTTACCAATAGGTTCAACACCAAATCCTTTACTATTGGACTCAAGGAAACACTAAGAGGGGGGGGGGGGTGAATCAGTGTTCAACAAATCTTAAATTTTATTACTCTGAAACTTAAAGTATTTTCTCATTACATTAAAAGAGAGATGTAAGCATTCAAAGGAAACATTCATAACACCATAACACATAGATTTTTTTTGTGGAAACCCTGTTAGGGGAAAACCCATGGTGGAGGTTAATACACAATTTGGGAACTCAAATATAAATGTTTACAAAAGGGAATGCACTTGCATTGAGGCACACTGCCTAGAGCTCACTGCTCAAAATGGAAGGCTCACTGCCTTACAAAATTTTAGATTAAAACCATCTAAATATTGAACTGAGATGATAGCATCTATTGATGCTTGGTTATAGTTCCGATGAAGCTCATAAATTGAATTTTTGATTTGCGAACTGGTTCTAATCTTCGCTCTTCTCTTCTCTACTATGCTCTACTCTGCTCTTCAATTCACATCATAAATAAAAAAACCATACTATTAATCTCTCTCTTTTTTAATTTCACCCATATTCACATACTTCTTTTTCATATGACACACACAAAATGATAGAACCAATCTTATATATATCCACTACCAGAGATTTATTCATGCATCAGTCAAATTTGTGAAACATTAAGTTATTTTCAACTTGTTGGCTAGATCCACCACTAAATATTTGTGTGCATACTCCAAAGTTAGTTAAAAAAAAGAGAGGAATTCAACAAAACATAATAAAGCATCAATCATTTAATTAATAACTCATTATACATCCATGATTACTATATTTTCTAGGTCGGTCTTCTAGGACCAATAATCGACAAATTATTGCATCAGATCTCCTAGATCGTGTTCCAATGAATGTTCATCACAATAATCCTTCACCAAGGTATTCAAAATATCAAAAATCCTTTGTATGGGGTCCACAATACAAAATAATAGTCTAGTGAGCTATACAAATCACCTTTTATGCTTATAACCGAATGCCCTGTTCTTCACCCTGTTTAGCTGGTAGATACTAAAACTAGACTACAAACCAGATGTATGAGTTAGGTTTCCATTTAGGTTTCCATAAATCACAACATTTACAATCCATAAGCCAACAATCTCCCCCTTTTTAATTGATTGCAACACTTACTAAAAAATGACTAAGTGTTGCAATCATGATAGGTATACTGCCAAACTTTGCTGCGCTTTCTCCCCCTAAGATTTATAAGGAATTTTTTGTTGCATTCTCTCCCCATTTGACATCAATGACAAATCATGGAAGCCATATTCTGAAAATAAAAAAAGTGATACTGACAATATAGTGACAAAACACGTGTCCAAAATCCTCAAATCTTCAAAACTTCAACACATATATGCTGACAGTTCTCTCCCTTTGATAAAAAATTCCAAAACTTGAAAATAATTAACTGTTACATTTAGAAGATTATCTTACGGTTTTTCTTCACTTTTGGAAGGAGTTTCTTCTAGGCATCTATTGTGATTCTAATGATAATGATCAAAGTATTATTCTTGGATTTTTTGTTAACAATTTCAGTTAAGGATTCTAGAATTGTAATTGCTTCTTCCAGTTTCTCACCATTCCTTATTATTTCCACCATATTCTCCAATCTTCTTTTGGTTAGATCCTTTACCTTCCAAAAGGTATCAACAAGTGCATGTTCTTGGTGAGTTGAATTTTTCTTTGTTCTGATTGTAACTCCCGAATTCTTTTTTTTATGGTTCCATCCTAATCCTTTGTGTGTTCATGTCAAACGTTTTCCCAATACGATTCAAATTTGTTTCAATTTGTTCCAATTTCTCTTTGTAATTACTAAAAACATGGGGCCAAAAGATGAAATAGTTGTAGATATTGCTAGCTAAATTTATGTAGTCTCAATTCATTCATTTTTTTCTTCAGTTTGGAAAGGGATAGTCTAAATTGCTCCTTCAAGTGAGAGAGAACTTCACCATATTCCTTTTCTTGATCTTGAGAATTCAATGTCTCTTTACTATATTCAATCATCTCAACAAGTAGAATGTTCTGCAGACTTTCTATTTTGATCTTGTAATGCTCAACATGAGCATTTATTACACTCGAGATCATGTCTTTAACATATTATGGTCTAACATACCATAACCTATCAATCTTTTGAATTCCACACTCTTCCTGAGTAAGATGTTGTAGCATTTCTTTTGATAGATCATCTTCTTCCACACTGGATGTTTCTGGTTCTGATTCATTTTTCTCAATTTACTCATCAGACTCTTCATGTAGAATATCCACAATTTCCTTATATTTACCTTTTCCCTCAATTCTGGGAAGTTTGCATTCCAGATGGTTGTATTCAACAATTTCTTTACCTCTTTTCTATCCTTTATCCATGCCATCAGAAGAGGAACCAACTTCTATTTTTCTTATCAGAGGGGAAATATTGATTGAACCACACTTTACAAGCACATTCTTAAAGAAATTTTCAAATTCTATATCCCGATCATCCAAGCTCCTAGAATATGAATATTTTTTTTTGCATACTGGTTCATTTTCCTTCCACACCAGATTGTTGATTTTCAAAAAACAATTCAAGAAATACATTACTAGGCTAATGATCAAAGTACCAAACCTGAAAGGGTAGCCTATTTCTTTTGTCAGTTGCACATTCTCCATTACATGATCCTTTATCAGCCCACATAGGTCAAAGTCCTAACCTTCGATTATCATCTTGTGAGAAATGTAGACTATGCTAGCTGATTTAATACCTTCTCGATTTTTTTAGAAGATTCTATATATTATCCCATGTGCAAAGTAATTTATAACATGATTCTTGATTGTCACAATTATCAGTTCCCTATGATCTCTAATTATTCTTGTTAGGGTTTCAACCTCTTTGTTCTGAATATATTTCTTCCTTGGTACATCTTTGAATTTGCATAATCCAGTCAAATTCTTAATTACCTCCTTTGAAATGATGTAGGCTTTTTCCAAAGTTAAAATATAATCATGTAATTTTCTCAAGATGAATATTACGAATTCCACATTCTCAAAGTACGAAAACACATTTCAAATATTCAAATTTTTATGTTTAGCTTCATTGAATTGCTTCAATTCGTTAGGTAGTAAAAAAATCCCCAGAGACCTAGTCTTTGCACTATTATATTCATCTAGAGTGATTGAGCCTTTGATTTGTTCCATTTTATTTTCCTATTTAGGGTTTGCAACCACACACCAAATTTTATGAAGATTTCGACAATAATTTGAAATACGTGATAGATTTTGAGAATTACCAATGAATTGATTTCATTGCTTCGAAATTCATCTACCAAGTGCTCCCCTTCTTCTCTTCTTCGATGCAAAGTGACAAATGAAAATTCTAACTTGACTTTTATAGTTTTCACATGTGTAATAAATGCATTTGCCCTAAGTTTTTTGGACACTCTATTTTCTCAAATAGCTACAAAAAGATCTTTTGCGGACCTATGAATTGACATAATTCTTATTTCTAAAGTTATCCAAAACCTCTATACACCATAAATACACCTTCTTGACTATTCTCTATGTTCTAGTACCATCATAGACATGGGAGGAAATATTTTGTTGAAAGACTCCCCCTAGGCCAGTGGCCTGAAATCAATTACCGAAAGAATTACCAGAAGCATATTCTAGTATGGAACCATTTCTAGAATCAAAATCATTCTTCCTTGTACCCATGTCATTTTCTTTGATATTTGATTTCATCCATATTCATTTTATATTTCCCTTTATCATTTTTCTCTATATTTTTGCCTCTGTATATCGAACCTCTTCTATCTACATTTTTTTTTCTGTAAAATTTTGCAATGTGACCATACTTATTGTAGTTGTAGCACACAATGATTTCTTGTCCTGACCAATCATTCCAATGGCTTCTTCTTGATCTGCATTGATTAGAAACATGCCCAAATTTTCCACATGTAAAACATTCAACATTCCATTTTGTTATGTCTGAAATTGTTTTGTCCTCATCTGGAATTTTCTCCTTTTTCATATCCAATACACCTCTTATCACTTCCAGTCTTTTTTCCTTGAGTTAGCTCATCAATCTTCACTAAATTGATCTTAAAATTTTCTTTGTACTCATTTTTAATCACAAGATCATTCCTAAGAGTAGCAATCTACTTACCAAGTTCTTCTTCATTATTTTTGGATCTTTTTAATTCACTTTCCAACTGAGTGAGTTCCCTATTTATTCTACTGCATTCATAAAATTCCTCTTTCAGGGTTTGAGCAATATTTTCCTTAGTTTACTTCCTTTATTCAATCTATTTAGTCATCTTCATCATCATAGATTCCATCTCATTTTTTAGGTTTGAATTATCTCTAGAAATCTTTTCACATTATTCAGTTATTTCCTTCAGGGTTTGATTCAAGTGAGCATCATCCATATTTTCATTCTCCTATTTTTGTATTTATCACAAAGATCCTTTCTTTTCGCCCTGGATTTAACAATTTGATCTTTCAATGATTGAATGAATTTCTCGGCATCTCTAAGATTTTATTTTAATTCTTGTACTTCTTCTTTACACTAATCAAGATCATCAGGTTCCACCAAAAGATGTTTTTGAAGACTACCAAAGTTCATCACACTCCAAGATCCACATCAAGCTACTAAAATTATTCAAAGGAACTATGCTCTGATACCAATTGTTGGACTCAAGGGAACACTAAGATGGGGGGTGAATCAGTGTTCAAAAAATCCTAAATTTTATTACTCTGAAACTTAAACCATTCTATCATTACATTAAAAGAGAGATGCAAGCATTCAAAGGAAACATTCATAACACCATAACAAACAATTTTTTTCATGGAAACCCTAATCCTAGAGGAAAAACCATGGTGGAGGTTAATCAACAATTTGATTACTCAAATAAACATGTTTACAAAAGAGAATGTACTTCCATTCAAGCACACTATCTAGAGCTCACTACTCAAAAGGGAAGGCTCATTTCCTTACAAAATTTTAGATTAACACCATTTTAAGATTAAATTAAGATGATAGCATCTATTCATGCTAGGTTATTGTTTCGATGAAGCTCATACATTGAATTCTAGATGTACAGACTAATTCTTCTCTTTGCTCTACTATGCTGTTCAATTCACATCAAAAATCCAACATCCACACTATTACTCTTCTTTTTTGAATTACACCCATATTATCATACTTCTTCTTCATATGAAACACACAAAATAATAAAACCGATCTTCTACCAAAGATTTATTCATGCATTAGTCGGTTTTATAAAACATTAAGCTCTTTTCAACTTGTTGGCCAGATCCACCACTAAATCTTTATACGCATCCTCTAAATTTAGTTAATACAAATAAATGAGCTAAATAAAACATAATCAAGCATGAATCATTTAATTTTCTGGCCTTCTAGCACAAATAATCAACAAATTTGTGGGCCAGATCTCCTCGATCACGTACCAGTGAATGCACATCAGAACAATCCTTCACCAAGGTATTCCAAACACCCAAAATCCCTTGTATGGGGTCCACAACACAAAATAATAGTCTGGTAAGATATACAAATAACCTTTCATACTTATAACCGGATGTCATATTCTTTACCCTATTCAGTTCGTAGATATGAAAACTAGATTGCGAACCAGATGCATGACTTAGGTTTCCATTTAGGTTACCATCAATCAAAACACTTACAATCCATATTCCATCATTTACTTGTGTTTAAAAAAATAAATCATAATATATGTATTCTTCAAATACATCAACATCAACAAGGCAAAAAAAGAAGGAAAGAAAAATAGAAAGAGAAAACTATTCTATTGTAAAGCACTATCTCAAATTGAGAAGGTAACTTGCGATGATGGAAATTCATCCATCCTATAGTACCAATAGCCTCCAATGAGACCCTATTACACTTTATGTAGTTGATGTCTTAGATAAGTCTTTGGAGGCCTTATTAGGTGTTGCAAAGTTATCCCAAACTATTATAGTTTGAATGGAAGTTCTAATTGGATTATCCAAAGTGTAACAACACTTGATATATCCAAACAACAACAAAATATTAATGTAAGTAGTAAAAGTACTATTAAAAAATTCTTAGTAGTGGGTATGAACACATAAGGGATTAGTGGAACCAAACCTCTAACCACATAAGCTATAGCTATAGTGAATTCATTTCGTAGTCGCCTCCTTGGATTTGGCTTCTCTCAACCTAATTCAAAACTCATCAGAAATTTTCTCTCAGGAACCAATATTGAGAAGATTGATTTTTTATTAAACATCTTATGGGAGATATATCGACAAAAAACCTACATAATGATTTCATGTTGTATATTCTACTAAATAATTATCAATCATATAAAAAATGAGCTATATTGGGTTTTGGATATCTTCAAATGACCAATGATTGAAGAGATTCATGCTAGAATGAGCGATAATATCCATTATTTCATTGTTTTTTTGCTATAAATTTTGCATGCCACAAACATCTACTCCAAGAATATTTCCATACCACACTAATGATCCCATACATATTTTAATATCCACAATAATCAGCATTGAATTATAATTTTAATGTGGGTAATGATGGAACCCCTAAAAACCTCTTCTTGGTTCTATCATGATAAATTGTGAAATTTTTAGCTTGGTCCTTTGTGCTTGATTTAAGGTCATGTTCCCATCATTATGACAGGTTTTATATTTATAAAACTTTAAAAATTTGACCTAAAACATGTGGTCATTTTAATTTTACATTGACCTCTTTCCAATTCCTGGTCACTTAAGTTGTCACTTGTGCCATTGTAATCATTCATTTACTAGCCCCTAATCTTAGGTTGACGGTTTCCTTATGTATTTTTTGGTATTAATGGTCGAATGCTTAATCCTAAAGAATTTTTTAAATCCTTAGCCTTTGTTATGGGTTAGGACCTCGTTCACCTAGGGATTCCCCATTTTTATAAATAAATTTTGTTGCATGTGGAGAATAAAGCTTTGTATGGGTTGTGTGATTGAAGGAATAAATATTGATCATTCCTCATATGCCCGTGCTAGTTTATTATTTCTTATTTTATTCACACTAGTTGGCGGGCTTTGACCACGTGTCTTGTATAATGGTGGACCCAGTATCCTTTGTAAGGATGACTTGCACTACTCAAGGAGGATCTATGGCTAATGGACTGGTGATGTGATCATATTTATTTTTCTCCCTGCGAGCCCATCTTGTTTTATTCCATATTACTTTAAAGGAATGAGCTAGCGAACGATGTCCATGTGGAATTTTTAAAGGTGAATTTTTTCCTTCAGAGGGTAGTGGATGTTGTTCGAGGAGTGATTAACGGTATAAAGTGCAACACATGTTATCATTTAGTCCTTCCCCCATGCCCCCGTTCATCTATAGTTGTATGAAGAGATAGTCTTATAGGCTAGTGGGCGATGTGAGATATTCCAGTTTGTGAGCCTCGATGGGCTTTGAAGATGGATTTTTATTTTGAAAGGATTAATTTTGACGGTCGATCACTGGTGACATTGCTAAATCTTGGCCACTCCTGACCACCTCATGTGGGTGCCTCCTATGTTATGTATATTCTGATGGGCAAGTGGGCATATGCCATGTGTGTTAGAGTAAAGGTCTTAACTTAATTATGTTGATTAAGTTACCTTTATTCCCTTCTTAATATTTCACGCTAGTTTGCATAAAGTGACATTTAATAATTATATTAATTATTAAATGTTTTCCTATTAGGGTTTTATTAGGGTTTGCATGATCTCCTTTTTATAAGGATTGATCCCATTGTATTTCATGGTTGGCACACTTGCATGGATTGTTATAAGAGGGAATGATTTCCTCATTTCTCATTCATAAGTTGCGTTGATTTTGAGTCCAAAAATAGAATTGGTAGATACTTTTGGGAGGATGAATAAGTCTATGGAGACTATTAGGATGGTCTGGAGGTCTAGGAGGCTAAGTATTCTAGAGTCTAAGAAGAATACTCAGTTGGATGAAGTTGATATGGAGGGAGCTCTTGATACACCAAAGGATAGAAGAGGATCCAAAAAAATAGAGAAGTGTGGTGTAATGAGCAATTACTACCTAAGGAACTTAACAGTTTCTGAAGAATCAGTCAAGTTCAAAGGCAAGGAGTTGGTGGAATATGAAAAGAAGAAAAAGAAAAGATGCAAGTATTGTAAGGATTATCCAAGAAGGCTTAGTTATTCTAGTGAGCTTTCTAATATCCCTTTAGACAATGAGGGTGAAACTAACTCGGAGGGTGATTTTTATCACCTCTCTTTGATACCATCTGATGATTCTAACAAGGTGGTGGTGACAGTTCCTCTAGTTCCACCATGAGAAATGTCTGAGCTATTATCCTCTAAGGCTAATGACTCAAAGTCATGACTATGTCCCATTTATGTTTTTGATGACACCATTTCCCTTTTGTCAGGATTTTCTTATTTCTAGTGCTGATGTGGAAATTTTTTGGGCTAGTGTATAGGAGAGGTGTTAGACTTACTAGCGTTGGGTTATGACAATGTTTTTGTTGAGGTTGCAAGTGGAGAATATTCTTTGGTTGGAAAGGATAAGGATTTTGTTGCTACAACTGACTTTTCCTTTTGAGGAGTTGGTGGGCTTACATGCGAGGGACGTGGTATGATGTCTTTTACTCTTCCATTTTCCTCAATGATGGCATGTAAATGACTAGGGACATCTCAAAATGTGGTGTAGATGATCTCAAAATGAAATTAAATGTAAATGTAGTTGATCTTGATGCTTGTCACTCCCTTTTTCTATAGAAGGGATTTTTGGGATCATTACAATGGTCAAACTTTTGAGTTTCAATAGAGTTTCGGGTGAATGCTTATCTCAAAAAAGGAATCTTGAATAGGATATAGGTTAATAATCTAGTGAGTGATCTTGGGGAATGATGTTCTATATGTAATAGTCTTAAATTAGTTCTATATAAACTATTGATGTATAAATGAATCTTCGTCTGGAAACAAATACTCTCCTATGTATATTTCTTATGAGTTATGAGTGAAAATTCTAATGGTATTTTCATTTGTCTTCAAATGGTTATATTTTAATGAACTATCTTGTTCTCAGCTTTAACTCGAGGAGTTGATTAAAATTCTTGAAGAGGGTATAAACTTTGCACCAAATAGCTTAGGATTGATAAGTAGTTAATCTTTCTTTTAGGAATTTTGAGTTTTCGTATTTTGTAAAGTAGTATGAGGGTAGTTCATCTACTTATAAAATTTAGTAGTTCATATATTATAGATTCTTACATATTCGACTCAATTGCTCCAATTGTTAAGGCACTAGCCAATTTATCATAGAAATCCAACATGAAAAATGAGAAAGCAACACACTTAACCTTGACTTAAAATAATAACAATAATCATTTAAGATCCTTGTTTAATGAATTGTGTGTGGGATTGAAATACTCTAATTCATAGAAAATGAATAGTCATTCACTTAAAAGATATGGTATATCTTCAGCGGGATGGGGTTTATTTGCATTCAACTAGGAATCAATTTGTTATTAATTTGATACATTTCATGAAGATGTAATTTGGGATTACCCTCCCTATTTTTACAGAGCCAAAAGTGAAAGAGTAGGGATCAAAAAATATTAATCTCATTGTGTTCGCCACTAAACTTACAATTTCTTTATTATAAGAGGTGGCAACCTTTTAGAAAATTGTTAGGTTATGCTGGAAAAATCACCAATAGGTAACAATAGTCAATCTTAAATATCCAACATAGTAATCTCATGGATTCAAGAGACAAGGAAAGCCATTTCTCACCTTGAATTTCTTCCTCAAATCACATCATCCAAAAATAATTATCTAGGAACATGAAACACATGACTATTTTTGACAAATGTCTAGTTACAATATTCTTTCTTCAAAGATTGCAAGATTAGCATTAATGATAATTCAATAGTATAGATCAAATTTAGATTCAATATTTTCCTCTATGCTACCAGCCTTTGGTATCCAACCATATGGCCAACTAACTATAATCTACCTCCCTGTAGGGGGGGGCTCCCACTTCTTTAATCTACATCTCGAGGGGGGGGGGGGCTCTAGAAGGTCGTCTTAGGGCGAGAAAGCGAAGCGCAGGTCAGTAACAAGGTAAACTATCCCACCCTCTGATACCAAAGGCCTACCTTTGGTAGGGGGGGGATTTCTCACCCTACTACCTATACCCACCCACCCCTAGCCAATATGGCCAACTGTCGATGAAAGGCAGGCCTTAGGTGTGCTTGGTATTGACCTGAGTAACCCACTGGCCCCCCCTACAACAAGGAGGTAGATTATAAAAGTGGGAGGCCAAGGGTTCATTGGGCGGGGGGATAAAAGGGGTTTCCAAGGTTGGGTGGGAATATAAGGTTCTTGGGCAAGTATGGTCGGTCCCGAAATCTGGCTGGGTCGGATCCCATAGAATTGTACGGGAGCCCTACTATTTGCCCTCCTCCCAATGCAGGGTGGGTGGATGTCTCATTGGCATGTTATGTATAGAATCGAGCCCTCTTATTCTATTATTCAACTATAGAGGGGTGGGTGGTCGATGAATAAATAAAAAATAATTGATAAATGAAAGGTGAATAATTGATAAATTATTTGATGAACATAAAAAATATGTATATAGGATAAAATAGGTCAAAATCTACATCATAACTAGCATCATAATGAAATAGTTGATGGTATTTGACATAGTGTAATATAATAGATAACTATTCTAACACCTAGAATAATTAGTACCATGGTGAACCACCAAAAAGATATAGGCAAGAAGAGAAAGAGGATTCCCCAATTAGGTCTCTAGGGTTTCTCACCTAGGGACAAGGTTGGAAGAATGACTCCCTTTCACCTAATGATATGATTTCTGGGTGGGTTCATTCAAAGATAGGGGTTGTGATGTGGTTCTATGTGTGGTGTGTGTGAATGGAAGGATCTAAGTACAACAAACTGAAAATAGAAGCTAACTAGTAATGTAAATCTAGAAAATGAACTAAGCTGGAAAACAAATTGAAAAATGTAAAGAAATTATTAAAAAAACTTATGAAATTAAAGGTATACACCTGGAAAAATGTAGAGGCTGGAATGATGACAAGAAATGTTGTTGGTTCTAGAATTTTGGCCTACTGGGACACTTACGCCATACTCGCGACCTAGTCCTAGATCTTGAAAACTTCACTAGAGCTTGTTTCAACCAAATGGGTATCTAAACCTACCAATACTTCTAGAAAATAGGTTCAGTGAGACTAGGTTTCCATTGTTGGTGACTTAGTCCTCTTCTGAATCCCTAAAAAATTGAGTGGAAGTAGAAGCCCTCGGTCTGCACTTTAGCTCCTGGTAGGTGGACCTTGTTTAGATTCTGCACAAAACGGGTTGAAAGAGGTCTCCAATATTCAACTAGGGCTTTGTTGACTTGAATGGATTTGATTAGTTTACAACACCTTTTTAGCACCTTTCTATTTGAAAAACTTTCATAAAAAAACCTACAAAGCACACATGCAAAGAGGAGAAAAATGGGTTAGGGTTAAATAATAGGGGTTTGCATTAGTGAAACCCCATTTTAGTAATCAAACCCTAAATGATGAATTAAAATAGAAAATGAGACATGATTGAATAAGATGTAAATGTAAACACTCACCAAGCCCTTGTTGAAGAAGTCTAAAGACATAAAAGAACTAACTCCAATTGGATTATGTCTAAAATTCTAAGTGCTTGATTGCTTGAGTGCTTGTGAAGATGCAAGAGTTGGAGAGATGTGGAAGACGAGAGGAAAAATGAGGATAAAAACTCTTATTTATAAATGATATGCCATAATTTCATGAAAATAGCACATGATAGGCTGACCTTATGGTTTTGGAGGCAAATTCCCATAAGAATTTTATTTTAATTTTGAATTTTAAGCCTAAAGGGACTAGGTCATCCAAAGTGGCGACCTAGTCCACATGAACAAATTCAAGTGGTGGTCAGGAATAAAAAGGTGTTTAATGATTTTTATTGGACTTTCCTCCCCAAAAAAACTTAAGTCAGGCCTAAAAGTATATAAAGGGATCAATTTATCATTAAAAAGGGTTGAATTACGGATGACAAGCCTAGGAAAGTGTGAAAATCCATTACAACACTTTACAACACTTTGGCACAAGGCTTGGAAATGCGTAAAAAGAGGTTATTTAGGTGAATTATGTTGAAAGGGTCTTAGAAAAGTGGGAATATGTGTTACAACTCTAGACAACACCTTTGTAAAACATTGTTAGTTTATTTTTTATTCGCAAGCATTCAAGCCTAATGTGAATGTGTTGACCACATTACAACATCAGATAAAAGAAAAACAAGGCCAAAATCTAAGGGAAAAGGCCTAGATGAGTGAAAAAGTGTGAAGGCTACACTTTACAGTGACACATTTATCCCCCACTTTAGTGAGAGGATGAAATCACTTCAAACTCACACTAAAGTAGCTGAATCATGCATTTCAAGAGGGATCTAATATATTCATGCTAGTAAGGTGAGATGAATATAATCAAGAGGGATGATCAAGCCCCCAGGATCAAGATCCCATGTAAAACCAAACATAAGCACAAAATATTATACTAGGAGTGATGTGAAAGAGTGAAGAGAGAGGGAAAGTCGGATCAAGCTTCAACCGTTTGTCCACCTACTTGTGGATCATATCTAGGTTATTTGTCTAAAAGGAAAGTGTACTCACTATGGGGTGACAAGACCTTTGGTTTTCTATTAGGTGAGAAGGCCCAAAAGGATGAGATACATACCCATGGTCGGTATTCGAACACACACACAAAGGTGGCTATGGGGAAATTTGTACTGCTAGTTGGGCTTCCCGCTCAACCATACCAAAGTTATACCTCTTAATAAATTTTATAAGGTGCCACAAAAGACAAGGGTTCATGGTTCATGAGACAAGAAAATCCTTAGATTCTTGGAACTCATGAACAAGTGCAAGATGGCACCACATGCATGCAAGTTGTGTTATGCAAGCTAGCCATATATGCAAAAATGCAACATGTAAAATGCCAAAGGTAAAATGAAAAAAGTATATTAAAAGGAGTCTTATTTAATTCATGTGAGGTATTTGACTTAGGGAAAATTGTGTCTAATGTCTCCAAGAGAGGACCAATCAAAGAACAAAAAATTCACAATATAGGGGATGTAGTGCATCACATCAGGCCACTATGAGGAATGTAATATACCAAGATAGGTCACTTTCATGAATGACGTTATACCCAATGTAATCCAGAAAGTGAGACACATTGTACAAAGTAATAATCCTACACTAAGATCTAAGAAAAAGAAAAATGAAAAGAGAGATAGTGCTAGTGTATGCACCCACTTTACAAGAATTGTGAAGCACTGTACTATCAAAAATTACTTTAAAGTAGAGAACTGAAAAATAAAAAGAAGAAAGAAGGACATGAGATCCAACTTGGAAAGCCCTATTCCAAGTGAAGCTGAGTAATGGAAAGAATAGTATGTCACATGTGAGTTAACTTAAGACATCTCGTCCACATCCCAAGCTTTATCTTGCATGTTCATGAGATGTTAACGTCTAGTCAAAAGAGGTAAAAACAAGTGACATACGAGGACAAGGATACCTAACCCCTTTCCTCAACTTAGTGTAGGACAAAGGTGAGTTGAATAAGATGAAGGTACACAATAGGGAGGGGAATTAGGTGCCTCGGCACAAGGAAGAGCACCACACTCCTTGAGATGGTTGAAATTTCTTGTTTGAAGAAAATGGAGAGGAGGGAGGTAACCCTAAATATTTCTTGAAAGAGTATGATATGTCAGTTTGTGTCATGGGTTCATTGAATCCATGTGTAGGAGGGTGGTGGTAGTCGTTACCATAACAATATTCCAAGTTAAATGAATGGTTTGTGTGCTTCTGAGAAGGATTGGGTTTTGTACAAGAACACAAATCATTTATAGTGTTATGTGTTGTTTCTTCATGAGCGATGGGAGTTATATAACCCCCATCATCACCATGGGGTAATGTTGTTGATGTAGAACCAAGTTGAGCATATAAAACATAGGATTGTTTTGATTTAGGTTGTGATATTTCACACTCTCCTTTAAAGGGAGATGTAAGACCCCAATCGTTATTAGACCTTGTATCTAAAAATTATTTTTTTGTGTATGACTCATTGCACCAAGAGGGTGAGATTGTGGAATTTTTTTTGAAAGGATGTGTAGAATCTAATGACCCCCAATGATCATGAAAGAGTTTTGTTGTAGGTGAAGGATTAGCATCAACTTGGATAGGTTTTTATCTAGGAATGAAAGGATGAGGTTTTTGGAAATGTTGTGATTAGCTGATTCAGAGCTTCGTTCATCTACGTCAATCATATATATCTTGTTATTGTACTCAAATTTCACTATATGGTGAAGGATAGATATCCCTAGGACAATATTTTATGCAAGCTGTCCTTGCATGATATAGATAGAGGTAGGAAACACTACAGGTCTAACCTCAATAGGTAATGTGATCATCCCTAGTCGTTGTATATTAACATTTTCAAAGCCACAAATATGAACATAATTAGGTTGAATGAGATGTTTGTCCATCACAAGTTTTTTGAGGAGGTCCATGCTACAAACATGAATTTTTGCTCCATTTTTTATGAGAGTGTTCCTGACTAAATTTTCATGAATGATCACCTTTATCATCTAGGGATCATTCTTGTTTTTAATCTCAAGTGAGGGAAATTCATGTTTAGAGAATTTGATTTCAGGTTGGGTTACTTGCATGAGCCGAGAGGAGGATGTTACATTATTTGATTTTATGTAATATTAGATATCCTCCATTTGTATCTGCAATATTTCTTGAAATAGAAATTTGAATGTAGGTGAAACTTGAATAAGTTTCCATACAGATATATTACCAGGAGTCTTTTTGAGCTCCTCAACACTAGGGACTCTATGTTGAGAAAGAGGTAATTGTGTAGGAGTGATGTGTGATCCCCTTTATGTTTGAGTCACTAAGTTACAACTTAGCAGCTACAAAACATTATTATGATAAGATTACATCATAGATTTCAAGACATCTCATAGTTTTTTGTGTGATTCACTACTAGGAAGGGACTTAGGAAGCTCACCAATTAAAGGAGATCCCACTTGTGTTGTCATAACCTCAAGAATCTTGTCTTTATTTGTGTGATTGGTTAGTGAAGGGGATTCTAATGGAATTTTATTATCTTCACCTAGGGAAGGTTTAGTGTTTGAAGAATAGGTGGCAAGGTTCACAGGTTCTTGCACCATGATATTCTCCCTAGGAGGATTATTTTCAAGAGAACTGCAAACTAAAAGTTCTTCACATTTAAAGGTTAGCTCTTCTAAAGGGACTTCACCACAAGTAGGGTAATGATCAATGGTTTAATCTTCTTGCTCAATAATGGGTTCTCGAGGAGAAGGGGGACAACTAAGATACTCATGAGGGTGATCCCACAGTACTGGTTTACAATTTTTGGGTAAACTAGACACTGAACTGACTTTTTTCAACTAAATCTTCACTTTTGGGATCCTATAGTAGCTAAACCGTGAGGAATTTCAAGATGATGCAAATTAGTGATTTGTGAAGTTTTGTCTATATATTCTAAATAATATTTTTTCAAATTTTTTGGATTTAGATTGCACTTTTTTTCATCTCCTTTGAAAACTAGTTTTTATGAGTAAACAACATTTTTAAAGAGTGATGCTTATCGTATACAACATAAATTTTTTGTATGAAAGATAAAATTCTATTTTTTAAAAATTTAGATTTGTAACTACGATATCTAACCAGTTCATTTTGTTTCATAGTGTTTTATTAAATATTTTTTCCTTAAACAAGTTTCAAATTCAAACCAATTATAATTCAGACATATACAGACTGCATACAACATAAAAAAAATTATATGTATCAAAATTCATTTTTTTTAATGGATCAAGGACATCAATACCCAGCCTGAACATATTTTCAAAATTTTATTTTCATAATCTTCAAGCTATACAACATAAAAAAAATTGTATGTATCAAAATTCATTTTTTTTAATGGATCAAGGACATCAATACCCAGCCTGAACATATTTTTCAATATTTTATTTTGATAATCTACTATTATTCCACATGTGCGGAACAAAGAGTTTGATTTTTAGTGAAAAAACTACATTCACAAGAAATAAAAAATAAATATAATAACCAAATTTAATTTAAATAAAATTATAATTTTTGGAAGCTTATAGTAAGGACTAAATACTTACAAAAAATAAATTTTAAATGAATTCATTTGATCCTCGAAAAGGTAAGTGAAAAGTGGTTTTTTATCAAAATTTTGATAGGTGTAAAACCTAAGAATGCAACTATGCTAGAAAACACATTCATATATGGAAACATGTACAAAATGACATAATAATAAATATTATACACTAAAATAAGTAGAAATGAATGAGATCGAATGTGTGTACTTGGAAATAGAGGAAGGATCTGATGGAGGTCTAAAATGTTGAGGAAAATGTTGCAGAAGTTGAAATGGACACTTGTGCCAATCTCGACGACCTAGTCCTAGATTCTCGAAAACTGATCTAGAGCCCGTTTCTACCAAAAGGGTTTCCATAGATGTGAAGATCCCCGAAAAGAATGCTCAAAGGGATAAGGTCACCACCCTAGTCCTCTTCTAGGTTTTTGAGAATCCAAAAGTGTAATCTAGAGCCTTTTGTCTATGAATTCTGGTCTCCCAAGTGTCTGGTCTAGAAAATGCATAATTTGATCTGTGGAGGTCTTCCAAGCTTCAACTAGGGTTTGTTCAACCTAGAGAGATTGGATGAGTTTTTGAATGATCTTCCACCTACAAAATGCCTAAATCTGCAAATACACATGCAAAGAGGAGACAAAGGTTAGGGTTATAGATTAGGGGTTTTCCTTGGTCAAACCCCTTTTGAGTAATCAAACCAAATGATGAAAAGATAAGGAATTGAAGCATGAAACAAAGGGAGAGATGGAGTGTTTACCTTGCCATGATGTTTGATCTTGAGTTCCAACAATGGAGGTTCAACCCTTGAATTCTTCTTGAGAGAGATTCTTTGGTGACTCAGAATACCCAAACCCTAGTTTTCTTGAGAAGAAGAGGTGGATGAGAGATGAGGAGAATTTGAGTTGCACAATGCACCTAATGATAAATTAGGGTTTTTAGGCTTATTTATACAAGTTATGCCCTAATTTTCCCAAAAACAACACCATACAAGCCGACCTTAGGGTTTTAGAGACAAAAATATTGAAAAAAATTAACTTAAAATTCAAATTTAAGCCACATGGGACTAGGTCGTCCAAGGTGGTGACCTAGTCCACCTGGGAAATTTTCATTGAATGTCGATAATTAAAATTTTATTATTATAGTTTGTCGGGATTGTCTTACAAAAAATCACTAAGATAGGACTTGTATCTGGATTAAGGGGTCATTATAGAATAATGCATGGTTGATTTAGTCATGAAAATACTAGGAGAGCATGAGAATGTTTTACAAAAATTCAACATAATTGGGAAGAGGTAAAAAGAGGCTAAAAATGGTCCAAAATCCATAATCAAAGGTCCAAATGAGCGAAAAGTGTCAAAGACCTCACTTTTTGGCAACACACTTCTTCAAAACTAGGGGAGAGACCAAGAAAATAAAAAATTTATTGTCATGATCCCTTATGGTTGTGTTGCCTAGTTTTTTGAGAGACGTAAGAGAAGAGAAACAACTAGAATTCTCATAACGCTCATTTATTGGTTATTCAAACACCAAAATATCTTCTTCTCCTATAGGATCGATATTAGGAGGAGAACTAATATGATTGTTAGGAATTTCCAAGGTTGCATTCTCTATCACTAAAATTCTCTCATATGGCCAAGGTAGGGAAGGTTTCTTAGCATATCTAGATATATAAGACACTAACATTGTTTGAACAAAAATAAAGAGCATTTGTAACCATGTGATGCAATGCTTTAGCAATATGAATAATGTATATGCAAAAATATAGAACATTTCTATCTAATGTATGCTTTAAATTTTTAAGAATGTAAACACTGTATATGAAAGGATGAAAAGTAATTTTATCAAACTTAAGCAACGTTTTATGAAGAGAAACATTGTGTAAGAAAAAGTGAAAAGTAATTTTATCAAAGTTATACACAATTTCATAAATGTGAGCATTTTGCAGATCTAATGATGAAGATATATAAAAAATGACCACCCTAAATTGATGATTTTTAGTTAGAAGCATAAAACCTATATTCTCAGAAATTTTCAGAGTTATAGTATATGGTACTAAGAGGTCTAGGAAGCACAAAAAAGAGGTTTTTGATGTTGGAACAAGCAATTAAAAATGTGAACTAGGACTAGGTCACCTAGAATGGTGAATAAGTCCCACTAGGGATTTTTTTCAATTTTTTCAATTTTTTTAATTTCTTTTGATGTGTTTCAGGTTGTATGATGCAATTATAAGATGAAGATAAAGAATTTTAGAAATTTTCAATGAAAATATATATACAAAATTATAAGCTACATGAGCATTTCACTAATGCAACACAATACAAAACCCTAAATCAATGTGAGTATAAACCTTTCCTAGGATGAAAGAACAAAATTGGAGAAGTGTTCTAAGGATGGGTTCACCAAAATGAACCACCAAAGAGATACAGGAAAGAAGAGAAAGAGTATTCCCCAATTACATCTCTAGGGTTTCTCACCTAGGGACAAGGTTGGAAGAATGACTTTATTTCACATAATGATATGATTGTTTGGTGGGTTCATTTAAAGATAGGGGTTGTGTTGTGGTTTTATGTGTGGTGTCTATGAATGGAAGGATCTAAGTGCAACAAACTTAAAATAGAAGCTAACTAGTAATGTAAATCTATAAAATGAACTAAGAAATGTAAACAAATTGTAACAAAAACTTATGAAAATAAAGGTATGCACTTGTAAAATTTTAGAGGCTGGAATGAGGACTAGAAATATTTTTCGTTCTATAATTTTGGCCTACTGGGACACTTACACCATCTTCAGTGACCTAGTCCTAGATCTCAAAAACTTCACTAGAGCCCATTTCGGCCAATTGGGTATGTAAATCTACAAAACTTCCAAAAAATAGGTTCAAGGGGACTAGGTTTCCATTGTTGGTGACTTAGTCCTCTTCTAAATATTTGAAAATCCAAGAGTGAAAATTGAAGCCCTTAGTCTGCACTTTAGCTTCTAGTAGGTGTCTAGTTTAGATTTTGCACAAAATAGGTTGAAAGAGGTCTCCAAGCTTCAAATAGGGCTTTTTTAACTTCAATCGATTTGATTAGTTGACAACACATTTTAAGCACCTTCCTCTTTGATAAACCTGTATACAAAAAACTACAAAGAACACATGTAAAGATGAGAAAAAGGGGTTAGGGTTAGAGAATAGGGGTTTTCCTTAGTCAAACCCTAAATGATGAAATGAAATAAAAAATAAAAGATGATTGAATAAAATGTAAATGTAAACACTCACCAAGCCCCTATTGAAGAAGTTTGAAGACATGGAAGAACCAGTTCCAATGGATGATGTGTAAAATGCTAAGTGTTTGAATGATTGCTTGATAAGCTTGAGTGCTTGGAAGATGCAAGCGTTGGAGAGATAGAGAATAAGAGAGGAAAAATGAGGATAAAAACCCTTATTTATACATGATATGCCCTAATTTCCCAAAAATAGCACATGATATGCCAATATTAGCGTTTTAGAGGAAAATTCCTATTAGAATTGTTATTTTAATTTTGAATTTTATGCCTAAAGGGACCAGGTTGGCCAAGGTGGTGACCTAGTCCACTTGGACAAATTCAAGTGTTGGTCAGGAATAAAAAGGTGTTTAATGATGTTTATCAAACTTAACTCCTGAAACAAACTTAACTCTAGCCTAAAAGTACATTAAGGGATTGAAATTTATCATTAAAAAGGGTTGAATTAGTGATGAAAAATCTATGAAAGTGTGAAAATACATTACAACTCTTTACGACACTATGGAACAAGGCTTGGAAAGGAGTAAAAAGAGGTTATTTAGGTGAATTATTTTCAAAGGGTCTTAGAAAATTTGGAAGATGTGTTAGAACACTTCATAACACCTTTGTAAAACACTGTTAGTTTATTGATTTGCAGGTGTTCAAGCATAATGTGAATGCGTTGACCACATTAAAACATCGTATCAAAGAAAAACAAGGCCAAAATCTAGGAGAAAAGGCCCAAATGAGTGAAAAAGTGTCAACGCTATACCTTTTGGTGACACACATGGAAAAAACATCTTCATTTTAATATTAAATGTTATATTAACTTTGTATTAGTTTTAATACACCCATATAAATTTGATCTTTTAGACATATTTTATCATTTCCAATTATAAATGGAGATAAGTCAAGGATTTCCCTTCAATTTCTATGAAAATATTCTCTCACCATTCATAGGATTGTGCATTTTGATAGGAATTTTAATATCTAATCACACTCTCCTACCTATGTTATATAGCCCTTGGGTAAATTGATTTATAATTCATTGATTGCAAGAATCAAATACAAGAATGAACTAAATAAATTCTAGTGAAGGGCTTAGTGCCACCTGTCTAGGGATATTATTGGTGGAATTCCTTCCCAACTATCCGCATAATCACTATGTGAAAAAGATAGAGAAAATTGGTCTATCACACAATCATTCAAAAAATATGATACTGTAGGATGCCAAAATCTACACATGGATTGCATAGATTTAGCCATCCTCATAGAATAACATAAATCATTGACTCGAAACAAAATGATAAAACTAAGACAAACATGCAATAGAGAAAATGAAATACAACCTATTCTATGGTGGATTGATTCCCTCCATGAAGATGTGAGAGAGCCCTTTCCCAATCCCTTTTTAAGCCAAATGAAATAGACAACGAGTTGCTATGAGCTCAAGTTGCCTATAGTCTAGATGCATTCAAAATGTGTATGTAGAAATGAGAGAAAATGCCTTGCATTTATTGGAGAAGTTGAGAGAAGAGAGGCCAAATTTGAGAGATGTGGGACTAAATCCCATCCAATAGGATAGAGACACTTGTCATAATGGGATTGGTCAGAGCTTGTGCAAGTTTTGGCCAATGTGCCCATTCAAATTTGAAAAATGTCAGTAAATGCATGTTGTTGAGGGTTTTCGGGGGAATTATCTTTGTCCAAAAAAGTGAAAGATGAGAGTTATTGAGGGAAAATAAGTCTTTTTAATAAATCAAATAAATTGATTTATTGGTGCAAGTGGGTGGGTTAGTTAGGAGTTTAGATTTGACTCTAGTTGAGTCAAAAGCTAGAGAATGGTAATTATGATTAGAAGTTAATTAATTTAGATTAATTAACTTAGGGGATTTTTTAGGGATTTGATATTTGATTTTAAATTAGTTTGATTTATTAAATCAAATAAGAAGAACTTTAGGAACTTAATTAAATAATTTGATTTAATTAAGTCTGATGAACCTTAGGATTTATTCAATAAATTTATTTAATTGATTAATAGCAGAATTGGATGAATGATGTTAGTTTTGCATGTCTACATTTTGCCCCTCTTTGAAGCAATGTACTGGTTGCATTGGTTCAAAGAATGATTCTGCCGACATCGAAATTAAAAAATTTCTACTTTTTTTTTCGGATGCCCCAGTGAAAATAAGTACGTTAGTACATTGCCCCCTCAAGAGATCGAGCGAAAAGATTTGATTTGCGGTCGATCTCGTGACAAAGAGGTTCAAAATGGATGTCTATATGATAATGATGATGAAAATGAGATGTTTGGAAGATGCTTAAAATAACATATCTATATTATTTTAAATATGTTAAATGATTGTGCAATGCATGTGACATAGATGAGATGGATGATGTCATCCTATGATGATATGACGTGATTATGCATGAGATGGATATGGCATGATTATGCGAGATGAGAGGATGAATGCAACATGGATGCAACATGGATGCATTGTTAGCACGAAAGAGGATAGAAGAATGAGAGGGATCAACCCTCAAATTTAAGAAGAATGTAGAAGTCCAATAAGTCCATCAGTCGTCGAGAGTTTATTAGATATGATGATGAATGATGATGATGTGTTGCTTATCCAAAGATGGGAAAGAGCGTACCTTTCTTTATGTTTGATAACACACGTAGGTGCGATGCATCAAGGTATTAAGAACCAGGATGGCGTTGGGCCTAGTGTGATGGACTTTGACTCATCAAATAGATAGGAGTACTCTTGTTCACACTTGACAAACATAACCTTATTCAAAATGTAGTTCAGATATCTTAAACATCTCGGGCCAAAACATAAGAAGGCAAGCCTTCTTATGTGGTCAACAAGACACTCAAAACATCTTCCCTACAAACAAACAAAGTATGCCTGATGAAGTTATTTTACAAGAATATCCAACAAGCATAGCAAATAAAAAGATAATGATCCTTGCCCCATTCCTTTCTCTCTAAACCTGTTATGTTTAGGCATCATCGAGAGGTCCTTGGAATGAGCACAAACTAAGATAAGTCCAAACAAGACCAAGATAAAATAAACAAACAAACTGATGTTCTTTGTACCGCTAGCCAAGGCTAAACTACTGCGAGGTACCTGATGCTTATGTCCATCACAAGAAAGCTTCATCCTAGGACATGTTGTGATCAGGGTTTTGATGGGACTGATTTGGGTGATAAGCTATTGATACTCCGAGTTGACCAACTTCCTTGCTTACTGACTTAGGCTTGAGACTCTGACGATTAAGCGTTCACTTTAGAACTTGCTAAACTTGCTTCTGACTGACTCACCAAAGGGAAAAACTGATGATTGATTTTATTATGAGCAATGACAATCACGGGTGAAAGTGAGATGGGACGGGTTCACCATTTTGGGTTTTTTTTTTCAAATGTTTTGAGGCTACTTTTGGTATTTTCAAGATTTACAACGAACAGACTAACTTAAAGACCTATCCTAGGGGTCTCGGGAGCTGATCCATAGATTAGCCTTGCCTACGTTATACACGTAGAGACCACATAGTTCGACTGACGACAAATTTGACTTAATGAAAAGATGGATGGGCAAACGGATTGCCAATGCGACGGACGCCTAAAGGACTGACCTTAACTGTAAAATAGATGGGCAAACGGATTGCCAATGTGATGGATGCCTAAAGGACTGACCTAAATGTAGAATAGATGGGCAAATGGATTGCGAATGTGACGGACGCCTAAAGGACTGACCTAAATGTAAAATAGATGGGCAAACGGATTGCCAATGTGACAGATGCCTAAAGGACTGACCTAAATGTAAAATATATGGGCAAACGGATTGCAATGCGATGGATGCCTAAAGGACTAACCTAAATGTAAAATAGATGGGCAAACAGATTGCCAATGTGATAGACGCCTAAAGGACTGACCTAAATGTAAAATAGATGTGCAAACGGATTGCTAATGCGACAGACGCCTAAAGGACTAACCTAAATGTCTCGGGGAACGATCAAAGATCAACCTTGCTTGCATTCAAGCTCAGAGATGATGTAGTTCAACAAGGTGAAAGACTGACAAGACTCGATGAATTTGAAGATTTTTCGATATTTTGACCTATTTTTGGATTTTCTGATGAATTGGATGCTTTTGGAGTTTTTGATGAGATTTTGAATGTTTTGGATTTTCTGATGAGATTTTGAATGTTTTTGGATTTTCTGATGAATTGGAAAGAGAATAAAATATATACACCAATCCGACCTCATGCCAATTTCAAGGACATACCCCCAGTGTTTAAGCAATGGACTACTTCAATAAAGGCAGGACAAACTGACCTTAGGAATATGCCAAGTAGTATCATGGTGGAATATGATATGGGTATCAGTTCAGGCTATCGTATGGATGCGAGTGAATGGGTGGATGGAGAATCAATTAAATGTGATGGAATGGATGAGTGAGTCACATAGATCCTAGTGGATGGGGAGTACTTTATTTACACTTGATGCCTGTTTGCCAGGTTTTCACCAAGGTACTTGTCCAAAGTGCCACTGAAGTGGTTTTCACTAGAAGATGATTTTTTTCTTCACTGTTTTAAATCCTTTTCTGATTTTTTTGGATTTTTGAATTTTTGTATTTTTTTTTTATCGCCAAGACACCTGTTTGCCAGGTTTTCATCAAGGTGACCATTTTTTTAGTACTTTTTCTGATTGTTTTTGTATTTTCTAGCTCTATACCTTGCACATTTTTAGGTAGAAAACTTTTTGAGGTGGGAGCTATTCAGAGGCTCCTACAGAGGTTCACCTTCTACTGTTGCTATTTGATATGCCCCTGATGTGTAACTTGTGGTGATGACAAAAGGTCCCAGCCAGTTGGCTTCAAACTTGCCTTTGCTATCCAGGTTTGGCACATTTTTTTGGTTTTCTTTTAGCACAAGGTCACCGACTTGGAAGGTGTGTTGCCTGATCTTCTTGTTGTAGCTTCATTTCAGGCGATTCTGGTAGACCTATAGATGATTGAGGGCATCCATGCGTCGTTCATCTAGTAATTCCAGTTCATTCAGTCTTGTAACCCTGTATTCCTCATCTGTGATGAGATTCTACAATGATATCCTCAGTGACGGGAGCTCAATCTCAATAGGGAGGATGGCTTCTGATCCATAGACTAGGGAGAATGGGGTGGCACCTATTGGCATGTGGATGCTGGTGTGGTAGGCCAATAAGGCAGGATTTAGCTACAGATTCCAGTCACGACCAGAGTCATTGACTGTTTTCTTGAGGATTTTTAAAATGGTTTTATTGGTAGCTTCTGCTTGGCCATTGCCTTGTGGATAATATGGAGTGGAAAAGCGATGCTTGATTTTGAATTTTTTGCACAAGTCATGGACATTCTGATTCTTGAAAGGTGTCCCATTATCAAAGATAATGGATTGTGGGACACCGTACCAGCAAATGAGGCAATTCAGGATAAACTTGGATATCTTCTTTCCGGTGATGTAGGTCATGGGAATTGCTTCGACCCACTTTGTGAAATATTTGGTGGCAATGATAATGAACTTATGACCATTGGATGAGATGGGTGTGATTTTTCCTATGAGATCAAGTCCCCACTCGGAAAAGGGCCAAGGTGTAACAATGGGATGTAATTCTTGAGTTGGTGCATGAATGAGGTCTCCATGCTGTTGGCATTGTAGACACCTTCTGACAAAGTCATGTGCCTCTCTTTCCATTCTCGGCCAATAGTACCTGGTTCTTAGCAACTTCTTGGCCAAGGTCATACCACTCAAATGTGAACCGCACATGTCATTGTGTACCTCAATCAAAGTAGTTAGGGCTTCCTCGGGTTTTAAGCAACGTAGTAGGGTTCCATCGATGCTTCTGTGGAAGAGGGTTTCTCCTAGGATGACAAAACGTAAGGACCTTTTGACAAAGGTTTGCTTGAGGTTTGGGGTAATGTTGGTTGGAAGGGTTCCTAATCTCAAGTAGGTGTAAATTTCATGATACCAAAGATCACCATGACCAACGAGTTCGCACGCGTATTCTGACTTTGGTACCTCGAAAGTGGGTACAAGAAGCTGTTCTATCAAGAATTTGTATTTCGAGACGTTGCGAGGGATATCTAGCAAGGATCCAATCATTGCCATGGCATCTACTACTCTGTTATTTTCCCTCGTTGTCTGCTCAAATGTGATGTCAATAAATGATTCCTTAAGCCTTTCCACTACTTTCTTGTATGGTGTGAGCTTGTCATCCTTAGTTTGGTATTCACTGTTGACTTGGTTGATGATAAGTTGTGAATCCCCATAGACTTACAATACCATGATTCGCCACTGTGTTGCAATCTTGAGACCTATGGTTAAAGCTTCGTACTTGGCGATGTTGTTAGTGCATGGGAATGCCAACTTGTAAGATCTTGGTATGCAATCTCCTTGTGGGGTGATAAAGAACACACCGGCTCCTGATCCATGTTGTGTGTGGGAACCGTCAAAGTATAGCTTCCAGTGATCAACTATGTTGATATTGAAGAAAGACTCATCTGGAAATTCTGATATGAGTGGGTTCTCTACATAGATGGGAGCTTATGCTAGCTAATCTGCAATGACCTGTCCCTTGATTGCATTTCACTCTACATACTCAATATCATGCTCGGATAGTATCATAACCCATTTAGCCATTCTTCCTGTAAGCATTGCTTTTGATAATAGATACTTGAGAGGGTCTATCTTTGCAATTAGCTTGCTCTGATGAGCTAGCATATAGTGTCTGAATTTTTGGGCTGCAAACACCACTGCTAGGCAAGATTTTTCTATTGATGTGTAATTGAGCTCATGCCCTACCATTGTTCTACTGATATAGCAAATGGCCCACTCGGTTCCATTTTCATCTTGTTGGGCTAAAAGGGCACAAGGGCGGTTGTCATTGCTGATATGTACAGAATCAATGGTTTCCCTACAATGGGGGGCATCAGTACTGGTGGTGAAAGTAGGTATTCTTTGATCTTGTTAAATGTTTGTTCGCACTTGTCATCCCACCTGAATGCTACTCCCTTGTGGAGTAGGTGTGAATAGGCAATTTGCTTATCTGTCAGTTGTGCTATGAATCTTTGGATGGACTATAGTCTACCTTGTAATCCCCTGAGTTGCTTTAATGTCCTTGGTGCCTCCATGTCAAGAATTGCTTTTACCTTTGTGGGATCTACCTCTATCCCTCTCATGGAAACTATGTAACCCAGCAGCTTTCCTGATTGTACCCCAAAGACACACTTCTTTGGGTTGAGCCTGACCTTGTATTTTTCTAGCCTATCAAAGATTGCACTCAGAGTTGCTATGTGATCCTATCTCTTCTTTGATTTAGCCAATATGTCATCCACATAATCTTTGACCATTTTGTGTATCATGTCATGGCTCTCTGATATGTAGCTCCTGCATTTTTCAACCCAAATGGCATCACACTCCAGCAGTCGGTGCCCCAAGGACATGTGAATGCTGTCTTGTGTTGGTCTTCTTTTGCGATCATTATCTGATTGTACCCGGAGAAGCCATCCATTAGGGAGAGCATCTCATGTCCGGCCGTCATATCAACTATCATGCCAATGTTGGGAAGTGGAAAGTCATCCTTAGGACATGCTTTGTTTAAGTCTATGAAATCAGTGCAGATGCAGATGCCCCCATTCGGTTTTGAGACTGGCACAAGATTAGATACCCATTCTGGATAGTCAATTGGTCGTATGAAGCCAACATTTAAGAGTTTTTGTAATTCTATCTTCATGAGCAGAGCTATCTATGGGTGCATTTTTCTTAACTTTTGTCTGACTGGCTTTGCTCCGGGGTGAACGGCCAAATGATGAACTACTACCTCAGGATCCAACCTGGCATGTTAGTGTAGGTCCATGCAAAATTTACCTTCCATTCTTTCAGAAATGCTGCTAGTAGTTCTTATTCTTCTGTCTGAAGTGTTTGAGCATAGAATGTGATTTGTGGTTTTGTCTTTGTTCCCAAGTTGACAGGATTACACTACTTTGCTAGGACCGCTGATTTCTCTTGATGTAGTGTAGTAGGGGGGAGATACAATCCTTCATCCTCCAGTGCGTCAGAGAGGTTTTCACCGTTGGATACGTCCTTTATTTTTACTATTCTATGGTTAGAGAGTGCCATAGTGTGGTTTCACTCAATACCTTTGAGCTTATTCTCGATATTTTTCTTTTGTGACTGAAAAATTCAATTGTCTCCCTGTAATACGCCTGGGTGTCTAAAGTGATGTCAAATCCTGCTTTGTGATCTCCACCTGGAACTGTATCCCTCAATCCCATGAATTCTAATAAAGCCTCATCATTTTTGAATAAGTCTAGAATTGGTTGTCCTCGTTGGTCGTGATCGATGAGTTGGGGGTACACTAAGTGGATTTGGTGGGTTCGATGGATTGGCTCAGCGGGTGAGGCACTAATCATGAGTAAAGTGGAATTTTCAAAAAGCCTGGGATGACCGGTTATGGTATCCTCGTCATCACTACTAGAACAAACATCAGTTATGTCAAATGTGAAGTTGTCAAGAGGTAGGCCTGTACATACGGGTAATTGAAGGGCAGTTGCCGAAAACTGAGGGAAGGATATGACTGCTTGACTAGGAGTACCTCTGCCACGTATGGTTATACTTAGAGGCGTACATCGAAGGCCAAGGTTCCTCATTCTTCTTTCTACAATGATGGGTTCCAGTCGTCCATCACTATTTCTTCCAAGGCTTTCATTCCTATTATAACCCATACCAATCATCATTTGTAACCCTCTATTAGTTTCATCCATGGGTAGGGTGGGGGTGGGCCTTTCATCTTGGTATAATGTGCTTGAAATATTTTCCTCATCCACATTTTCTCGACTGAGATCCCCCCAACGGCGGAATCCAGAAGGTTCTGCCCCAATAGTGCAGACAGGTATTTCAACTAGGTGAGGTTGCGCATGCAACCTAGGAGATTGTGGTAGCTCTCCTACAACAAATGCATTCTTTTTCATTCTATAGTCACCACATCCATTGTCCTGGATCATGAGTTTGATTTCGGATATGTTAGGGATGGCGGGTGTCTTTGTCACAGAAGTAGAGGCGAGGTTAGTTGGGTCGATGTATGTAGTGGATGGCCCTTCATCATTTTTCGAGACTTGGGGGATTTTATAAAACTTGGCTTCCAAGTTTTTGCAATAGGCGAATGGTTCGGGATCCCCATGTATAGTGACCTCCTCATTCTAGTACAAGAATTTTACACATTGATGATATGTCGAGGCCACTACTTTCATTTCATGGATCCATGGACGACCAAGGAGGATGTTATATGGTAAGTCGAGATCCAGGACCTGACAGGTAGTCTCCATGGTTGCTGGTCCCACTTGGATGGGGATTTTAATAGTGCCTTGAGACACTCTTTCCTAGTCATCATACGCCCTTATTGTGATGCTCTTGTTCTTGTTAATGGAATCCTCAATGAATCCCAAGTTCTTTATAAGCCTGAGAGAGCAAATATTTAGGCCTGCACCTCCATCCACTAGGACTCTTTTAACTTTCTTTTTATGGACCAACACTTGAAGGTGGAGTGTGCGGTTATGAGATGGTTGTGGGGGGAAGTCTTGATCATAGAATGTTAGGAGATTCTAGGTGACGATATTTCCAACCATAGCCTGAAACTGATCTGTGTCAAGGGTGGTGGAGATGGTCGATGCTAATAACGCTTCGTCAAGAATTTGCCTATGGGTAGCGGAAATTTTTAACAGCTCCATGATAGAAATCTGTGTAGGCATTCTTTTCAGTTGGTCAATGACATTATAGTCATAGGGGATGGATTTTGTATTTGAAGTGGGGGTCTTAGATGCTGCCCCTACAATGGTAACCTTTTTGCCACATGTGGTGACACCACAATCAACATCGGTTCCTCTGACGTTAATGATAGTGACCATTTCATCTACACATGCAACAATGTCTTCATAAACAAGGTTTACGCTAGCGTACTTTTTCTTCCCTTTGTTATTTCCTTGATTATTCCCTTGATTATGATTTGACATCGAATTGGTGTATATCTTGAGGTCTTGATTACCGACCGGTTGTTCGACATTGATGATCTTGTCTTCAATGAGATCTTGGATGATGTTTTTCAACTTCATGTAGTTAGCAGTCGTGTGTCCCTTGACTTTGTGAAAGTCACAAAGGAGGTTTTCATTGTACCAAGGTGGCTTCACCTGGGGTTTGTTGTAATTATCATGGGTTGGGACCTTGATGATGTTCTCATTGACCAGCTTTTTCATGATTGACTCAATTGACTCCCCTAGGGGTGTGAATTTCCGTTTGTGGGGAAACTTATTTCGTGGAGGTGGTCCTCCTTGATTATTACGATCGTTGATTTGATTTTGGGGTGGTTGTTGGTTTACCACATTTGCTTGTGCATTATTTCAATTGTTGTTCGGTGGTTGGTGATGATTTATTTGATTGTTCTGTTTGGGAGCGCTGATGACCACCTTAGCATCCACTATGCCATCGTTTGTGACATTTCGATTCCTTGCCCATGTGCGAGATTTATCATTGTAACTAGTGGATGGGTGACTGTCCTGATGTTTAGAAGTAGGTGTGCCCCCTTGTGTAACAAGAGCTTGCTCAATGTTGAGTGCCTTGGGGATCAGTTGATCATATGTAGTGATTCATTGCATCTTTAGATAAAAATCCAAGTTTTTATCTATATTGGCGATGATGGTACAGACTTGTTACTCTTCAGGCATGGCCCACTTGCTTCGATTGGCCTTTGCTCACCATCGTTGGAGAAAGGCACTGAATGATTCCCGCTTACTTTGTTTAAGCGCCGAGAGTTCTTCCAAACTAACATCCACAGAAATGTTGAATGTGTAGTTTTGGAGGAAAGCATCTTTGATCTCTTGAAAGGTTTTGATTCCCGTAGGCAGACGAGAAAACCATTCCATGGCACCACCAACCAAGCTTCAAGGAAATAGCCGCATTGGATATGTGCCATTGTAGGCGACTTCCATGCAATGTACTTGAAACTCCCTGATGTGATCTTCAAGGTTTCCTATTCCATGATATTTATCAAATTTGGGGATCTCAAATCCCTTGGGGAATGGTACCATTTCCAAGCTTCTATCAAATGGGTAGGGACACAAGTTGCTTGGTGTCTTGATTGTCTTTCCAGATTTAAAATCTTGGACTTCTTGAGAGAGCAATTTGATTTGTGCCATTATGTCACTTTATAGATTGGGCGGCAGAGTGAATATGTTATGGGGGGTGGGATTGATTGGTGGGATGTTGATGTGATCCTGTTGCAAGTTCTGCTGCTGCTGCTATGCCAACAACACTTGTTGTTGGTCGTGTTTTTGTTGCGCCAACAGTGCTTGTTGTTGGTCATGTTGCTGTTGTGCCAATAATGCTTGTTGTTGCAATTGGAAATCTTGCAAAGCCTGCTAATATGCTTCTATTTGTGCTTGCAACTGCGCTTGGTACTATGCTTGCAGTTGCGCTTGCTGAGCTTGGAATTGCGCTCATGATTGAGCATGTGCTAGTTGGATTGCTTGTGCCATCTGAGCGGCATGTGTGGCTTGCGTAGCTTGTGCAGATTGAGTAGCTTGGGCAGCTTGAGCTGCCTGCGCAGCTTGTTCAGCCTGTTGTTGTTGTAACAAGGCTTGGACTTGTGCAACTAATTGTGCTTGCGCTTGCTGAGTGGCTAATTGAGTAGCCTTTTGATTTTGAAGTGCTTTTTGCTGGGCAGCTTGTCGAGTAGCTTGCAATGTCATGGTGAATGAATTAGTTGTGTTGTGCCTTGGTGGTAATGGCGGTGGATTTGGAAGAACGCCAACTGTTGTGATGGGCGGAACAGTTGTGTTAATGATTGGAGTTTGAGCTATGGATGGTGTGATCAAGGTCCTTGGTCCCTGTCAAACCATGCTTTGAGGAATGGTAGACATGTTGATCGCTGCGGTTGATTGGATAGTTGCCATCTATTGTTGTGATATAGATGACACAGCTGGTGGATTTGATAAGGTACTCTGATTTGAATAGTTTATGGCAGGAAGAGGAGGAAGACCCAACCCGAGTGATGATGTAGATGACAGATCCAAGATTCCCCTACTCCAAACAAGTCCCCTTCTCCTTGTGAGATAGGGAGAGAAGTTTGTATGTCGGGAGGATAATTCGACGTTGCATGAAATGTGAGCGGGATGTATGGGTGCAATGGATTTACCGGTATGGATTGGTCCGATGTGGCCCCTATGTTCAACCCTTGATTGTTCACTAGATGATGTTTTTGAAGTTCGCGAAACATGGCACTTCCTTTGTTAACAACTGGTGGGGTTGAAGTGATAGATGATATGAATTGAGAGATGTCTTGAGTGATATTTTGAAGTGGAAGTGTGGATGCAAGTGAAGGTATGATGTCAAGATCTCTCTCCACAAGGGTGCTTACATCAAAGTCAGAAGGGAGTTTAGCCCCATCTTTTGCTAACTCAAGCATGTATTGGGATGGGTACAACTTCAACATGGTACTGACAATTTGATGACTCTCAGGATTTCACACCATTTCTAGAATTTTTGATTGAGTCATCCCATTGTCAGTGATATCCTCAATATGACCTTCTTCTTGATAACTTTGAGGCATTTGAGGAGGATTGATTGGGAGTTCGATTGTTATCATTGGATAGAACGTTGTTTCGGTTTGGCTTAAATCACTTGAAATGAATGTTTCTTTGTTTTGCTCCATGTTCTTCTTCTATTGAGATTGAGTTTGAACCATAAAATGAAGATCAATTTTCAAGAATGTAAGAGATGAACCTCTAGTCCTTTAGATCAGTCTAAACCTTAGGTTCAAAGGAGTGAAGAACTAGGAAATTTGAAGGATCAAAGCGATAACGAGGATGAGATAAATGGAGTATGAGTGATATGGATGAATGGAACTCTTAAAGAACCTTTGAAGGAAATGCTAAACCTTTAGGATTTGATTTGATTGATTCGTGATTGGATTGATGGTTCGACTAGGTGTGTTAAGTCAAACAAGAGTGATAAATGTAATCGTAAAACTCTAGGAAGTTGTGTTATCCAAGAGTGAACTCCTACAAGATGGTAGTTTGACTAAGTGTGTCAAGTCAAATGAGGTGATGATTTGATAATTTGGCTAGGTGTGTTAAGCCAAACAAGATGAACTCGTAAACCCTAGGAAGTTGTATTATCCAAGAGAGAACTCGTCTATAGGATGATGGTTTGACTAGTTGTGTTAAGTCAGATAAAGTGATTTGATTTTGCCTAGAAGTTTAGCATAATAGATGTTTACAAAGTTTCCAAGAGTTTTTGGTGAGGTGATTTTTGACTGATTTAATGGTTGAGAGATGGATGAAAGTGATTGAATTTGATCCTAGACTTGACCTAGAATAACACTTCTGCTTACAAGACCTCGGTGTTGAAGAAAACACTATATTTCCTATGGGAGGAAAGAAAACCTTTCAAAAAGTTCGAGATTCTGTTGATAGTAAAATTGATACAACCCAGGATTGTTCCTTGAAGCTTTTCTGTAAAAGTTGTAGACCAATGTCTCTCTAAATTCGAAAAGTCTCTCAAGACGCTCCTCATGGGCTTTCAAACTAAGCTTTTTGAACTTTGGTTTTGGGATTTTGACCTTGCGGGAAATTATTTTAGAAAACACATGTGTAATCCAATCTGTCTTTTATCTTGCCTTAATGAATTCCTTTTACCAAAAGCACTTTCTTGTTTATCTTTTCAAACTTATGTCTAGTGTCTGACTTTCTTTCTCATCTCACAAGGTCCTTTGTGTGGAAATTGACGAAAATAGGGCAAAAGTTCCTTATGTTTAACCTTGTTGAAAACAAATGATGGTAGAATTTGTGCACTTAGAAACCTCTAGAGATATGATCCCTAGGGAAAGCAAGAGTGTCCAAGTTCGTCAAGAGTATTTGTTTCTCACAAGGGGTTTGAAATTTGAAGGTTTGTGAATGTTTGTTTTCAAATGTTTTCAAGATCAAGCAATGTATTTCTTCCCAAACACTTTTACAATCCTAGGATGATGAGGCAATATCTTGTTGGGTTCCCACTTGGATAAATCCAGCTGCGCATATCTTGTGCGAATGGCTAAATGCTTGACCACACTGGCTCCCCTCCATGACACTCACTTATTCGGGTCAACCAAGCATTAGTACCCATGAATCTCCCATGGAATACTTTCCATTTCCACAACAAGACCACATGTATAACGTGGGGCAGCTTCAAAGGACATGACCTTTTGCACCAACAAGATAGACAAGGTTTTGGCCTTTTTCTAAACAAAGGGTTCTAATTCAGGCATTATCCAACATTGGTGAGAGTCCATTGCTATCCATCTCATCGGAATAATCCTCGTGATATTGGCCTTTGTTCCAATATGCACACTTATATCCCGGGTGGAAGTCACTTGGCTTTAGCGTGTTCCCGGCTGGGTCGTTCCCATGGGTGAGTACTTTTTCCCACAAGGAAGGCCCTCTAAGTTAAACAAAAGTGAATAAACTCATCTGTAGTTCGATCAACCTTCGTTTAGAAACAAAGGGAGAACATTCGCAACAAGTTTACTCACACTCGCAAAGTGTTTTTTTCAATTTTAAAATGCCCAAATTGATGTGTTTAGAAAATATTTTTGACAACTTAACATCACCAAAATGCTTTTGATTCTCAAGATCACTGTGAAGCGCGAGAGAAGCGCATACGCATTTTAAATGATGTGAGTTTGTGAAAAATATTGCAAAACATGGAAACACTTGTTCATTTTAAGTCCCAAAAGCAATGATGAGTTCGTTTTAAAAAAGCACCAATTGAAATGTGAAGTTTGCCTTGTTCAATTTTAAGTCCAAATTGAAATCTAGTAAATGTCTAAGGTTCTTCTTAACCAAGTTTGAAAAGATCAAGTCAAGTGGTTAATTTTAAACCCAAAGAGAAATGTGAGTTGATCTAAAACAAAAAAAAAAGGTAGTAGGTCGAAGCTCTAAGATTGTTAAAACAAGCATTAAAAAATGCTTTTCAAGTTTTGTTTTCAAGAAAATCTTCAATTCCCCTCTTTTAGCCTTCATTTTTGCTTCAACCTTCAATCTCAATCTCCAATGTCAAGCTTGATGGTTCAACTTTGATGTCAACACCTATCATACAAAATAGAAACAAGGTATTAGTCTTTTCCTTCAAAATTACTATTATCAAGTTAAGATCAAAATACCCCATACAAATTATAACAATAAAACAAAATTAGTGCTTTTAGTCCAAAAGTGAAGTCCCCAAGATTTCTACATTAATGTTCACCTTACATAATGAGAGATCACATATAAAATCTTATAGCATTAACATTCAACTTTGCAACTTTTAAGGATGCAAGGAAAATCCATGATAGAGCCAAATTCACTTTTTGTAACAAAAGGATAGTAAGTAAACTTGAATGTAGTAAATTTGTGAACTAAATAATGCAAAAAATAAAATAAAAAATCAAAGCACATTTTCAGCTCAACAAGGGTGTTGTCATTTTTGTTTTCCAATTGAATTAATATCCTCTCATGTTTGTATTCTTATTTATCTTCCGCTTCTTTGATCTTACAAGCTGCACATCTCATAAAAGAAACTACACAAATGTACATGTAGATACTCATTTGCTACGATAGAGGCTATAACTATTTGTGATGACTCTGAAACCCACTTATTGCTTTAACATTGAAATTTGCCACTCTTTTAATAACATTTAGTACTGAAATTAAACATGACCTGACCAAATTGTATACAGAATTTTCTACAAGTACCCTCACACCCTCGCACATGTGAACACCATTCACAGCTATGCAGTCAAGACAAGATTTTATGATAGAAAAATAAAGTTCACAGTCAAGCGTCCAAAATGCCACAGATTTCACCATAATGTGTGCAGAGAAAATAAGATCACCAGCTATTGTGCGTGATAATAACCCTCCCAACTAACACTAGGGAAAGACACAGCCATTTATCAGACAAGAAAGCTTGCACATAGACCAAAATTTCTTGGAGAAAGGCTTAATAGAATTTCATAATCTGTTCAAGAGTTTTATGGGAAAAATTGACTTGACAAGTGGTTGTGGTAATGGCTCTCACCTAATCACATTAGCATATAACCCATAATGTAAACAACGATGGGAAATGAATAAGGTTTGGCGTGCTTCAAGAAATAAGAGAAAATGACAAGACAAGTGCGACTTTGCATTCACATTTTTTATTTTTATTTTAGGCTAATGTAAATTGACAAGCATAAAATGGATTTGCCCAACATTTTGACCAGAATCCTCCCTCAGTGCACGTAGAGAAAATGAGCTTTGGAACAAGGTTTAAAAATCCATCAAGGCATAAAAGATGGGGAGACTTCACAGAGGTAACATTTGCGGCTACCCTGATAGATATCATATGCAAAATGTGGATGCATTGACAATACAGTGAACTGTTTAATACGTCTATGAAATTGCTTAAAAAAAAACTAAAGACAGAGCATTGAAGGCGTTGGTTGGAGTTAGTTTCAAAAATCTTGAAATATGTATATGTCTTTAAGACTCTGCAGATGGATGCAAATTCTTCTTTTGTCAGTCGCATAGAACACCACTTTCCAGCATGCACAGTCGAAAACACCTGCATATAACTTTAGCATACGATTGTGTGAAGCTAGAGATCCTATTGTCGATGGATATCCTATACGGACCTACAAGGTCCCCTCCAAATTCCAATCCTACAAAAGCATAATTTCAAAGCTAATGCAAGTGGAAGGTATTCAATCACTTCTAAATTCTACGCATTGTGAATCCATCAATAATAATATAAAAAATGACAATATTTACTGATGTAAGGTCCCTGACAGATATGCGTGCAACATTTTGTAGACACAGATGAGACATCTGAACTACTTTAAAGACCAACATATGTCTGTGACTGTAAGGCATACACCAAATGCATGTATTTTTAGAAAACTTTTAGCAACCTTCCTACTAGCAGATTGAAAATAGCGATAGAAAATGAGCTACCCTTGATCGACATTAATGATATTGTTTGCGCCCACAGATCAAAACCATTCTCATGTGAATTTGATAGACCAATTAGAAAAAAGACTGAACAACATAATTTAAGTTATGTATCATTGTCCCAAGATGGCATTGGGATTCGAAGCTTATTTGCACAGCCAACAAAATATGTCACCATCCCACCAAATACATTGAATCTTCATTAAAGAGACAAAGACTTTGTGATGGAAGTTGAAAAATAAAACAAAACAAAATAAAAGGAAACTAAGCGCCAAAAGACTGAATGCTATGAATGGATTTTTTTTTTTGTATCAATCTAATACGTATCTGGGTAAACAGTGGAATCCAAATCTGCAAAATGTACCACAGAGGTCATTTTTCTGTAGATATCAAATTGGATGTTGATCTTGGAAAGAACAAGTAAAGTGCTCAAACATGCAGGATTCCTTTTGCAACATGCAAAGATATTAACTATGTAATGCAGTGATTTAATCAGCAAACTTATTTTTTCCAACGATTATATCAGCTAGCACATGCTTTTATTCTAAGCATAGGTAAGTCATAGAAATAGAGAATAACCAGATTTACATATTACAGACAAATAGATTTATCCAAAACTTTGGAAATCTAAGAATTTAAGACTATCAATTTTCCTATGCCCTCCTTCTAGCGCCATTTGTAGGATGCCAAAATCTACAAATGGATTGCATAGGTTTAGCCATTCTTATAGAATAACATAAATCATTGACTCGAAAAAAAATGATAAAACTAAGACAAACATGCAATAGAGAAAATGAAATACAACCTATTCTATGGTGGATTGGTGCCCTCCATGAAGATGTGAGAGAGCCCTTTCCCAATCCCTTTTTAAGACAAATGAAATAGACAATGAGTTGCTATGAGCTCAAGTTGCCTATAGTCTAGATGCATTCAAAATGTGTATGTAGAAATCAGAGAAAATGCCTTGCATTTATAGGAGAAGTTGAGAGAACAGAGGCCAAAATTGAGAGATTTAGGACTAAATCCCATCCAATAGGATAGAGACACTTGTCATAATGGGATTGGCCAAAGCTTGTGCAAGTTTTGGCCAATGTGCCCATTTAAATTTGAAAAATGTCAATAAATGCATGTTGTTGAGGGTTTTGGGAGGAATTATCTTTGTCCAAAAAAGTCAAAGATGAGAGTTATTGAGAGAAAATAAGTCTTTTTAATAAATCAAATAAATTGATTTATTGGTGCAAGTGGGTGGGTTAGTTAGGAGTTTAGATTTGACTCTAGTTGAGTCAAAAGCTAGAGAATGGTAATTATGATTAGAAGTTAATTAATTTAGATTAATTAGCTTAGGGGATTTTTAGGGATTTGATATTTGATTTTAAATCAGTTTGATTTATTAAATCAAATAAGAAGAACTTTAGGAACTTAATTAAATAATTTGATTTAATTAAGTCTGATGAACCTTAGGATTTAATCAATAAATTGCTTTAATTGATTAATAGCGGAATTGGATGCATGATGTTAGTTTTGCATGTCTACAGATACTTTATTTTGTTCTGTATAACAATGCTAGAAAGTGATCTTGTCAGAAAAAAGATAAATTTTGTACTTTTTGATAGATATTTCTCAGTTTTGGTCATAATATGTTCCTTTCCTGTAACCTTTATTATGATTTAGAATGGTTTTATACAATGAGAGGCAAAATACTCAATGAATATTTGATCCACATAGTTAATTTATAGAGAGAGAAGGGAGAGTTATAATTTAGAATTATCTCTACTATAATGTTTAACTTGCAGAAATGAACCACTATTTATGTAAATGTAAAATAATGCAACTATGCTAACATTCCCCCCCTTATTATATATTTTAAATTAATAGCTATTGATCATTAATTATATCTCATTTAGACTAGTATATTATAAATATTTTTAAAATCCATTAACTACTTGCCCTAATTTTATACATTTAGCCAAAATATTAATTTATGAGGCATAACGATCATGATTTTTTATGAATGGAAATTTAGGAGAATGTGATTTTTTAGTAAATGCAATAACATAATGATTGATTTGACATGTGCATTCCTCCTTTGACTTATACATTATTAGTTTTTTCACTATAGATGAAAGTATCCATTTACAAAGATAAGATATCATAAGATATAGATCCACATGATATTCACTACAGTAGAAGGTGAATAATGAAATTTACCCAATTAATAATATAAGGTTATATACTCAAGTATTAAGGGTTCTCTTTGTAAAATTCTATTTTTAGATACACCTTAAATTTCTTGTAAATTTTATATGGTTGAGGATTGATAGGTATGTACAAGAAAGCTACCATTAATGCAAAAAAATTACACATGGATGGAAAGTGGAAGGAATCAATTTCATGTAAAAAAACCATTGATAACATAAATGGGTGTTGTATGTTAAATTATGGGTGTCACACGTATATCAATGTGTCTAGTTTGGGTCCAACTTGAGTAACATAATAATAACACATAAGTAATTGATCTAGCAATGTGTCTAGTTTGTGTGGGTAAACTTGAGTAAAAATTTGAAGGTTATATTTTTGAAATGCCTACTCTTGCTTATTGAGAATGATCCTCAATAGTTATGTTGGAGCTAGATTAATTACCCATTAAAAGTTGTTTAATGACCAAGGTGTCAAATTTCACCATTATGTATAGAGGCAATACACCATTGTGAACTATTATAAATGGTAAATTTTCTTATCATCAAATGATATTGCATGAATTATGTCATGATCAAAAAAATTAATTTACGAGTTAAGTAATTATGTTCTACTATGAAATCCATCATGTATCTTCTATAAAGCTTCTTGGATTATATCCTTCTAAATTGGTGATGTAAACACTAGGCCCCAAATAGATTTATTGACTTTAGTACATTAAAATTATTGAATTGGGTTACACTTCACTATTTTATATGTATCTTGTAGTGAAGCAAGTGAAAAGTGATCCAAACTAAACTATTCCTTCCTTAAATACAAATGATATGCAAATAATTCACTAAGAAAGAGAAGATAACATGAGAGATATGAATAATGTGGTCTATGCTTGCACACAATAATGAACTGGAGAATAATTTTATATTATCAACATCTGTGGTATTGAAATGGTGTTGCCAAAAATTTGAATGCGTCTATTTTGGGTACCTCCCACACTACGCAGAATTTGAATGACTTTGTTCTACAAGTCCCCCACCTAACTATGTAGCCCCTTTCACTTGCTTACAAAATGGTCATTAACCTTAAATCTCCCCTTCTTGTGATTGTTTCTCCGATGGCTATGGCTGGGGCTTTGACATTACTCCCTGAGCATTGTGGCACGGATCCTCTCACTGTCAAGATTGGCTCTTTTTAGTGTACAATTCGTGTTGTAGAGAATTTTTTTAGTACTAAGGTGGTTGTAGTTATGGATGTTGTGGCCCCTTTCCGTACTGTAGATGTTGTTGTGAATGTGGTTAGGGATTCCTCAAACTCTTATGGGGGGCTGAGTGTTCATCCTCAACCTTCACTTTTTGATGATGTGAAGTCTAAGAGGCTAAGGAAGGGCTTTGTTCATCGTTTGTAGTGTGCATGCACTGCACCTATTATCTCTCTTGGTAAGGAATTTGCTAAAGATATTACATTTTACTCTAAGAATGCTCTTATTTTTATATTTTTTTGCTTGTGGCCTTTCCTCCTTGATTTTCACTTGTGGATCAACAACCATTTGTCTCCCATCGTTGATGGTTTGATGGAGATTTACCCTTCTACAAGGGGTTTTTGATTGTGGGTTTCAGTTCTCCTGAGGATAAATAGGCTATTTTAGACTATGGTTTATGGGTTTGGGATTCTCATCCCCTCTCCATTAGACCTTGGGTTCATTCTTTTAATCCTTTGAATGAACCCTTACATGTTATGCTTGTTTAGGTAATATTTCCTTATCTTCCCTTATAGTTCTAGTGTAGATGCCTTTGAGGGAAATAGTAATGCTCTTGGTAGATTCTTGAGAGTGGATAATGCTTCCAGGAATTTTAATCACACTTATTTTGCTACGATCTTGGTGGAGGTTGATATTTTGAAGGCTTTGTCTCGTGAGGTGGCTTTGCGGGTTAATGATTGATCATGGTCTTAGATCATGGATTACGAGGGTCTTCCTTTTCGCTGCACACACTGTTTTGTTGTTGGTCACTTGGCGTGTGACTATTCTTGTGGCTCTTGCCTTGTTTCCTCTTTTACTTGGTGGAATAACTCACTCTCTGAGCACTTAACTATGTGCCCTGCTACTGATTCTACTTCTTTTGATGAAGATTCAAGGCCTCCTTCTCCTTCTATGAAGACAAATAATATTGATGTCGTGGTTGATGCTCCTCCTATGGATATTCCTGTTGCTCCTGCAAACCCTCCTATGCAGGTTCTTTTTGCTCCACATGATTCGTTTGTGGTGGTTACTACTCCTATGGAAACTGTTGTGTGATCTCTAGTTTTGGCTGCTCCTAATGTTGTGTGTACTACTTCTCTAGAGGCCCTGGTTTTGGGGAATGCTATTTTAAGTCATACTATTTTAGGCTTGGTTTCAGATGCTTCACCTAAAGTATCAATCATTCATCGTATTTGCTACTATGGAGTGGAGTCTTCCACTTTTGATCAAAATGTCTCAATTTTAGTTTTTAATTCTCCTTGGACAATGGTTCATAGAAAGAAGAAACATTTTTCTAAGAAGGTTACGGTTTTGTTTAATTCGCCCTCAGAGGCTTTGCTTGGTTCAGGCTTTGTTTCTTAAATAATTTCTCATAGTATGTTGTTTCTGACTGGTATTTTGCTAGTAGCTGTTTTTGTCTTGTTGTTCTCTCTGATTGGTTTGGTTGAGCTATTTGGCTCTATTTTTTATTTTGTAAGGGATCAGGGACGTACCCTACTTATCTAATAAAGAACATGAGAGATATGAAATGAATGCAATAAAATTTCTTTAGATATCATGACAATATAATAAATCCCATAAATGTGTGTTGAGTCACCCCATAGCAATAAAAAATAGATCGGTATCAATAAGACTTTGAATTTGAACTTTTACTAATTTATCTTTTGAGGATGGACATAATAAATCTTAAAATGAAGTAACCAACAAATGTTTAGGGATAAGTTTATGGATATGTGCAATTAATGCATGCTTTTGAAAAATATAATTGATATGTGTATGTGCATTAATAAACAAATATGAAAATCTATATAAGAAAATAATTAAATAATTCGAAAAAAATCACCTAACTTTATGCAAAATTATACCATTTAGAAAACTATAAATATTTTAAAACTTCTTTTCAAAATTATATATACCTTCATATCTTTTTAAATAGTATAACCGTATAACCATCTTGATGGTGAAGGATACATGTCAATCAGAATTTTCATAATAGACTTCATCGTATAGTTTTGTTATCTTCTTTTGTACAATTCTTTGGTGAACTACTATTTTCTTATGTAATCCAGCTCTGTTTAATTAAAAAAAAAACTATCTAGAATATTAACTTTAAACAAAACATATATAAGTTATAAACTTATTATATAAAATTTTTGATGATTAGGCTGAGGTCTCCCCTTTCAAATACTATGGTCTTCAAAAAAAATCTTAAGTACAGTTAAAATGTATAAATACGGCCAACAGATTTAGCCGTGCATGAAGTATTCAATTGAAAAATGTCGGACACCAGTGTGAATCGATCTGATGTTTCTTTCAAATACGGAACCCCCTACCTATTTTTGCGGATCGCATTTTGTCGCACATATGCGACGTATACGTCAGCATATCTGACGTCGTGGCCTCCAACTGGAACGTTATGTCAAAAAGCTATGGAAGTTTCCTCCCTTTTCTTACGCGTTTCCAAAAGCTTTTGAAACTCCTGTGGGCTAGTCACACTGTTCAAACGAAAAACAAGCGGTTGTGGAAATATAGAACTTGCAAATATAGAACTTGCAGGTCCAACCGACTTCAAGGCTAAAACATTTTCTCCTTTAAATATTGCAACTGCATTATAAAATATTGTTGGGGATATGAAGCCCAACAGTCCCTGCCTTTCGCTCCAAGAGACTCTGTCTTTTCGGTTCCTCTCGGATTCTTCAAGAGTCTCTTTGGAGCTCTTTTTATTGTAACTTGCTGTAACTTGTATCTACACAGTGATTGAATAATTAATACATTCTCCTGCTCAGTGTGGATGTAGGCAAATTTTCCGAACCACGATAAATCTTGTGTACTCTGTTTTGTATTCTTGTTTTCGCATTTGTTTCAGCTCTTCTGCTTTTACAACTGGTATCAGAGCAAGGTGTTGCTGTTCAGAATTCAGGGTTGAAATTCTGGGATCATGGAGGAGCTCAAAATGCAGAAGTTTACAGGCAAGAATTTCAGCCTGTGGAAAGTGCAAATGGAGTCACTATTAATTAAGCAAGATCTAGCGCTTGCTTTAGAGGGGAAATGGAAGCAACCAGACACGATGTCTGATGAGGATTGGGAAACGATGGACAGGAAGGCAAGAGCAACAATTCTTCTTTCACTATCCGAAAATGTGCTATTTAATGTTACAGAAGAAACAACAACAAAGGCAGTTTGGGACAAGCTGAGAACTACTTATGCAATGGCGTCCACTGCAAACAAGGTTTTGATCATGAAGAAACTCTATAGCCTCAAAATGAAGGATGGTGGTAACATGGCAAATCATCTCAACGAGTTTAATACTCTTCTTAGTCAAGCGAATTCGGTAGGCATGCCACCAAGCGATGAAAACAAAGCTGTCTTATTGTTATGTTCTCTCCCAGCCAGCTGGGATGGAGTTGTAACAGCAATAAGCACATCCACTCCCGGCAAGAAGAAGTTAGTCTTTGATGAAGTTGCAGCTACTCTTCTCAGCGAAGACATGGGAAGAAAGAATGATGTTCCCTCGTATGGTGAAGCCTTAATGGCGGTGAGCACTGACTATAGAGGAAGAAGCCATCAAAGAGGTAGAAACTTCAACAATAGAGGGCAATCTAAGTCTGCTAAAAGAATAGATTCTAAAGAAAACAAAGGGGATTGTTGGTTTTGTGGCAAAGCAGGCCACTCAAAGAAAAATTGTCGTGCTTACAAAAAGGCACAAGATAAGGTGCGGGTCAGTCAAGCAAATATTACTTATGAGAAGGATGATTTCGGGATTTTAGTTCTCTCTGCAAGTGATACTATTTCAGAATCGTGGGTACTTGATTCCGGAGCATCCTTTCATGATTCTTCACGCACGGAATTGTTCACAAATTACCAAGAAGGTAAATTCGGTTGAGTTTACTTGGGTGACAATAATGCTTGTGACATTATTGGAAAGGGTGATATTTTATTGCCATTACATGGAGGTGGACAATGGCTATTAAAGGATGTTCGACATGTTCCAAAATTGAAGAGAAATCTGATTTCTGTTTCCCAACTTCATACTCAAGGCTGCCATACATTCTTCAATCCGAATACATGGAAGATAACAAAGGGGTCTTTGATAATTGTAAAAGGAGATAAAGTTGGGAGCTTATATATCTTAGAAAGTAAGGATGAAGTGGGAGCTGCTATGACAATAGTGGACAACAATTCAGAGCTTTGGCATCAAAGGCTTGGGCACATGAGTCGGAAAGGACTCAATGTAATGCTAAAAGGAGATCAACTACCGGGGCTGGAATCTATTGATATCGAACTCTGCAAACATTGTCTCTATGGCAAACAGAAGCAGGTCAGCTTCTTGAAGACCGGTAGTGAGAAGAAGGGCACACCATTAGAGCTTGTTCACATGGATGTCTTTGGACCCACTGAGGTAACCTCCTTTGGTGGGGCTAATTATTTTGTTACTTTCTTAGATGACTGTACAAGAAAGATTTGGATTTATATGCTCTCTAGGAAATTAGAAGTTTTCTCAAAATTTAAAACTTTTAAAGTTTTTGTTGAAAATCAAAGTGGACACAAGATTAGGTGTCTAAAAAGTGATAATGGAGGAGAATTCTGCTCCTCAGAATTCGATTCTTTTTGTGCGGATAATGGTATCCGTCGAATCAAGGTTGTTCCATTTACTCCACAAGAAAATGGAGCATCGGAAAGGCTGAATAGAACTATTCTTGAGAGAGCTCGGTGTATGCTCTCTAATGTTGGATTGAGTAAGGAATTCTGGGCTGAGGCGTGTAATACAGCGGTGTATCTCATTAATCGGAATCCTTCATCACGACTGAACTTTGGCATTCCAGAGGAGGAATGGTTAGGAAAAAGAATTTCATATTCTCACATCCGGGTGTTTGGGTGTGAAGTCTTTGTTCATGTGCCGAAAGAAAAAAGAACCAAGTTGGATTTTAAATCTCGAAGGGGTATCTTCATGGGCTATGGTGAAGATCAAGATGGATTTCGTATTTGGGATCCAACGAAGCACAAAATCATCCGGAGCAAAGATGTTGTCTTTAATGAGAAGACATTCCCAGGTCTGCAGTCACATTCAACATCAGAAGAAGAATATGTGTCTAAAATTGTTTTCAACAACAATGTATCAAAGCTATCAAATGGTGACAAGGAGCATCTATTCTCTAGTTCAAACAGAGGAATTTTACAGTCTCAGTCTGGCTTAAACAAAGGAGAGTTGGAAACACCCGATGATTCAAATCATCCATGCTCTATGCATTTGGAGGACGGTGGATAGGCATCACATTTTTCAAACTCTTGCCATGCTGCATCCCTTGCTTCTCCATTGCGTGCACTTCATACTAGATTCATGGTGACTCACAGCATTACCACTCCTCACGCAAGCCAAGAAACAGCAGAAGCCGCGGGGGTTTCTTCCCTTCTCCCATGCGATGACCATGCTGCAGCTGCTACAGGGGTTTCTCCTCCCTTTGAATGCGTGGATCCTACAGCAGAAGCCGCGGGGGTTTCTTCCCTTCTCCCACGCGATGACCATGCTGCAACCGCGGGTACTTCCAGTAGCCACCAGCCCGCGTTGAAAGACAGCCCTGTCACATTGCACAGTGAAGGCACTGTCATGCATTGTCACCAACAGAGAGAAACTAACTCTGCAGACCCTCTGGTAAACACCAACGAGCAGGTCCCATCTCCATTTAATTTACCTGCAGATAGAAATTTCGAAAACATCACAGATTTGGGGGAGAATGGCAGTAAAATTGATCAAGGACTCAGAAGATGCTCTTGGCAGAGAAGGCCTCCAGCAAAGTTCTCTGATTATGAGCTACTGGTTGCAGAGGAGGCAGAACCATCCTTACTAGTGTCCTATCAATTGGAGCCTGCAAATTACAAGATTGCTTGCAGAGCTCCGGATTCACAGAAATGGCAAGAGGCTATGAGGGAAGAAATGGATTCGTTGGCAACAAATCAGACTTGGGACTTGGTGACTTTGCCACCAAATAGACAAGCCCTCAAAAATAAATGGGTTTACAAATTAAAGGAAGAAGATGGTGGCAAGGTTGGTTATTGGGCCAGATTAGTGGTCAAACGGTATGGACAGCAGCAGGGTATCGACTTCAATGAGATTTTTTCTCCAGTAGTCAAGATGACGACTATTAGAGCCGTTTTAGGCTAGGTTGCTGCATGGGATCTTGAGCTTGAGCAGTTGGATGTCAAGACTGCATTCCTACATGGTGATGTAGATGAAGAACTTTACATGATGTAGCCAAAAGGTTTTGTAAAAAAGGAGAAGGAGCATCTTTATTGTAGGTTGAAGAGAAGTTTGTATGGACTTAAGCAGGCCCCAAGGCAATGGTACAAGAAATTCGATCAGTTTATGATTGAGCACAAGTTCATACGTTCGGAGGCTGATCCATGTGTTTATTACAAACGGTTGGCCACCGGTGAATTTATAATTCTCTTATTGTATGTGGATGATATGTTAGTAGCTGGGACTAATATGAAGATTGTTCGAGAATTGAAGAAGCATTTGGCCAACAGATTTGCAATGAAAGATTTGGGGACAGCCAAGAGGATACTTGGGATGATCATTTCACGGGATAGATCCAAGAGGAAACTTTGGTTATCTCAAAAGCAATACATTGACAAGGTATTGGACAAATTTGGCATGCTGGAAGCCAAACCAGTGAGTGTTCCTTTAGCATCTCATTTCCGTTTGACTGCTGAAATGTGTCCCACAAGAGGATATAGAATTCATGAAGGGAATCCCTTATACTTCAGCAGTTGGCAGCATTATGTACGCTATGATTTCTACTTGCCCGGATATTGCTCATGCAGTGGGAGTAGTAAGTCGGTTTATGAGTAATCCCGGCAAGCCTCATTGGGAGGCAGTTAAATGGATTCTCCGGTATCTTAAAGGTACTTCTGCTCTTTCTTTATGCTTTGGGACAGATAAGCCAGCATTGCAAGGATTCGTAGATTCGGATCTTGCTAGAGATTTAGACAAGCGGAGATCCACCTCAGGTTATGCTTTCACTTTTGCTGGGGCAGCTATCAGTTGGGGTTCTTGATTGCAACATTCGGTTGCACAATCATCTGCTGAAGCAGAATACATGGCTCTCTCTGAGGGGGCAAAATAGATGGTATGGTTGCAGATTTTGTATAAGGAATTGGGCTTGCAACAATCAAATTTTCATCTTTTTTGTGACAGTAGTAGTGCTATATTCATGAGCAAGCATCATACGTCTCAGCGACGCTCTAAGCACATTGACTTGCATTACCATTACATTCGGTATGTGGTTGAAGAAGAAAAACTTCAAGTTGTCAAGATCGACACAAAAGTAAATCCAGCTGATGCTCTCACCAAGGTTGTTACACGAGAGAAGTTCGAGTTTTGCCGAGCTTCTCTCGGCATTTCCAGCATGTGATAGCGTGGATTAGAGTAGGGGAATAACTTGTTACAGTAGTGGTTGGTCTTCAAGTGGGAGATTGTTGGGGATATGAAGCCCAACAGTCCCTGCCTTTCGCTCCAAGAGACTCTGTCTCTTCGGTTCCTCTCAGATTCTTCAAGAGTCTCTTTGGAGCTCTTTTTATTGTAACTTGCTGTAACTTGTATCTACACAGTGATTGAATAATTAATACATTCTCCTGCTCAATGTGGACGTAGGCAAATTTGCCGAACCACGATAAATCTTGTGTACTCTGTTTTGTATTCTTGTTTTCGCATTTGTTTCAGCTCTTCTGCTTTTACAAATATTAATGTTAGGGTTCTATTATAGAAAGAAATGGCTGAAAGAAATATTGTATCCTGCGCTGCCTGTAGACTGCACCGGAAGAAATGCTCAAAACAATGTATTTTGGCTCCTCATTTTCCTTCACATGATCAAGAAAAGTTCAGAATTGTGGAGAGTGTGTATGGAACCAGCAATATCATCGAACTACTTCAAGTAAATTTTAACCATATTTAGTTGCTTTTGAACGCCATTATCTTTTGTCTAAAATTTGTTTTGTTGATATAATTCTATATTGAGAGTATTATTTGCTTTGTGCTGCTCATGGGATTATTCTGTTGGCTGTTTTACTTCCTACTGTATGGTTTTGATGCATCTTCTGCCTTGTATTGCCACTTTGTTGCTCTTATGTTTGTAATGTAGTCTGAACTTTACTTATCCAGGAACTACTTGTTCCACGCAAAAAAAAAAATGGTTTCCTTACTCATGATTGAATATTCATATGCTGTGGTACGGTATCAAAGATTTGCAAGTGCTTAACAACCACTTAATTGATTTCTTAAACAGAGCTGCTCAATTGTTTTAGAATGCGCATTAATCTGCTGGGTTTCACCATGTTCCTTCTGCATTGATTCGTGTGATTTAAAATGTACGTTCTAAAGGTTGTGAGTAATCAGAGAAGGGGTTTTCTTCTTTCTTACAATACTTTACTTTAATCTCTTCAACAGTCCGTACATTCTGTTTATTAAATTCTATAAAAGCGCGCATTTCACAAGAATCAAGTGATATTTAAGCGGTGGGGACGTTCTGTTACTTACTCGAATCGGGTTTCTGAACACATTTCATTTGTACTCAGTTTACCGACAAAATAGGCTCTGTATCATTTAAAAGTGTCATTTTATTACCTAATAGATTTACAAACCTACTTTCAGATGTTCATAAATTATTAAATGTAAAATTACAACTCAATCACTACTATAGATCTTCCTATTTATTTGATTGTGGGACTCATAATTATGTTATGTTGGTTCAGGGTCTGGAGGCTAATCAAAGAGTGGATGCAGTAAATAGTTTGGTGTATGAAGGAAGTGCAAGAGTGAAGGACCCCATCCAGGGAAGTACTACTGTATTCCAGGAACTCCAGAAGCCAATAGCTGTGGTAGAATCAACTGGTCTTCTGGGAGCTAATATGGGATGTATAGATTTACGAGGTTGAGTTGACTAGGGTGTATTTAAATGGCATATACATAGCTAAAATAATCATATGCCTTCATCCCTGACTATTTTCAGATGTTTTATATTATCTTCTCGAAAACTATAAGTCCACAATTACTACAATCTATAATATATGTAATGAATAGTTATTGTTTACGTTAGACAGATAGCGTTTTGTTATATCTTGGATATGCTCTATATTAGTAATGCACATTTTGGGGTTTCTTTAAAGTCAATCTTAGATCTATAACTATTAGAATAGAGTTATTCTTAAATATCAAACAATTTGATTTTTAAATAAAAGTGTAATAATTATTTATTATTTTTTAAAGTTAATATATAAATCATATTTGGTTATTTGATTTTTAAATCATTTGAAGTTTAATTAGAATTTTACTTTTCTTACAATAAATATGAAAAATTAAATATTAATTTATTATTTTTATTTAAAAATTTAATTGATTTTCACTGGATATGATCAAATTTGTATATCATTGTAAACTGCGATATTGAGGGATCTTATCCATGAAACTAATTTCCTCTCTCAAACTCACTCTTTTTCTTTTTATCTAGAACATTAATGGGAAGATGTGGAACATTGATTAAAGATGCTTCATTTCCTTCTTCTTTTCCTACATTTACCATAAAAAATAAATTATTATACTTAAACTAATGGTTATATTATATTATGGCAACTAACGATCCTCTTAAAATATTTAATGAAATAGATTAATATAAAGTTAAAATATTTTATCCCCATATTTTTACAGGGAGGTGTTTGGTCTATGAAATTGAAGCCATCTAATGAATCCTTGGTATGGATTTTTTAAAATAATTTGCACATGATGTGCTAATTCTTATTCAAGGTGATTTACTTTGAAATCTTTATGATGGTTAGGATTGAACTTTGTGCTCAAAAAATATAATTTTACGAAGAAGAGCTCTTCAAAATATAGCTTTGACATTAAACTTTCCAATGATAAAAATAATTTAGTGTATATTTAATGGAAGTAGATGATCCACTAAAATATATCTATCTTCAGTCAATTGACTTGTTATTTTCATTATAATATATATTGTCCCACTAGTACTAGTAGTAGTGAAAGATGAATACTTGATATATTATTTGATGAACAAAGGTACTAGTTCATTAGTTGCATCATAACTAGCAGCATATCAACATAGAAGATAGTATTTTAAACAATGTAATGTAATACTTAAGTATGCTAACATTACGCCCTTATTAGATTGTTCCTCTAAATCCACCTTTTCAAAGGACCCCCATTAAGAATCACATAACAAAACTTGTTGATTCCATAAATATAAAATCTTGAGAAGATCTTTATTTAAAGAGAAAATCCTAAATAAAGTGGAACTTCAAGTTGCATTGTAACCATTAGAAGGGTATATCTGTGAAATGAATTATCAAGTTTTATTTTCTTTAAACTCTCAAGTCATAGATTCTTAAATTATGAGACAATAATTTATATTGAGATTTGCACTTATAGAGCTCTATCAAGTTGTTTATTGACCCTTGTAAAGGTCTAATTCTTATTCAGATTCTCATCGACTCACTCGAGAAGAATCCAAATGGAATTTTGATAGCATTATTATTATTATGGCTGTATTACACTTTATGGGGTTGCAGGTGTTTGAGCAGTTTTGAATAGTTCTGCAATTGCGTCATTCCAACCGTGTAATCGCTCATTCCAACTGTTTCTCTTTTGTATAAATGTGTTTGCATTATGATGAATAGATCAATCAATATTTTATGGTTTCTTTACCAACATATCGTATGAGAGAGAGCCCACAATGATCATGTGGTTATAGCTGGTGAGGGAAGAGTGCGGCAAAAGGAAACAATGGAGGTAGTGAGCTTGCATTGTGGTATCGCGAGATCCATTTCTTAGTCGTGTGCGATTGATTGAATCTATGATGAGAATAATGGTTTAAATTATTTATTCTTTCTAGAGTACATAACAGAGGTGGTGAAATAGAGATAGGTCAAAGTTCATTCCAATAAAGAGCGACAAGATCTTTGTTCGGGCTTGTGAAGATGTATTAAAACTATTTGGTGATTCAGACTATGTTTGAAGCAGTCCTTAGGAATTGTGCTCTAGTACAATCAGTGAAAGTATGTAAGGATATTTTGAAGCATAAAAGCCCCATTAATAGTTATTTATGCCTTCTTAGGTAAGCACTATGGTGGCGATCGATATATAAGGTATTGTAGTGTAGAAAATTGTGCATTCTTGAAAAAAGAGGCAATTTCACATTTAATTTAGATCTATTTTGATACTTTTGCATTAATTACCCTTCAAAATCATCATTTATAGGCCCCTAGGACCCATTATTTTTTATTTTAAGGCACATTTCACTCAAAAATCATATAAAATCTGCTAAGTCCTCGAAAAATCTAAAAACCCACCTCAAAAACTTAAGGTGGGACTTATTCGCCACCTTGGGAAAATAAATCCCCTTAGGTTGGACCCATTCACCAAGGGTGGAGAATGAGTCCCATTTGCGGCCTTTTTCAAATTTGAGAAGGAATTCATGAATTTAATCCAATTTTTTGTTAAATTTCGGCCTTTGGAATCTAAATAACAGCAAATTAGGTGCCGATGCCTATAAAAGAAAGATTCTAAGTCATTTTTATCATTCTCTAAGCACTTTGAGCAAGTATTTTCAAGTATCAATCATCAAGAATCTTCAAGAAAGCTTTCACAAGAGCATTGAAGTTTCAAGAGAAAGTAATGTTGAAGCTTTGGAGTGGAATTAAAGTGTTTTTCCAAGTCTTCAAGCTCACTTTCAGTCAAGAACTAGCATTATCAAGGGTTGATCATGGACGACTATGGTGAATCATGATAGTTTCTGGGTTGGGGAGATGTAACTAACCATCAAGGAAAGCCTAGAGACTTGTTTCTTAAGTGATTCCATCCTCCATTATCACTCTACATTTAGCCTAAGGAAGGTACAAGAATCATTGAGATTTATTTAGGGTGATTGGATATCATCACAAGTGAATCATTCATCCCTACATTTCCAATCTTGCATCATATTCTCTCATGTTAGAATAGGATTGCATCACATTTATGATTTCCTAGTCTTAGACACATTTGAGGCTAGGGTTTTCATGCATATTCCATTATCTTTATCAAGCTTTAATTACCAAATTAGTGGTTTGACTAAGGAAAATCCCCCATCACCAAATCAAGTCAAATTATATTTTGCAAGTGTTTTTGACAGATCTGGATCTAGAACACGAGCTGGAAGGAAAGGCCATGTGTTGAAGTACAGATTAGAGTTTTCAAATCTCAAAAAAGTTGAACGAGACTAATTCACCAAGAGTAGCGAATGACTCCCATTTTAGTTTTCTATCATATTAGATTATATATTTTGATACCCTTTTTCTCGAAACAGGTTCCCATATAGAAATTTGAATCGAAGACTGATTCACCCAAGTTGGTGAATGAGTCCCAATTGGTCAAAAACTCAACATTTCTAGAATTTCAGAGCTGCTTCCTATCCCTTCAAGGTTTCCAGGTGCACACTATTCATATTTTTCTTTCCTATTATGTTTTACTTGCATTTCTAGGGCATTTTCTAGATCATTTTGTATATCACACTATGTTTTCCAACATCTTCCTTTCCAAGTTTACACTTGGTGAACCCCTAATTTGACATAATTCAATTCCCTAAAATATTCCCTTCGCCAAATTTCAATATCCTTTGCATTGAAATCTCAAGGGCTTGTTCTTGAGTGAAGAGTGTGAAAATTGACATCTCTCCTTTTAGGTCCAAAACCCTAGAAGTGAAAGAGAGAACCCCATTTTTCACCATTTCATTTTCGTAAACCTACATTTAGAATATTAGAATTCTTATTTGGAGTGTATTTACATCCTATACTTGGCTTGCATTAGCATTCAATTAGGTCCCTACATTTAGAATATTATAATTCTTATTTGGAATGTATTTACATCCTATACTTGGCTTGCATTGGTTAATTGGCATTCTAGGGTTTCAACTCTTGCATTAGTGAAAAGCTCATTTAGCTTGTATTTTTGCACTTAAGTTCATTAAAAAGTATTGAAAACCTGCATATGGATTCTAGATCTAGGTCATACAGCATAGAAAACATAAAAATCAACCAAAACAATTTGAAATTTTTGAAAAAATCCTTACTGGGACTCATTTTCCACCTTAGGAAAATCAGTCCTAGTGCAAAATTTGAGTTGCTATTTACAAAGTGAAATTTCTAGTTTTTTAAAATTCTATTTGCCGCTATTACGTTTTTGTTTCAGTTTAGTTGTTTTTTGTTACATTAAAATCATTAGATATAACATTATTTTCATTCATGGTAATTGTTGATAGCATTAGATTTTTGCAATTTTTATTTTCAGCATTAGTTCCTAGTTCCCTTAGATCATATTCATTAGAAAAAAAAAAAAAACTAAAGAGATCAAAATTAACAATTCAAAAAATTCTTAAATTTAGAAAATGCATATCATCCAAGCCCTTTAGTAGTGATGAACTAGACATGTTAGATGAAGGCGTTGAGGACTTCCTATCACTAGGACCATCCACTAAGGCTTGTTATGAAAAATAGAAACCAAACGAAGTTTACTCAACCCTCAAGCCATTTAGTAGCGATGATTTTGATATGTTAGATGAAACCCTTGAGGACTTCATCTCACAAAGCCCATTCACTAAGGATTGTCATGAGAAACCAAAAATAATAGAAGTTAACATGATCCAACCCCAACTCATTTTTTGTCTACCGTCACATATTAAACCACAAACTAAAAGAAAGCTTGAGTTTACCCTTTATCCCCCTCAGAATAATGTATTGCAACAACTGAGTCATAATACCATTTCTCATACATAAAATACTAGAAACAACCTATAAGGTCACAAAAACCAACCTTGACACCCTTACCTTTACCTAATTCCATTTTTCCTCGTGCTCCTCATTTAACTTCGCATAGTGGAAAGGAGTATAATCTCATTAAACAAATTAAGAATACTCGTGCAAAGATATCTTTATAGGACTTAATTCAAAATTCACCAAACTAGTATAGTATGCTTCAAACAACCTTACAACAAGTAGTGGTTTTTCCTGGCACAAATGAAAATGATGTGGCAACTCTCATACAAGGAATGAATATAGTTAATACAGACATAATATTTCACCAACATGAGCTGCCCCCTTTGGCATTGACATAGAAAAATGAGCCCTTTATGATCATTGATCAATTTAATAGAATAGGCATAAAAAGGACCATGGTTGATAATGGCTCAACCCTTAATGTATGTAGTGTGAAAATCTTAGATAGGCTGCGAGTACACAAATCAATGATGCAACCTGACTCTTTATCCATTCAAGGATTTGACAATGTAGGAAGGAAACCACTCAATGTAATTACTTTACCTATTATAGTCGAAAAGGCTACCTTACAATCTCCTATTCATGTTATGCCTCGTGACCTTTCATACAATCTTCTTTTGGGAAGACCATGGATTCATGAGATGCATGTGGTACCTTCGACCTTTCATCATATTATGAAATATTTCTATAACAAGAAGGTATACCAAGTTGAAATGGACCCCAAGCCTAAACATTGCGTACAAGTGGAAAAATGAACAACAAGTCCTTTAAGCACATTAATTTTAACATCCCATATAAAAAATTTAAAAGAAGATCAGAAATAAATAGAAATAGTGTCAAAATTATTGGATGATGATTGGGGTTCCTTGGATTTCTCACCCTCATTTATGGGAGAATCCATAATCACAAGAAAATAAGATGACAAGTAAAAGAAACCAATGGTCATGTGAACTCATAACTTGGAAGAACAATCACAAATATCTAACTCCTCTATTCTTGAAGATGATACAAGTTATACAAAAAACATTGATGAGATAGACTACCAACAACCAACAAACCTGAAAGAAATCGAAAAGCTTTATGGGAGAGGCTATGAACTCATGAAGCAATTGGATTTCAATGGTAATGGATGTGGAAAGAGAGAACAAGAAATTTAATTTCCTATAGAGCCTAACACACAAGAGACAAATATAGGTTTGGGATAACGTCCGTCTAAATTTATGCAAGAAACAAAGTGATCATCGTTAAACATCAATACTATAATGTGCAAGCAAAAATTCAACCTCACAATGAAGCATCTTGAATTTCCTCACATGGAATTACTGCCATCATGGGAGTACTTTGAAGATGATGAAGCCTTGAAATGCATGCTAGGAGTTTATGAAACACCATCTACTCCTCCCAAGAGAAAGGTTACATGTGCTATGATCAGTACTAATAAAAAGGATGTCAAAGGTGAAAGTAATGAGAATGAAACAAGAAGAGAATAATATAATCTTGAATTTCCAAAGTAAAATGTACTTCCTTTAGGTGATATAATTGGTATACCAATGGATATAATAGATAAAGAGAAAGTCATTAAAATCAAAAAATGTCTTGATGATAGAGAACAAGAAGATACTGCAACCTTGCTGCATGACTTTCCTGAACTCTTTTCTTGGAATTATTGACATATGCCATGAATAGATCTAAAGATAGTGAGACACAACATTGTCCTAGTTGAAAATGTCAAGCCCGTTCGACAAAAGATACAAATTATGAAACCTAAGATATCTTTGCTTGTTAACGGTGAACTTGAAAAACTCCTTGATTTTGGATTCATAAGACCTATAGATTATTCTTTGTGGATCTTAAATATTGTTGCAGTTGCAAAACCTAACAATTGTATTCAGATGTGTACAAATTTTTGGGACTTGACTAAAGGATCTTTAAAATACGACTTCCCCCTTTTGAATATTCACATGATAGTAGACTCGATTGCAAGACATTATTTTTTGTCATTCATGGACGGATTTTTGAGATACAATAAAATATTTATCAACCCTTAAAATCAATACAAAATAGCATTTACAACTATTTGGGGGATATTTTGTTGGGTTATGATGCCTTTTGAATTAAAGAATGTAGGTGCAACATATCAACAAGCTATGGCACTAATATTCCATGATTACATACATAAAATCTTGGAGGATTAAATTGATGACATTCTAGCCAAATTGTTAACAATATAAGACAATGTGAATATATCCTTCGAAGAATCTTTGAGTGAATGCGAAAGTACAACATGAGGTTGAATAAAAAAATAAATCCTTTTGTGTAGATAGTGGGAAAATTTTAAGTTTTATCATATTTCATAGAGGCATTAAAGTGGATACAAAGAAGATCTATGCTATCATCAACATGCCACCCCCTAAAAACATTTCTCATTTGTGCACCTTACAAGGAAAAATTCAAGCCATCCATCATTTTGTCGCATATTTAGCTAATCACACATTACCATTCAGACATCTCATAAAAAAGGATGTGCACTTTGATTGGAATGATAATTGTAAATATGATTTTTAGATTTTTAAGGAATACCTTGCATCTCCACTTCTTTTACAACCGACTATGCCAAAAAAGCTTTTATACTTTATATAGCCACATCAGCCCATGCTCTCGCACCATTGTTGGCTCAAAAATATGAAAATGGTAAAGATCATCTAGTCTATTACATTAGCTGAACCATGATATATTATCAGAAACAATACACAACAATAGAAGAAAATAATTTTGGCCCTTGCTATTAGTAAATTGCAACATTATTTGCTGAATGCAAAAATACAAATAGTGAAAATGTTTGACCTCTCAAACATCCTTTTACTAAAAAATATTTATCAGGACGTCTAGCCAAGTAGGTGATGTTGTTGAATGAGTTTGACCTAATTTTTTTTTCACAAAAATCAGCTAAGGGTCAAGCCTTAATCGACCGATTGGTTGATGCTCCTTCCCCTTTGGCATTACCTAGTAAAGACTCTTTCCTCAAAGATAATGTGTTGAAAATCAAAGCTAATACATGGGAATTATACTTTGATGGATCTAAGTGTAGAAAAAGCTCTGGTACTAGGACTATATTAATTTCACCCACTGGAAAGCCTATTCCCTTGTCATATAGGCTAAATTTTTTATGTACAAACAACACTGTTGAGTATGAGGCGTTGCTCGCTGGGTTACGTGCTTCTTTAATATTGGGTGCAAAAGACATTAGGATCTTTTGCAATTCACAATTAGTAATAAAAAAAACAATGGGAAATATCAAGAAAAGCATGACAAATTATACAAATACAAGTACCTCACAATGCACTTGTTAGAGAAGTTTGAATCATTTACCATTGACAAAATCCCACGAAAAGATAATTGACATGCATATGCAATGGTGCATGCAACATCTCTTATATCACCTCAAGATCCTTCAAAGAATTTCATATTTACTATTCACCCAATTATGAAACCATCCATCTATGATAAACTTGAAAAATTCTTAGCAACAAACAAGTAAGACTCAAGTGAATGGTATGATCAATACTAAACTACTCGAAAGATGGTATTGTTCGTGAGACCACAACAAAGAATACCCAACATTGCTTGTAAAAAATCAAAAACTAAGTACATCATTCTAGCCAACATATTGTATTGAAGATCCATTAACAACAGTTTTCCTAGATTTCTTAATGAATCTGAAATCCCCATAACACTTGATGAGGTGCATGCAGGTGCCTGTGGAGGTCATTTTGGTGAAAGGTCTTTAGTGTAAAAACTTATTCGTATGGGATATTACTAGAGACATATGGAAAAGATATTGCTTTGTGTACATTAAGAAATTTCATAAATTTCAGGAACATAGCAATTTGATTCATTCTCTCACTACTAAGCTTCATGCCCAAATTCCTATTTGGTCATTCTTAGTGTGGGGATTGGATCTAATTGGAAAAATTTCACCACCTTCATGGGCTAGACATATTTTTATAATCATAACAATGGATTATTTTACAAAATGAGTAGAAGCTATTCCTCTTTGATCCACACTTGCTGATACAATTTGTCGTATCATATTGGAACACATTATTGCTCGCTTTGGACTTCATTTTGCATTAGTTTCATGTAATGGAGCACCATTTAAGAAAAATGATGTGAAGAAATTCCTTGACACATTTAATATCCAACATTTATTTTCAACACCTTACTATTCATAATCTAATGGTCATGCTGAAGCATCTAATAAAACTCTCAAAGAAATCTTAAGAAAAATAGTTAATAAACATAACATGGTGCTACCACAATAGTGGTTTACACTTTCTAGGAGATCTTGATTTTTGCTCAAATCACATATTTTTAGAAAATATAATGATTTAAGCCTTGAAATTTTTCATTTAAACGATTCCAATTGAAGAGGGTTTGATCAAACCACCTTAGAACAAGCCCCCTTGGATATAACCCCGCTAGTTTTAAACCATACTTATAACAAAGTCTCCTTTACACCTATCAAAATGCTGATAAAAAATCTACTTTTGATTTATCTTTTGGGGGATCAAATGAATTCATTCAAAATTTATTTTTTATAAGCATGTAGTCCTTGTTATAAGCTTCCAAGAAAGTATAATTTTAATTAAATTAAATTTGATTATTATATTTATTTTTTATTTATGGTGAATTTATGATTTTCATCGAAAATAAAGCTCTATGTTTTGCACATGTGGAAAAATAGAATACTATAAAATTTTTTAAAAAAATGTTCAGGTTGGGTATTGATGTTCTTGATCCATTACAAAAAAAAAGAGAATTTCAATACATAAAAAAAAAAATTGTATACACTCTGCATATGTCTAAATTTTAATGAGTTTGACTTCGAAACTAGATTAAGGAAAAAATATTTAATAAAACACTATGAATCCGAATGAAATAGTTAGATATTTTAGTTACAAATATAAATTAAAAAAAAATAGAATTTAACCCTTCATACAAAAATATTTATGTTGTATGTGAAGAAAATTTTTCCTTTGTGTATGTTTTATCTTTCGAATTTATTTTGTCTTTAGGAGGATCCTAGCACGAGAAGTTTGCATTTCCAAATAGACACAAAATGTGCCACGTTGTGGTTGTGCATATCCCGATGAGTATTGTCTCTTTTGTTAGGAAATGGACAATGTTTCGATCAGGCGTGCGTTTTCTTATTTTCACTTTTTGCTAAGAAGAAGTCATCTGCCCATTTGAGACGTCACCCCTTTGCATTGTAGCCCAACAAAGGAATGTTTGACTTAGAGTCTGATAGGTTGTGTTGTACTTCTGGTCAATAAGGAGATATGAGGCAGTGCTACCGAATCCACTTGGGTGATTGAAAGTACTGACTTTCAGACTATCTTTTCAGATGAGACCAATTACAAGGGTTGATCCTTTTTAAATATCTAAGCGACATAAATATGGTAGCTGTAAAACATCTAAAGAAAAAACTCTCAAGCTCTCAAGTTTGGACGTCTAGCAATCATTATTTTTGGAGGAGGTCAGAGTTTTCTCTTCTAAGGCAGCTATATATTGGAAGCAACAGGCATGAGGTAGAGGTTCCAAAATGTTTTCTTGTGAGAAAAGTGTTTTTTTAGTTTTTCTTAGCTAGTAGAAGAATTTATTATTGAAGGTCTATATAATACTACTTCACCTTGGCATGTCATGTCCATTTTATGATCAAATTATTATCGGATGGCAATATGATCTTTGTTTTAAAGTTCATTTGAATTTGAAATACAGGTTATTTTGAAAAATACTTGAAACTATGCATGATATGGTCCTTTTTAATATTTCTTTTATTATATCTATGTTCAGAATAGAATAGTCTTGCTAATCTGAATAATTTTTATTATCAAACTTCTATGCTATTTGTGTATATGAATGAATCATAAACTTTAGAAATTGGACTATGTCATTAGAATTTTATGTTTTCTTTGTAAGCTTATCATTTTTTCATAATATGCTATATTAGGAGGGAGAGTTTGTATGGCTTTTAGAATTTTTTTTTGTTAGGTTTGGAACTTCTATGTTTTGATCTAAATCTTAATATGCATTTCCTAAGGGATGATTGAATGACTACATTTGTGCTTGTATCGAGCTTCCATTGTTCATTCTCTTCCTGCCAATGAAGGCGAGTGATGTTCTGTGTCTATCATATCATTCATAGAGGGAAGTTTGTGATTTTGAAATGTTGTAAAATAATTGGTGCATCACCATATTTCATGTTTTTTTGTTTACATTTATTTGTCCCTTTTCCTAAAACTTAGAGAAGAGCCGAATTTCTATGAAAATCCCAGAGGTATTCAGTGTGACGCATGTTTTCCCCCACTCACTGAATTTCCCATAAGACTATTGGAGAGGTGCAAGATTTTATTATCAACAATTCCTTTTTAGGCATGCCCAGTGGGACCTTTCCAAAGGCCTGATTAGAAGTCAGAAATATCTCTAGATCAGACCAGAGGAAAGAAATTGAAAGTTTCATGCCCAAGGTTCAAACAAGAGCATCATCGAAGGGTTCAATCCTCCTAGTTACCAACTTCGGTACCTAGGAGGAGATGAACAATAGTATCTATTTCACCTATAGGAAGTGATAGAGTAAGAACTAGGAGTATAGAATTTAGAGCTTTGTCTTCTTTGCGTTGAGGTCGAAGCTTTGAGATAAGAATACCAATATATCCAATTCATAGAAAAAAAATTTCTATGGCCCAAATACCCCCTCTCGATCCTAGAAAATTTGTAACTTGGGACAATGGCAACCCACTGCAATCACCAAATCCACCTAATGTCTGGCCCACCATACTTGCTAATGTCCTCAAGGCTGTTCAAAAATTTTTGCGAGAGGATTTTTAAACTCCTTCTGAACACCTTCAAGATGTAGTAGAGGTATGTAGGGTGTATAGTATCACCAAGGAGAATATTTCCATGAGATTACTAGTTGCTTCTTTCAAAGAGAAGGCTCAAGACTAGTACATATCTCTGACTTTGGGTTCTATCACTTCATGGGATAAGCTCGGGCATAAACATTTCAAGAGTTTTTCAAAGAAGGGAGATCATTCCTCATTGTTGCACCAACTGATCACCATTAAGAGAGCCCCACAAGAAGCCATGAGTGACTTCAACACAAGGTTTAACAAAACCTGGCACAAAATTCCATTAATTGTATGACCCCCAGCTACTATGGCCTTTATATTTTTTTCAAAATCCATCAATTCGTACATCATGATGTAGATAACTTCTATGGGAGGAGATACTCTACATGACCCCTACGACCTAGCTGGCTAAGCGAAGAATAGTTTGATAGACGTGGGGAAACTTTCGTCGTGACCTTAGATGCCCTATTCTGACAAGACTCTTCTCTGAGCACTCTAGCAACCTAGACATCTGACTCAGCTCTACCCCATTCTATGTAAGTATACCTTAATGCACAACTAGGTAGGTCAGTTTCTTCTTCTACAATAGTTGACCTTAATGAAATAAAAAGCATAATGTGATCTTTCACTAATGAGCTAGTTCTCATTAAGCGACAACGAGTGACACCTCTGAAACATGAAAATCAAACATACCAAGGGGATAGACCATTCTATCAACAAAATTAACAAAGTACATATCAAGGACCTTCAGGTCAAGGAGGCTATTAATCTATAACTACCAGTCAAATAGTTCTAGTTACTATGTTGTTGCAAATGATTAAATATAGCTAGGGAAAGGATTTCATTCTAGGCCAAAACAACTTGGTGGATGATGAGAATGCATGGTGTTTTCCTTGCAATGATAGTCACCTGCCTCGGGATTGCCCCAAAGGAAACTTGTAACAGAAAATAGTGGAGAAGAGAATCAAAGGCATGCAACCCAGTATAGAGGAGTATGAATCTCTCATGATGGCGAATGATTGATTTAGAGTGCAAATGCAAGGCATGTACATGGAGAAAGAGCTAGAAATAACACTCGGTCGGGCACTTTTTTGTTGGATGGAAGAATAGGATTCAATTTTTACTTACGAAGACCCAACAATGAGTGCTCTGAAGGTACTATCAGATTACAATGTACTAGATCCAAGAGAATAATCACTAGGGAGTATGTGTCGTAGCCTCTCCCTCATTCCTAGCCTCACCCACTACCACCATCCAAAAGATAGTGTTCTCAGCCCATCGATCGGTCAACTGTTCAAGCATATTTTTAGTGATAGATTTTGCCAGTACCCGATAGACTACCTGATAAAACATATAATCCATTTACAATAGAATACTTTCCATAGAAGCTCAAGGATATTTCACCATTAAGACCCAAGGTTCAGCCGATTGGAGCACTTAACATAGTGGAGCAGATGAAGAAGGTAGCCACTAATGTTTATTTGTGGGACGTGATATCTATCCCTGAGCAAAGGTCATTTCTTGAATAAGCACTCAGAAGTGAAGAGCCAAAGTCTCATGTGAACAAAATTATGCAATGTAATATGAATGAAGAGAAACTTCCCGCGTTGGATCCTCAAAATCCGAAGATGGTAGCCTATGTGAATGACTCAAAAAAGAAAAAGGGTGAGAGTAAAGTAATCCCAAGCCCACTCCTTTATTTTTAACGTTAATTATGGGAGATAAGCTTTTGCATAATAGTATGATTGATTCAGGAGCTAGTACAACAGTCATGCCAAAGAAAGTGGTGGATGCTTTGATGTTTGAGTATGAACCTTTGGAAAACAGAATCCTACAGTTGGATGAAAAGAAGGTTTTGACTGTTGGTAGGATAAAAGATTCATCCTTAACTCTTTTCATGTCCAAGACAAACAATATCGCAAGAGGTAGTGATATTTGACATCCCTCCCATCTTCAGAATGTGTCTTTCCCGAGATTTCACCACAAATCTAGGTGAATACCTAGCGCTAGATTGGTCTCACTTGATACTAAGAACTAAGCATCAAGAAAAGATGAAAATTCTTTCAGAATCTCTACATGCCGAGCACATAGCAGATAATGTTGTTCTCTATTTCAAAGATGCACGTACATATTTTTCTAAACAAGAAAGGTATTGCTATGAAATGATAGAATATGAAGAGGATATGAGTGAATGGACTCCCGAAGAGGTGGTCCTCCTCAACCAGTTCATTGATTATGATCCATTTGGAAATTTCCACTCCATGGGATTGGATACTTATGTCATATTTGATGATGACATGGTCCATCTTAATTTTATGGAAGATCGTGCAATTTATAATTATCCGATGGATAATCACCTGTGGACCATGTACTTTGACGGTGCTAAATGCAAAGCGAGTTCTAGAGCAGGAATTTGATTGTTGTCTCTGACAGGATACAAGACCCTTAAAGATGACCATTTCTAGTTTCCATGCTTAAATAATGATGCAGAGTACGAAGCCTTAATCCATGACCTTCTCCTTGTCGAGCAGATGGGTGTGAAAATATTGCAAGTGTTCAAAGATTTTGAGCTGATAGTAAGCCAAGTCTAAGGCGAAGCAGTGGAAAAAAACACTAGGATGAATGCTTATAGGCATCAGATTTGGGACTTCATTGAAGGTTTTGAAGCTTTCAATGTACGAGCTATTTCTTGGTCCTTGAATGATGTAGTAGATCTGATGGCCTCTATCAGGTCATAGTTTGAGCATGTTTTCAACTATAATAAGAGTTCCATCCACATTTTTGTTTGACCATAAATCCCCGACAACAAACTAAATTGGCAGGTATTTGAGGATGATGCCTAAATAGCCAATTTTGTTCAGAAGTTTGAACGCCCTTTAGACCATTCAGAATGAGAGTTTCAACCACCTAAAGGGAAAGTCATTCAACTAAAAGGAAATAAATTACCTTGAGTTTTGATTTCCCTTGAGAATATTTTTTATTGTGAAGATGTGAGGAATTGAAAGCAATTGTTTACAACTTATGAAAAGGATTACGAAGAGCTAGAAGTCAGAGATGACAAAAAGATGAAATTCGGGAGAAATGTATAGTGGGAGGACGGAGAAAGACTAAAGAATATGTGTTCCAAGTAAGAAGGAGTTATAACATGGACTTACAATGACCTCAGAGGGTATGACCCTTGTATAATTTAGCATACCATCAACTTGGTGGAGGGGTCGAAGCCCATCCGAAAGAAACAAAGGCTTGTTAACCCAAGGTTAAAGTGCTGATGGCTCAAGAGCTCACCAAATTGAATGAATCCTGAATCATTTATCCAATTAAACACTCAACTTGCGTGTCTAATTAGGTACCATCTCGGAAGAAGAATGGTGAAATTAGGCATTGTGCTGATTTTTGAGGATTTAAATAGGTCCTCGTTGAAGGATCATTACCCTTTGTGGTCCATGGAGCAGATCTTGCAAATAGTGGTTGGGTCTGAGACGTTCTCATTACTCGATGGTTTTTTCGGGTACAATTAGGTACTTTTCAAGGAGAATGATCAACATAAGATGAAATTCACCACTAAGTGGGGGACATTCGCATACACAAAGATGCTTTTCAGACTCTCAAATGCTAGTGCAAACTCTCAACAAGCCACAAACATTTATTTTGTAGGATTAATTAATTCAATTATTCTAACTTACTTGGATGAACTAACCATATTTTCAAAGGTGGAAGCTAATCATTTTGAACATTTAGAGTAGATATTTCAGAGATGTCAAAAGTTGGGGATTTCCTTAAATCCCAAAAAATGTGTTTTCAGAGTCCCTCAAGGTAAACTGCTTGGTTTTGGGGTGTCCAAGGAGGGCATTGCAATAGAATTCGAAAGAGTTAAATCTATATTGGAATTTTCCTTTACCAGTAAATCAAAAGGGGTTATAGTCTTTCTTAGGGAAGATTAATTTCGTCAGTCATTTGATCTCTAAATTTGTAGGCATCGCTAGGCCCATTCCCTTGATGTTTAAAAAGAACATGATTTTCAAAAGGACCCTAGAAGGCAAAGACAATTTCAAACAAATAAAGAAGGTTGTTTTGCTGCCCCAGTATTGGTGAATCTAGACTTCTCTAAGGATTTTTTGCTATATGTATACAACAGAGAGCATAGTATAGCATCCGTGCTCACTCAAAAGGATGACAAGGAGAACAGTGAGAATTTGATTTCTTTTCATTCAATAAATATTAAAGGCTATGAGACAAAGTATAATTTTGTAGAAAATTAGGAATTTGTCATTTTCAAGAGCCTCAAAAAGTTTTAACACCTAGTATCGGCTAATAAGATCACTATTTTGGTTGCTCACCCAAGTGTAAGGGAATATATCACAGAGGGAGAGATAACTAGAAAAAGAGCTAATTGGATCACCAACAACCTAGAATATGATGTGGACATCAGGCCAACCAAGCTTGTGTGAGGAAGAGGCCTATGCAAATATATTAAATAGGAGTCAGTTGCAGAATCTGACAAAGAGATTGATCAGGTTTTTTCCAGCCAGTTTGAATCCAAAGAGTCATGGGTAACGGATTGAACATTATACATCCAGAAGGGATATTACTCGGCGACCCTTCCCCTTCAAAAATGAAGATACTATCGACAACATGGTACAAAGTGTGTATTGATTGAGGGGATTTTATTCAAAAGAAACTAGGACGGAGTATTGCTCCGATATCTAGATAAAAATCAGTCAAATAACATTCTGACATAATGTCATAGTATCCCTTTGGGAGGGCATTTTTCTGCTAAAACCATTTCTCTTAAAATTATGCGAGCATGATATTATTAGCCCTCAATCTTTTCAAAAGCACATTGTTTGGTGAAGAAATGTACCCAGTGCCAATTATTTGTTGGAAGGAGAAAGAATTATGATTTCCCTTTGAGTCCCATTGTAACTGAAGAACCTTTCACTTAGTGAGGTTTGGACTTTGTCGAGATGATAAATCCTATATCCAATGCTGGTCACAAATGGATTCTCATGGCGACTGATTATTTTACAAGATGGACAAAAGATGACTCCTTGAAATGTGCTACGAAGGGTGAGATTGTTAAATTTCTAGGACTGGTGATTAAGTTTGGTTCACCAAATACCATCGTATCTGACAATGCTAGGGCCTTTGTAGGTTCGAAGGTATCAGATTTTTCCATCAAAAATGGGATTTTCCTCAAGACCTCTTCAAATTATTACCCATAGGGAAATGGTCTACCAAAGTCGACAAATTAAAACCTAATTAGGTTAATCAAGCTTATCAAGTTCGGACAACAAAGGGAATGGCATGAATTTTTGTGATCTGCCTTATGGGAAAATCAAATTACACCAAAGAAAATATTGTAAACGTCTCCTTATGAGTTAGTCTATGGTAAGGAGGTAGTTTTTCTTGTTTCTATAGAGCTACCCGCATTACAATTACTAAAATCCCTAGAAGTACAGGAAAATGGTCGAATGGAGGTATGGATAACTGAACTTCTAGAGTTGAAAGAAAATAGAGAGAAAGCTTTCAAAGCCATGATCAAGTGCTAGAAAATAGTTAAGCGTTGGTTTGACAAAAATGCTTCCAACCCAGATTTTCAGGAGTGGAGCTTAGTGCTAAAATATGATGAGCACTCTACAAAACAAGGACAACATACCAAATTTTAAGCATTGTGGAAGGGTCCCTTTCGAATCAATGCATGCAAAGAAAATAATGAATATGAATGAGAAGATATTGAAGGTAATGTGCTAGGGATACTGGTGAATGGTATTCATCTAAAACCATTCCATAAAAGTATGGCATTTTTCTTTAAGAATTGTTCATAGACATGTACTATATGTAAATTTTGTAAAAAGCTTAGGTTTTTCCTTAGTTTTTAAAAATAAGTGGAAGAACGAAAGAAATACGAAAAGCTATTATATTATAATTTTGTCAAATTTATAATGTTGAGTAGCTCGAGGCTCATTTTTTTAACAGAAAATCTCTATTCAAGCAAAATACAAAAAAGGGACAAAATGGAGGCATTTTTACAAAAAATAACAAAGGGAAAGCCTCTATCTATTTTTATAAGGGCTTGTTTCCCATATAATAGTTTTTTTCTTCTTCTTATTTTTCTTCACACGTAGCATGGATGCAATTCCTGAACCACAACCTCATTCGGTGCGACCAAAGACAACGAGCTCAAATTGCTTTTTGAATTCGTACTGGGTGGGAGCTTTGTCGACACCATACCCCCACAGGAGATAGGTAGTAGTAGATAGTACAAGGAACAGTGGTTGGCCAGGTCCATGGTGTGGAAATTTCTAAGGAAAGGAAGCCAAGGCAAGTCCATGTCATGGTCAACGAACCTGTGAAGGTCCATTGTGGTAGGAATTTTGATGTCATGGATAACGACTTGCACTATTTCAACAAGCCCCTCCACCAAAGAAACATAAAACATGTGGTGATAGAGCTCAACTATTTTGGTCTTAGCAATGTTCAGGTCCAACAAAGAGGCCACAAACCGAGAAAGGACATTGCAGTTGGTGCACATTTAGTTCTCATCCTCAATAAATTCCATACCCATGACCCACCAGAAGGAAATCACCCCCAGACGATCACAATTCTTCACCAGGTGCTTCATTCTGTTGCTTGTGACTTCCCTAGTGAAGGAATATTATGGCCTATGTGGGATAAGGAAGATGGGAGTAACCAAACCAGTAGTCATGGTTAGAACAGAAAAGAAAAGGCAATATTGAAAATAAAAGAAGATAAATAAACTCCAATGTTTTTATTTTTTAATGATTATGGCCTTGAGGTGGTGTAGCTATTTATAGAAAAGAGGTGCCAGAATGACTAAACAATGGAAGCCCTATTTTTGGTCAAATGGTAATGGGAAATGTTGAGGCAGCTAGCGGACAGAGAATTATATCTTATGGAAAATATGTCACAAGGTTGAAAATTAAGGTTTAAATGTTGGGAGTAAATGCCCATATGAGCCGAATTTCAACATTTTTCCTCAGCCATCATCAACATCGACCAACTTGCATAAGTCAAAGGACAGGGATTAATGTGTTAATGCCTGAAAAATTAATGAGCAAGTCGCTTCGAGTGTACTTTGTATCGCTAAGCAGAGATTGACATAAGTAATGAAACTCTCTCCAAGGCAACAAATTAATCCTCGCAAAGAGGCAGTGAAAAGGAATGTACTAAATCCATTCTTGTAGGATTTTTTCATTCTTGAGGGATTTAGATCATCTACCCACACATATCAATTCAGTGGCAGAATTTAATAGACCATCGGTAATGACATCGCCTTAACTGCATGTACTTCTTGGAGAATTAATTGCCCAAAAGAAATTTGTTTTCAAAAGAAGTAAAGAGAAAGTGGCCATTTTAGAAAATCTCTTTAAATTTTGAAGCAGCCATGGTAGAACCCACAAAAATTGGAAGAAGAGTTGAATCAACATGAAGGAGGTCGGCTTCCACTAATATTTTTGGGAAAAAATTGTTTGCAAATGCCCCAGTACCTGAGGAGCGACCTTTCAAATTTTATAGAATGGTGTTGGTAGATAAAAGTGTAAAAAGGGAAGTAGTACGATATTTTGCTAATAATATATTTGACCTGAGGCTGGCCAAGAACCCTGAAAATCTCAAAGAAGGTACTTTTCAAAGGATGAGAGATTATGAAAATACTGATAATTTTTCCACTCAACTCTGCAATTTGGGTTGCCATAGTTTATGATACCTGTCAGACATCCATGCCAAGATTTGGTAGAAGCATGTGCCAAGAGATTAGATGAAGGAAATGGGACCAAAAAATGCAATACGATAAAGGTAGTAGTCTCTACTTAAACTATATGAGAGATGTTGTGCATCCCCTACAATCGATATATTGAGATGTTCGTCAAAGAAGATATGGAGACCTATTGGGATGAATCAAATGAAAGGAAAAATTTCTGTAACCATGAAATATGGGATAAGCCAACCTGAGGCTATATTGTTTTTCCCTTGGCATTAAATATGTTCCTAGACAACACACAAGACCTATTTTCAATGATAGCTTTGATTTTTGGCTTGGATTGTGATGAGGAGGTTCACTCTTTTCAGGTGGCCCTTGCTCTGATACTCAAGCATGAGCAGGAGCATAGGTATTTTTAATTTTTCAATGTTATATCTGCCAATATGTTGCTACAACTAAAAAATTACTAGGTTGAATACAAATTCAGGTACTCTTCTTTCTTCATTCATTTGACCGTACATCAAAATTTTAGGTTTTCAGAAAGAAATTTTCCTTTGTCTATGGTAGATGAACAGGGTTTAATTCAACCAATTTATGTATGGATTGATCTCCTAGCAAGGACGAGAATTTATTATGGGTTTGTACATATTTTTCTAAGACTAGTGTTACAAGAGTTATTACCTCGACCTAGTGATCGCTTGTCTCCTAAGGTTTTGTTGTGGATTAGAAATTCATCACCCTGAGTGGATTATTTATTTGGGGAGGATTTTACATTTATCAAGTATCAGGTCTATGCGTTGGAGGCATGTTGATAGGCAACTCTTGTCGAAAATGCATATGGCAAAGGAAGGATCAAAACAAAGTTATTTTCACTTCCCCTTTCTATTGCAAATGGCGAGGTAGTGTTGGAGAATCGTAAAGCACAAAGGGAAATAACTAATTTATTGGCAACTTTGGGTTTAGTCCTTATATGTGACAAGTGGGAGTATAATCCATCGAGACAACTTCCCCTGAAGCATGAGGTGTGAGAATATGTAAAATCTAAGAGAAACCTGACATAGGAAAGATCAAATTTGTATGTCAACCTAGCTCTCATAACCATGAAGAGGCTGAAGTGGTTGTGTTTCAATACTCCACATGCAAAATTTTGGAGGGAGATTCTGACGAGAAATGGGTAATACCCAAAGGAATCTTGAGGATTTTCAGCCATATGATGAACAGTTTGAAGACATTTATGACAAAGAGGTTGATTTTGACAACAACAATCCAGAGTCTAGCCATGAAGTAGCCAAGGAAAAACTTCCACATCATCCTCCCCACCGACAAGAGTCTGACAAAGGGAAGAGTTCTAATTAAAGGGACTCGCATGTTTTGTCTTCCGCCAATGTCTGATACAAAGGAAACAGGACACGATGATCTACAAGATGATCAACTACAGAACACAAAGGCTAGGATTTGGCTGGATCGTTAGAAAAGACTTAGAAAATTCCACCTCGGGATGAACAAAGCTATGGTGTGTCTGAGATATAGACACGTTTGATGAAACCGTCATAAATGAAGAAGAAGCAGAGTCCACTCTCCACAATGTTCAAACAGTCGTGATTTCGGTATGTCTTACTCCCCCTCTTCTCCTTTGTAATTCATATTTGGTTAGACCTTCACCTTCAAAGCCAAAGTTATTAGTGTTAAATGAGTCCCCTACTATTTTTAATGTGTCAAGTAATGTGCCACCACATGTCGAGAAAATAGTATCCGCTATGGAATCCATTGACTCTCTAATCACCCTATCTAGGGCTCCCATAAAAGAGGCTGAGTCACCCATGCTACCTATTACCCCAGGCTCATCCACAGTCAAACAAAAGTTTCTTGCCCCATCTATTACACTTTTTACTCTGACCGGTACTTCAAGCTCCAAATCCCAATTTGGCATCCCCCCTTTCTCAATGATTAATCTCCCATTTGTCTCCCTGCATGCCTATACATCTAAAATATCCCTATCTGATACCTTTTTCAGTCTCCCTCCTGGTGCTTCTATGGAAGCACAAAGTATTGATACCCCACAAATGCTTCAAAAGAATTTTGATGCAACTAGGTAGGATTGAAAAAATAGAAAGTATAAAAGAAGGGAAAAGAATGTTGTGCTACCAATCTCTAAGAAGATTCAAATGTGTTTTAATGAAGATAAAAATTCTCTATGGATCACTGCTATGAAGCCACTCATAAGCAAACCTGAGGGACAGATGCAGCTGGAGGATTATGATATCCAAGCAATAGGTCAGGATTTGAATTAAATCCACCCTTGAGACAAGGTGAATCTGGAAAACATCACTCAGAAGGTGGTAAGTGACAATGAACGATCTACATTCGGAGCTCAGAGCCTAAAACAAAGAGATTACTTGAATATTGTAGGTACAAGAGAAAAAAAACAAAGCAACGGGATCTCTTGAAGTGCTCCAAGATGAGTGGATCCAGCTCTATGTTGAGATTGATAAATTGAAGAGTGGAATCACAACTGATAATCAGTCTATTAAGGAGCATTAGCATGTTTGGGAAGATGTAAGGAAGGAGTTAGATGGCATCCAAGCTCAGGCTTTTGATGATATCCAAAAGGCCCGATAGGAGATTGAAAAACTAAGAAGTGGTAAGCAAGAAGTTGAGGCTGCTTTACATTCTCAGATTCAGGAAACGCAAAATCTAGTTGTAAAATTGGGGGAATCCCTCAACAAGAGAGATTAGTTGGAATAGAGATTGAAGTCTGAGGATGTTGAGATACGAGAGGAGTTAGCCACTGCACATAAATTTGCAACCCTTCCTACACATAAAAGGTTGGTATCTTCTTACTGGGAGTGACTCATCATTTCACTCGCCATCCTAAAACCAAATTTACAATTCCTAAGGGATTCCCAAGAAATGAATGAAAGAGTGGGCCCATTGGCTAATCAAACCCTTTGGGAGTACACTCCCCAACTGGTCGAATCCCATAATTTAATCTTTAGGCTCTATATGGAAACATATGAGGCCCTAAAAGGAGTGGGCATAAAGGATCGCAGGGCAAATTCTAGTAAAGCAAGTGAATTCATCTATTGTCATAAGGTGCAATCCAAGACCAAGAACAACCAAACAATTTTAAATAAGAGGATCGATGAAATCAAGAAGGATTTCAGGATCTTATATAGTTATGGGTTGCCTCCTTTATTTTTAACAAATGGATATGTATTGTTAGTCGAGCAGATTACAGATGAAGTTTGAAACAAGATTCAGACTCCTCCAGATCTTCTAGGCCCAAGCTAAGCCCTAACAGTGGATGACATCGAGAGTTTGGTCCTCTAGCTCTCACGCCTCTATTATCACCTCGGCATTGTTTCAGCGAGATAGGAATTTGTCTCTTTCTAGGAGGTCTTTGAGCTAGATCAGGCATATAAGGCATTTAGTATCCTTAACCGACCAAGTGATACAAAATGGCAAATGCTGCATTTCACCTTCCTCAAACTCCAAGAATAACTAGAGGTCTCGGTTTGAGCCTTTGCAAGCAAAGGTCCCCTGTGAGTCGCTAGAATTATGAAGCAAATTTTTCCTTTGTGTATGTTTTATCTTTTGGCTTTATTTTGTCTTCAGGAGGATCCTATCAGGAGAGGTTTGCATATCCAAATAGACGTGCAATGTACCACATAGTGGTTGCACACCTCTCAGCGAGTATTATCTCTTTTGTTGGGAAACAAACCATGTGTCGATCCGACGTTTTTTTTCTTATTTTAACTTTTTGCTAAGAATAATTCATCTGCCTGTTTGACAGGCCACCCCTTTGTGTTGTAGCCCAATAAAGGAATGTTTAACTTAGAGTTCAACGGGATGCACTATACTTCTGGTCAGCAAGGAGATATGAGGCGGTGCTACCGAATCCACTTGGGTGATTGATAGTATTGACTATCAAACTATATTTTAGGATCAGATCAATTACAAGGGTTGATCCTTTTGAAATATCTAAGAGACATAAATATGGTAGCTAGAAAAGATCTAAAGAAAAAACTCACAACCTATCAAGTTTGGACATGTGCCAGTAATTATTTTTGGAGGATTTCGACATTTTCTCTTCTGAGGCGACTATCTATTGGAAGCATCAGGCATGAAGAAAAGGTTCCAAAAATTTTTCCTATGGGAAAAGTATTTTTTTAGTTTTTCTTAGCTAGTAGAAGAATTTTTTTTTGAAGGTTTATAGAATATTGCTTTACTCTAGCATGTTATGTCTATTTTATGATCAAACTATTATTAGATTGGAATATGATCTTTTTTTTAAAGTTCATTTGAATTTGAAATATAGGTTATTCTAAAAAATACTTGAAACTATGCATGATATGGTCTTTTTAAATATTTATCTCAATATATCAGTGTTCAGAATAGAACACTGTGTCTTCCTAATGTGAATAGTTTTGATTATCGGACTTCTATATTGTTTGTGTATATGAATCAATCATAAACTTTAGAAACTGGACTATGTCAGTGGCCTTTTCTATTTTCTTTGTAATCTTAACATTTTTTCATGATATGATATATTAGGAGGGAGAGTTTGTATGGATTTTAGAACGTTTTTCTATTAGGTCTAGAACTTCTATGTTTGATCTAGATCTTAATATGCATTTCCTAAGGGTTGATTGAATGATTGCATCTATGCTTATATCAAGCCTTTGTTTCTCATTCTCTTCTTGCCAATGAAGGGGAGTGATTTTCTATGTCTAACATATAATTCATAGAGGGAATTTTGTGGTTATGAAATGTTTTAAAAGCATTGGCGCATCACCATCTTTCATTTTTTTATTTTTACAATTCTTTTTCCCTTTTCCTATAACTTAGAGAAGAGCCGAATTTCTATAAAAATCACAGAGGTATTTAGTGAGACACATGTTGTCCCCCACTCACTGAATTTCCCATAAGGCTATCGGAGAGGTGAAATATTTTATGATCAACATTGTATATGGTGAGCATCAATCTTTAAAAATTTTGTTTACTCATAAAAAAAAAATCGAAGGATATGAAAAAAAAGTGAAATTTTATTCCAAAAATTTTAAATTTTTTTTTTCTAAGAATCTATAGACAAAACTTCACAAATCACTAGTTTGCATCATCTTCAAATTCCTCACGGTTTAGCTGCTATAGGAGCCTGAAAGTGAAGATTTAGTTAAAATAAATTAGTTTAGTATCTAGTTTGCCCAAAAATTGTAAACCAGTATTGTGGGATCACCTAATAAGGATTAGCATATGCAACTGATGTACACATTGTGGGCTTACCGTACTAGCATCAAAAAATCAATGGGAACAATTCGCTATACCCTTGTTAATGGTACTGAGGCAATGATGCCCTTTGAGTTAGAAATCCCCATGTTAATGTGACACTTACAAGTAAAAATTAGATTTAGATGCTTGATGAATAGTTCATTAATGCTCTTGAGCACCTCTAGGCTTATGCTAAGTAGCTACAACATAATTATAGAAATCATTTCATCCATCACATATTAATTAAAGGTGGCTTAGTTTTTTATGAAAATCAACAAACATTAATTTTGACCTAGCTAAATAAGGAAAATTCAGACCTAATTAGTTAGGGCCCTACATAATTAGCAAAAATTCTTGGTCTGGTGCATACATGTTAGCATAAATGGATAGTAAACCTCTCAAAGACCCTATCAATGCCACACATCTATGTTGTTATTATTTATAATCCCCTTGAATAGTATGAATGTTAAGCCTTTTTGTTAGAGCGATTGGATTATCTTCCATGGTATTTCGCATTGCTTCGTTCTTGACAAGCAGTTATTTGTGTCTTGAACACTAAAGTGATTATCTAATTTCTTTTTATTTAATTACTTTAGGTATCATACTATTCAAGTTTATTTCATGTGTTATGTTATTTTAGATCCTTATAATCATTTAATATTCCTTAATTAAATCATAAGTGCATTTAATTTAACACAACTTCATCACAATGTTGCATCTAAGAGAAATTGTAATTAGTTAGATCACATAAAACATGTTAAATCATGGAAGCATTCATTAAATGGTCTTATAGAGGTTATTGAATAAATCATATTGACATTTAACATTCAAACACAAAAATTAAAAACATCAAGTGCTCATATATATATAATATTTGTATACATATCATCAAATATGCAATACTACTTAGGCATGTGGCTACTAGATCCATCGAGACCTGGTGGTCGCATCTATCTAGTAGCAGTTTGTCGATAGATAGTGGTGTGCAATTGCGATTATGATCCACTGAGTGATCCAAAAGAAAACTCTAAGCCCTGTATCTGTCCAAGGACCTCCCGATGTGCTCCTACTATCTAATCTATCTTCGCCTATAGCCTATACACCTCTACCGCTATCTTTCAAACTTTGTAGAGGTTAGAGATGAATGTGCCTCTAGGGCAACATCGGCTTTATGGACACATCTCCTCAAAATATCATATGTTTCCCACAGTTTAACATAGAACCTAAACAACTTTGGGTGTTGATCCATAATGGGTGGGCGCACATAGTTTGAGTTTGTGGCCTCCTCATCAACTAATCAGGGTAATATCTCTATAGCCAAGTGTTGATAGAGATCTAGAAAAGTCTCTCACAGATCTTACAAGATAGAAACAACAAAATATTAGTACACATCATGATATATATAAGGATTAAGCACAAGAATGAAAGTATAACAATAAATAATATATCATCCCCTATATCTCTAGTGGATGGTTGTGGGAAATTAGCCTCATCTTGTGTAGGCGGCACGGAGGATATGATAGTCTCTCCATAATTGTAGGTACTGGTGCCTAATGCAATTTCTACTAATGACCTGGTCATACAAATGGGAGAGGGCTCTCCCCACTCATGCCCTGCTAGATCCTCATCTACTGCCTCACCACCCTCACTCATGGACTACTCCTCCTTCTCGTCCTCCTCCTCATTCTCCTCCTCATCATTATCCTCATCTTGTCGCTCCTATCTGTCATAGTCAAGATCTAGATACTCACCATATTCATCATCTATGACATCTATAAATATGTATACAACCCTGTAGCATGCCTCCTTGACTCTATCCTCTACATCATCTCTCTCATCTGGGAGTGGTCCTATATAACCTTTGGTTCCTCCATAGAAAATATACGAGTTAGTCGTGATATTGTCCACCACTCCTCATAGTCATCTATGGCACCAATGTCATATGCATCAAAGATAGGAGGCCTATCATGATTCAAATACCCTGTGAAAAAGATCCTCTAAAAAAGAACCATATAGTATCACCAGGTCTTTGAGCACTCTGCACTTATATCCTGAAGAAGTGTCATGCCCTAGGTGTTATATGCATCTTCTCAAATTGTCGCATGACCCGATCATAGTGGAAAGGATGTACTACATAATCATGTCTTCCAATTAAAAAAAATTCAAGCTACCATCTCCTCATCTATCAAGTGTAATCTAACTAGTGAATCACAAGCTAATAAGGTCTCCAATGGATCGTTTCCTCCTATAGTTGATCAAATTGCACTCTCCAAAAGTGTAAATAACCATACTACCAAAATCAATGTAGAGGATAGTTGAGGCCTAAGGATAATCCAAGGTTGTTAGACATGGGAAGTCAGGAGATCTAGTGCAAGTGATATGGTCAAGGCACCAAACCTATAGAATAATACAGTGTACCATATTGTCCACCTCCTCAAAGAAAAATTGACCAAGATCATATTACAAATGAGCTACAATACAACACCCCCAGGTGTATAGTGTCTAGTTCTTTTCCATCCCTCATATCAGGTGTACTAGTCCTCCCTCTAGGTGTGCTCCATGCCTACTAGGGATGAGCACTAATGCAACTGGCATCATCATAATATGTCTAACCTATGGGGATGCTGAGTATAGAATCATCACTAAATCTATTTGTGTCCTCACTCTCTCATCATGTTCTAGTCCACCAAGATAGTACTCTGTGTCATATTTAATCTCGTGGAATTTTTGCTCCGCTCAAAAGAATACTCGCTCACCCCGAATAGGAACTTAGAGTATGTGGTGCATGTCCTCAAGTGTGATCATCTACTCACCAATTAGAAGATGAAATGTGCATGTATCAACATCCCAACACTCTACTAGCACTATCAACATCACATCATGGTACCTCATGGGGGGCATGAGGTACACCTAGTATAATCCAAAAGGTTGTAATAGCTTTGTATCCTCCACTAAAAGAATGGGGGCTAAATCTCTAAGTAGGTCAATCTTCTTGCCACCCAGATGGTGACACAAATGGTGGGCACCTAATAAAAAAGCATCAATATGTCCTATAAGAAATCTCATCTCCTCAAATTTTACATCAATAATCATAAAAGTCTACTAAATTTGTTGTAGTGTTCTTTCCTAAAGGCCCTAGACACTTTAGAACCCTTTTGGGATACTTCACGAAGAAATAAGACACTTTGCAAAAAAGTGGGACACTTCACGAACAAAATGGACACTTTGCGAAAAAGTGGGACACTTAACGAAAAAAGGGAAGAATTTGTGAATTATTTTTCTAAGGCCTTAAATTAACCTAAAAATGCATAAAAATCATAAAATCACTACATAATAACAAAATGAAGGTAGAAGAATCAACTTAACTCATGATGATGCTCTTTGTGTGCCACCTAGTCTAGTAGAACATATAGTCTCGTAGGCCTAAAATCTCATCTACTAGGTATCTTTCATTATTCTTCAATCACTATCAAGCTATAAAAGCTAAATGACAAAATAGTAAGAATTTCCCTCACTTTTTTGCTCTTATGTAAGTTGAAATTAGGGTTTTTACTACATTAGGTTTAAAAAGTGCATTTCAATCAAATCAACATAATGGGTGGTAGTGAGCTCCATTTCTGACATCGTTTATTGCATTGGAATCATGATTTTGCCTACGAAATATCAACCATCTATAATTATGTGGCATGGTACTTAGAAATGTCCTATGATATGACTCACCCCATTCGATGTGGCTAGAGTGCTACCTTGATTCCACCTTCGAAAAGCAAGTGGAATCTGGGGGCATACATCTATCCTCGAATGTGATTTCTAGATAGAGGCTTGATAAGAGGATTATGTTTGGAAAAATAATAGATTCATGTTGCATTGTGGTTTTGAAGATAACTACAATGGGGGCTATATTCTCTCGTGTCATAATTGAACTCACATGTGTATCCTTTTATGAAACAAAGGTCATAATTGGATTCCATTAGCTTACATATGCATGTAAGGTCTAATGGGCACTAAAGTGGGGGCTAAGTGTAGTGTAGAAAATTATGCACTCTTGAAAAAAGAGGTAATTTTACACTTAATTTGGAAATATTTTGGCACCCTTGCATTAATTACCCTTCAAAATCACCATTTATAGGGCCCTAGGACCCACTATTTTAGATTATGAGGCCCATTTCACTCGAAAATCATATAAAATTTGTTAAGTCCTAAAAAAATCTAAAATCCCACCTCAAAAACTTAAGGTGGGTCTCATTCGCCACCTTGGGTCAATGATTCCCCTTAGGCGGGACCCATTCACCAAGGGTGGTGAATTAGTCCCACTTTGGGCCTTTTTCAAATTTGAGTGGAAATTCATCAATTTAATTCAATTTTTCGATGAATGTCACCCTTTGGAATCTAAATAATAGTTAATTAGGTGTTCATGCCTGTAAAAGCAAGCTTCTAAGTCAGTTTTATCAATCTCTAAGAACTTTGAGAAAGTATTTTCAAGAATCAATCATCAATAATATTCAAGAAATATTTCACAAGAGAAAGTAAGGTTGAACCTTTGGAGCAACCTTAAAGTGTTTTTGCAAGTCTTCGAGATCACTTTCAATCAAGGTCTAGAATTTTTAAGGGTTGATCACGAATGCCTATTGTGAATTGTGGCTGATTCTAGGTTGGGGAGATGCAATTAGCCATCAAGCCAAACCTAAAGAATTGTTTCCTAAGTGATTCCATCCTCCATTATCACTCTACATGTAGCCTAAGGAAGGTACTCGGGAATCATTGATATTCATTTGGGGAAATTGGAGATCATCAAAAGTGAATAATTCATCCCTACATTTCTACTCATGCATCATACTCTCTCATGTTATAATAGAATTGCATCACGTTTGTGATTTCCTAGTCTTAGACACATTTGAGGCTAGGGTTTTCATGCAGATTCCATTATCTTTATCTAGGTTTAATTACCGAATTAGGGGTTTGACTAAGGCAAACCCTCCATAACCAAATCAAGTCAAATTATGTTTTGTAGGTGCTTTTCATAGATTCGGATCTGGAAATCAAATTGGAAGGAAAGGGAAAATGTTGAAGTGCAGATCAAATTTTTCATATCTTGAAAAAACTGGATGAGATTAATTCAACAAGAGTGGTAAATGAGTCCCATTATAGTTGTCTATTAGATCATATTGCAAATTCTAATACCCTTTTTTCCCAAAATGGGCTACCGCACAAAAATTCGAATGTTGGACTAATTCGCTTAGGTTGGCGAATGAGTTCCAATTGGTCCTATAGACATCTAAATTTGACCACTTTCATATGGTCATAATCCCATCATTTATTCATCTAATCCATCTGTATTAGTTAAATGACACATTTAATTAATATCACCCCATTTCCCTAAGGTTCAAAAAATATTTAATTAAATACTTTATCCTTTACCATTTCCTCTCTAAATTAAATAAATCAATCAATTTATTTAATTTATTCAATTATCCTTTCTAATTTTAAATTCAATCTTTCTCTATCCTTGTCCCATCCTTCATAACCCTTTCACTAATCTGGGTTAATTTAATTAATCCCTCATTAAGATGTGCATATCCTTAATTATGATTAATGCCACGTCCTCCATAACTTTCCACTTGCCTCTAATCATCATTAATTAGCCTAATTACCTGTTTGCACAATCCTAATCCTAATCACTTACCTTTTCTAGCATGTCCTTGGACCAACCTTTCTTCATACCTACCTTTTTTGGGTTGACCTCTTCCCGATGTGAATTAAAAATTCACACTTATTCCCCCCATGCATTTGTCTTCCCCATGACATATCATATGTCATATCGTACCCAAAGGACAAAGACCCCTCTTATTTTACCTTTTGGTCTCTTCCAAAGAGTGAATTAAAAGTTCACTTTTATTCCTCCAAGGCCATCTCCAATCCCCATGTTGACAAGGGTGGACTTTCTAAAAGTCTTTACTTGTCACTTTCAACCCCAATTGGGGACAAGGGATTGCTTTTTGTGGGAATTCTCTCTCATCCCAAGGTACTTGCAAGTACCTTGGGATGACATGGCCTTTTCCATGACACTTGTACCTTTGCCATCTCACCCTGTCCTTTTGACTCTTCACTCATAACATGGCAAGATGTGAGAGCTTGTGAGTCCTCAACTGACCATAGCCCTCCATCTTGGCCATGGTGGCTCAATTTTGACCAATAAATTCTCTAGAGAATTCAAATTCATCTATAAATACTCTACTCTTACATGCTCTAAGGGACCTTATGCATTTTCTAAGAGACTTATGATCTTAAGCCATTTGAGCCTTCAAAATTTTATCAAATCCTTTTGCATTCAATCCTCATCCATCTTAACCATTTGCATTTCAATCACTTTGCATCACATTTTCATCTAAGGAGCACACATCAACAATCTTATCAAGGGCCAACCAAGGATCAACACGAAGAAAGGTATAAGCCTTTTTTTGTCTTTATCTTCATTTTTTGTTTGTGTTTAATTTATCCCAATCTTGAGGTGTTAGGTGTTATTTGTTTATCTTTCAATATACTTCATTTTGCATTTTTAGATAGGTAGATTTCTCTTGATCACATTTCTCGCATGCCCAGTGGGACTCACTTCATGGGTCCATTGCATTAATGTTTGTTGTGTTTTGAAGGTTTTATAGATTTTGGTTCACACAAGACTAACCTTGCCCAGGAGAGGTGGCCATGCCCAAACATCTAGACTATTTTTCCTTTGTTTTCACTATTTTCTAATCCTTGGTTACTTGCAGGTTCATAGAAGACCAACCTTGCCCAGGAGGGCTGGCCTCGCCCAAACAACTAGACTGTTTGGAATTTGTTTTCACTATTTTTTGACCCCTAGTTACTTGCAGGTTCACAAAAGAATGACCTTGCCCAAGAGGGGCGGCCATGTCCAAACAACAAGACTGTTTGGCCTCTTTTTTCACTATTTTATTACCCCTGGTTACTTGGAAGTTCATAGAAGACTAACCTTGCTCAGGAGGGGCACCCACGCCCAAACAACTAGTCTGTTTGGCCTCTATTTTCACTATTTTTTGACCCTTGGTTAATTACAGGTTCATAGAAGACCGACCTTTCCTAGGAGGGGTGGCCACGCCCAAACAACTAGACTGTTTGGCCTCTTTTTCACTATTTCCTAACCCCTCATTACTTACAGGTTCACAAAAGACTTACATTGCCTAGGAGGGGTGGCCACACCAAAACAACCAAACTATTTAGGACTTGCTTTCATGTTTTCTAACCCCTGGTTAAATGCAGGTTCATAGAAGACCGACCTTGCCCAGGAGAGGTGGCCACGCCCAAACAGTAGACTATTCTACTATTGTTGACTCTTTTCTGACCCTTGGTTACCTACAGTTTCACAAAAGACCAACCTTGCTTAGGAGGGGCGGCCTTGCCCAAACAATTTTTTTGTTATTATTGTTTTCACTATTTTTGGACCCACAATTTCTTGCAGGCTCACAAAAGATCAACCTCTCCCAAGAGGGGTGGCATTGCCCAAAAAAAAAATTCTTGTGAAAGAAAGAGAACAAAACTACTGATAAGTGTGTTGCGAGTGGAGAAACTATTTTTTATAGGTTTTGTACTTTCGTGTCTGTAAATTAGGAACATAGTTTAATTAAAGGGTCAAATAATATGTTTGTTGTGTTTGGAGTGGACTATTGATGTATCCAATCACCTTATGCCATTTGGAATCTTGCGTGAAGAGAAATTATAGGCAACATAGTTCTTTTTACCCCCTTTTTCATTTTATTAGTTGGACCTGCTCGGAGATTTCCTCAACCCAAGGAATGATTCCAACCACATGTACTAGGGGGGTGTGAACCCCTAAACCTGGAAATGCACAAAGACGACAAAAATTGTTAGTGTTAGATCAAAATGCATGCAAATATGAAGGATTCCCCATGAAATCCATCTATTCAAGATAAAATTAGGAAAATAACGAAACTTAAATAATATGAAAGTAAATCCTAATCTAGCTAATAGATTGATGATCTTATGGGGGAATTGGTGCCAATGATTTGTTGCAATTGGCCCTTTCCCAATTCCTAAATAGAAATGATATGTGAGTATAGAAATGGTCAAATCTCCAAAGAGATTTGAGCATAATCGTGGTATCAAATGTGATAAAACAATGGATGATTGAGTGCAATGGGCAAAATTAGCTCTCAATGTGAAAAGAGTAACTCTGCATATGAATTGTTGATGATGATCGATTTGAGTATAGTAAGTCTACTGAAACTGTGGATGTTTGAGTGAGAGGAAGAGTCTCTCATTTATAGATTCTCAAATTGGAAGAATGAGGGATTTGGATGAATGTGGGATAAAAGACCAACCAATGAGAAGAGACCACTTATCCACATGTGATTGGAGGAGGAATGAGCACATTTTGGTCAATGTGCATGATAAATGCCATTGGATTAAAATTTGAATTTTGATTATGTCATGTTGGGGGGAGAGAAGAATGGAGTTAATGTCATTTGGCTCAATGCACAATGACATGTAAAAGGCATTGAATGCCTTGTTGGAAGGACCAAGCCCACTTGGCCTCTTTGAATTCAAATGAGGGAATATTCCCTTTTGATGCTTTGTGAGGGAAAATAGATGAATTAATAAATCTAAGTATTTGATTTATTCTGCAAGTTGCATTCTCTAGAGGCTTTTAGTGAGAGAGATCAGCTTAATCAAGGTTTTGATTAATTTAATGAAGAATTAGGTGATGTGACAATTTAGACTTGAATTTATGAATTGATTTAAATCAAATTGAGAGGAAATGATTAATTAAATAAATGATTTTGATTTATTTAACTAATGAGGAATATCTTAGATTAAATTAAATAATGTTTTAATTTATTCAATTTAATAAGAGGACTTCAAAGATTTAATTTAAATAAAATGAATTATTTAAATGAACAAAAAAAGTTGATTAATTAAATTAAATTGATTAATTTAATCAACAGGGGAGAAAGACCTAATTAAATAAATAATTATTTATTTAATTAATGATGAAAGGTGTTGAATTTAATCAAATATAGATTATTCAATTAAATTACTAGCAAAGGAGATGATTCAGGATGAAATTGTATTAGTAAATTAGGATCTAGGTGCATGTATATTTTACATGTCTACATTTTTCCCCTCTTTGAAGCAATGTACTTGTTGCATTGATTAAAAGAATAAACTACTATGATCAAAGTTCAAATTTTTTTGATTTTTCAAATGCCCCACTATTGCCCCAGTGAGAAGGATTATGCTGGTATACTGCCCCCTCGAGAGGTCGAGAGGAAATGTATGATTTTCCGATCCAGATCGTGATAAAATGCAAGAGGAGTCATTTTATTGATCAAAGGACATAAGATAATTCTTTGATGGAGACAATTTTGATGATGTATAGATAGTCATCGACCATGGGTAGGCTCATGTATATTTTGATACAACGCATCGATTTTAGATAGAAATGTTAGTAAAGATATAAGAATAAGAAGAATAAGATGGATGGAAGGAGGATCCACACAAGTTCACATTATTACTGATGATGATGATGATTTGCATTGCTAGGAGTTGGGATTTTCAAAGGGCCAATTTCTTTATGTTTGATAAGACACATAGGTACGATGCATCAAGGTATAAAGGACTAGGATGGCGTTGTACCTAGTGTGATGGACTCTGACTCGACAATCAGATAGGAGTGCTCTTGTTCACACTTGACATACAAAAAAATTGCTAGGATGGACCCAACAAAGCAAGTATTCACCAAGTTATTTTACAAGAGTATCCAACAAGTACAACAGAGAAAAAAGATAATGATGATTGCCCCATTCCTTTCTCTCTAAACATGTTTTGTTTAGGCATCATTGAGAGGTCCTTGGAATGAGCGCAAAATAAGATAAGTCAAAAAGACCAAATAAAGTAAACAAACAAGCTAATGTTCTTCGTACCGCTAGCCAAGGCTAACTACTATGAGGGGTACCCAATGCTTATTTCCATCGTAGGAATGCTTCATCCTAGGACATGTAGTGATCAGGGTTTTAGTGGGACTAATTCGGTGATAAGCTATTGATACACAGAGTTGACCAACTTGCTTGCTTACTGACTTAGGCTTGAAACTCTTACGATAAGGTGCTCACTTTGGAACCTGCTAGACTTGCTTCTAATTGACTCATTAAAGGGTGAAAGTGATGATTGCTTTATTATGAGTGATGACAATCACGGGTGAAAGCGAGATTAAATGGATACACCATTTTGGGTTTTTCAGATATTTTGAGGCTGTTTTTAAAATTTTTGAGATATTTTACAAATGTTTTTGGTATTTTCAAGATTTATGAATGTTTTTGGATTTTGGGTCTCGGGGGCTGATCAAAGATGGCCTTGCCTATGTTTAAGCTCAGAGACGATGTAGTTCAACTAACAATAGACTTGACTCAATGATAAGATGGATAAACGGATTGCCATTTTATTGCTTAAAGGACTAACTCAAGATGCAGACTAGATGGGAAAATGGATTTCCAATGTGACAGACACCTAAGGATTCACCCTAACTATCTCAGGGGATGATCAAAGATCAACCTTGCCTATGTTCAAGCTTAGAGATGATGTAGTTTGAAAAGGTGAAAGACTGACAAGACTCAATGATGAATTTTTTGAAGATTTTCTTGATATTTTGTAATGATTTTGGATTTATGCATGATTTGGATATTTTTGGATTTTTGATGAATTTTTGAATGTTTTTGATTTTTTCGCACGATTTTGACAATTTGGATATGGATACGTGATGATATCAGTGCTCTATTTTGGGGTTTTGTTGAAAACCAAGCTTAATGTTGATCAATTGGGTTGATGGATGGATAGTTTGACTCAGTGTGTTAATTCAAACAAAATTTACGATGCACTTGTAAATTCCAGGAAGTTGTGTTATCACAGAGTAAACTCATACAAGAGGGTAATTTGAATAAGTGTGTTAAGTCAAATGAGGTGGTTTTGGATTCAATAATTTGGCTAAGTGTGTAAAGCTAAACAAAGATGATAATGAAATTGTAAAACCAAGGAAGTTGTGTTATCCTAGAGTAAACTTGTGCACAAAATGATAGTTAGACTATGTGAGTTAAGTCAAACAAGGTGATAGTCGATTGGATTGAATTGATCAATGATGAAGCTTGATTTGGAAAAAAATAGTTTTGACGATTTGATGTGACATTGAAGTAGACATTAGATGCACCTGATATTGATTGTTTGGATTGATGTTCAATGAAAGATAAAGCTTGGTAAAGAACATCATCTTGTCAAAATATGCCATGGGCTAGTGACTTGGATATTTTGGCTTCTAAATGCTTTAACCAATTTGATTTCATGTTTTCCAATGTTCAGATCACCACATAAGTGTGAAGATATAGATCAAGATTTATTCCTAAAGCATGATGTAAATATCTACCCGTAGTGTCTAGCAATGTTTGAACGACCATGGGTAGATTCTCGGATGAATGGATACGAATTATCTTGCAATAAGATAAGGGTGTTCAAAATAGAGGATTCTCGTTCGGATAATGCTTCAAAGCTCAGATAATGCTGGGTAGGATGGGATCAATGAAAATGACCCATGTCTAGATGTTTACCATAAACAAGTGTAAAGTTTGCCCCAAACTTTTATCAAGATAATGCAGATAGATGGTAATGGGTTGGATAAATGAATGATATGGCTAGGATGCTTGCTTTATTATGGATGTGATCAGATTCTTTCTCTTGAACTTGGTGTACATATATGCTCGATTCTACACATGATGCATGTTTGCTAGGTTTTCATCACGGTACATGTCCAAAGTGCCACCGAAGTGGTTTTCACTAGATGACGATTTTTCTCTTTACTATTTTAAATCCTTTTTCTGATTTTTTTGAATTTTTTGTATTTTTTGATTGTTTTGTTGTCACCAAGATGCCTGTTTGCTAGGTTTTCATCAAGGTGACCATTTTTGCAGGACATTTTTCTGATATTTCTGTATTTTCCCAGAGATTTTAAGTTGATGTTGAACCACCTGATGGTGCTGATGTCGATGCTTCTGTCACAATATGTCATTGATATCCTGCTTGAAGAAGCTACTTTGTCAACACACGTGCACTTGAAAGAAAATTTTGAGATCCTTGATCTGCTTTGCTGATACTGGAGTTAACTTTGTCTTTGTGTGCACATCGTGATAGAGTGCCTTCTGAATCCCTATGACAAAGGGTCGCTGCCAATTACATGGTCAATGTGAGAATTGGATATCATGTGTGGAAGAAAGGATGGAGCGTGTTTAGGAATAATAGATGGATTGGTCAATATTTTGGAACCTTTGACTCTCCAAACTTGGGAAGATGAGCAGTAATGGGTGGATACGAAAGTGTATGTGGAATTCGGACCAACTTCTTGATACACTTTGTACATCGCTTGAGAAGCATATTTTTTCTTTTGTGGACATCTTTGATGGATACTTTTCCATTTTTGATTTTTCCCCATATTTTCTTTGACTGATGGAGTTTGATAGGGATAGTCATTCTTTTTATTCTTTGGTATCCACTTGTATTATATTTGTCCTTCGTGCTTTGTCCTTTGATTCAAATATTTCTTTTGACGTTGGTCCCAGTTTGTGGATGGGGTGATGGGTGGATGAAGATTCATGATGTGGCAGGTTGTAGTATTGGCATTGGTTTCATCATAAGGATTCTTCGTGCTCCCTATGTTGATGTTTGCTCGAGATGAAATTGCCCCCAGTTTTATAGAGGTATCACTTACATGTTTAGATCCCTCGCTTGTTGAATAACCAAGGCCTTGATGTTTAGGATTGCCAAAAATCTGCACTGGTTCTAGGATATCTTGTTCATGTAGGCCTAATCCTCTACCTTGATAATTCATCCACTAAAAAAATTTATTTGCCATATCATATGATTTAACTTGCAAACAACGTGTCGCCCTTTCTCTGCTCTATTGAGGACCTTCAAAAGTGCCAGCTTCTTTATTGATGAGATAGCTTGCCCTAAGAAAGGTGATTAATCCAACTTTATAAGTGATAGGATCTTCTATATGTGGGATGAATGCCTCATTGATATGTTTGACTTGATCTTGTGAGATATCAGCTTGTAGTGCTTCTTCAAGAAGTGTTGATGCTTCACTGTCCACACAAAAGTCTTCCTCATGACTCACTTCACAGGATGTTTCTGATTCATGACTTATGTAGAAGCCTTCTTCATGATTTGTTTCTAATATGTCTCTGGATTTCTCTATATCTTGATCATGTGTATAAATGTTAAGATTAGTAGACTCTTGTTCCTTGGTAATGATATCAAGAGTATGAGACTCTTGTTTTGAATGACGATCATCTGTGTCCATCCCAAGAAAGCATCTTATGGGTAGATGGAGGGGTATGTGCTATATGGATATGATCATAATTTGTGACATCTTGTAGGAGAGTGGCCATCACCTCATTTTAGTATCTTGCATATAAAAATTCTTGATCTTTATTAATGTTGGAATTGCTTTCAACATGCTTTGGATCAAGTTCTTGACATGGTTCAATTTGAAAAGATGGATTTCTTTCAAAGGGTTCTTCGACATCATCATAAGGCATTGGAAGTGGCTCAATATCCTCTTGATCTTTGAGTGGATTTGGATCAAATGGTGAATTGAGAATTTCTTCAATATCTATAACCATGAAGTCAAAGGATGTCAATATGTCTTGGAAAGGTCAATTTCTAGATTTTGGTGAAAGATGTTGATCATGCTTTGGGGAAAAATCTTGAGATATGTCCTCTATCTCGTTAGGTGATGTAGAGACATTTTCAACATTATCATTGGTCAAAGGATCCTGATCATCATTTTGAATGATTGTGATGTTAATCTATTGCAAGCTCTGTTGTTGGAGTGAGGTGTGTGCTTTCTACTGAGCCAACAATGCTTGTTGTTGGTTGTGTTGTGCCAAAAAAGCTTGTTGTTGGTCTAGCTATTGGTGTGCCAACAAATATTTTTGTTGGGCTCCTTGTTGTGCTACTTTTTCATGGAGTTCTTGCAATAGTGCCCGGAATTGTGCTTGTTTCTGTCGAGCCTAATGCTGGGTTTGTGCTTGTTGAGCAGCTAGTTTTGCAGCTTGTTGCTTTTGGAGCACCTTTTTGCGGGAAGCTTCTTGAGCGGCTTGCAACATGATGGAGAATGAATTTTTTATGTTGCATTTTGGCAGCGGTGGTGGTGGTGGTGGGTTGGGCATGGTATTGATTGTTGGGGTGAGTGGAACAGTCTCATTGATTTCCAAGGTTTGAGTGGTGAATGGTGTGATTGAGATTCTTGGTCCTTGAGACACTTGAGAAATGGTAGATGTGTTAAACATTGGGGTTGCTTGGATGGTTACCATTTATTGTTGCGATATTGTTGGCAAAATGAGAGGATTTGGTATGATGTTTTGATTTGGCATGATATATTGAAATTGAACATATTTGTGGTTGGGAATCATATTGCCTTGATTTAGGTAACTTTGTTTTTGCATGGTGTTACCTTTACTTGGATCAATACCTAGATTTGTCAACATATTGCTTGGATTTTGAACAACATTGTTGGGATTTGCAAACATGTCAACCCCAAAGTTTACCAAGTCTGGATTCGAAATGGTCATGTTTGAAAAACTTGTCTTTGGCATGTATGCATTTGGTGGGATAATGTTGTTTGGAAAACTCATCCATTGAGCATTTGGTTGATAGATTTGTAAATTTGGACCTGGATTTAAATCTACCATTGGGAAAGGTGTTCCAAACTTTGGATCGAGCATACTCACATTCATTGTACTTTTGAGGTTTGAAGGAGATAATGATGCGATGTATAAATGTGAGTTTCGATAATCAATTAGCATTGTGAGACTTGGATTACTTAGGATAGATGAATCAAGTTTATATTCCATGTTCTTCTTGTGTTTTTACCTTGTTGCAAGAGTGAACCTCTGAGGTTTTTAGGACCAATGATGAGATGGAGGATGAAAGGAGTGAATGATATGGGTGTTTTAAACTTTTAGGAGTTTTTTTATCAATGCTAGACTTTAGGAGTTGATTCAATTTGATTTTGAGGATAGTTTGACTAGGTGTGTTAAGCCAAACAAGATGGTGGTGAACTTGTAAACCCTAGGAAATTATGTTATCCTAGGGAAAAATCACATAAGAGAATGAATTGGCTAAGTGTGTTAAGCTAATGAAAGTGATCATGAACTAGTAGACCTCAGGAAGTTGTGTTATCCTAGAGGAAAAATTTGTTCAAGAAGATTGATAATTTGACTAGGTGTGTTAAGTCATACAAGGTGATGCTAATTTTCCAAAAGTCTAGCATAAGTGATGTTGCCAAGGTTCCAAAATTTGTTCGTGAGATGGGATCTGATTGATGTTTGAGAGATGGATGAAGTGATGATTTTGATCCTAGATGACCCTAAGAGGACTTACTTACAAGACCAAGGTGATGAAGAACATGCTTTTCCCTAGAAGTAATTCAAACCAAAAGATCAATGTTTGCATAAAAATCATAAGACACAAAAGAGAACAAGCACATGTGTGATTTGTTTGTTAATCTTGCTTAGATTTGGTTCTTTTTACTACAAACACTTTTTTGATTTGTGTTTTTCAAAATATGTGTCTAATGTCTCACTTTCGTTCTCATCCCACAAAGTCCATTGTGTGAAAATCAAGGAAAATAGGGCAAAAGTTTCTTATTTTAACCTTGTTGAAAAAAAATGATGGTAGAATTTGTGCACTTTAGAAACCTCTAGGAATATGATCCCTAGGGAAAGCAAGAGTGTCTAAATTCGTGAAGAGTATTTGTTTCTCACAAGGGGTTTGAAATTTGAAGGTCTTGTGAATGTTTTTTTTCAAATGTTTTGAGGACCAAGCAATGTGGTCTTTTATTTCAAGCCCTTTTACAATCCTAGGATGATGAGGCAATATCTTGTTGGGTTCCCACTTGGATAAATCCAGCTATGCATATCTTGTGTGAATGGCTAAATGCTTGACCACACTAGCTCCCCTCCATGATACTCACTTATTCAGGTCAGCCAAGCATTAGTACCCATGAATCTCCCATGGCATACATTCCATTTCCACAAGAAGACAGTATGTATAATGTGGGGCAGCTTCAAAAGACATGACCTTTTGCACCAACAAGATAGACAAGGTTTTGGCCTTTTTCTAAACAAAGGGTACTAATTCGGGCATTTCGTTCGTGGAGGATTATCCAACATCGACGAGAGTCCATTGTTGTCGATCTGGTCAGAATAATCCTCGTGATTCTTGAACTTTCCTCAAGAATCGACACTTATATACCAGTTGGAAGTCGCTTGGCTTTACCGTGTTCTCAATTGGGTCATTCCCTTGGGTGAGTACTTTTTCCCACAAGGAAGGCCATCTAAAACAAACAATAGTGAACAAACATATTCATAGTTCGATCAACTTTTGTTTAAAAAAAAAAGGAGAACACTCGCAATAATTTTTATTCACACTTGCATATTTTGTTCAATTTTAAAATGCCCAAGTTGAAATGTGGAGGTAATATTTGTAACAACCTAATATTACAAAAATGTTTTTGATTCTCAAGATCGCAATGAAGCGTGAGAAAAGCGCATACACATTTTAGATAATATTAATTTGTAAAAAATATTGCAAAACATGGAAAACATTTGTTCATTTTAAACCTCAAAGCAATGATGACTTCTTTTTAAGCACCAAATGAAGTGTGAGTTTGTCTTGTTCAATTGTTACCTTTTAAACAAAATCTAGTATATTTGTCTAAGGTACTTTTTAAGCATTTTGTTTGCAAAATTTGAAAGAAACATTTGTATTGTTCTTTTTAAATCCCAAAAGAAATTTTAGTGTCCTAAGAGCATGAAAGTAAACAAATCCTTGGAAAGGGATTATAATTTCTCCCAAAGTGTTAAAAAACACTTGTTACAATCATGTCATAATTTTTTATTCTTTCATTTTCATCCTCCACAATCCTTTAAAACCTACAATACAACCTCCAAATGTTATATTAAATTAATAAATAAGAAGATATGAGGGTTAGATAAAAGATTAAGCATATAAACCCTCAAATTTAGACCAAGTTTCATGGTGTTTTGACATTGGGTGTAAGTTTGAATTTTTTAACTATAAAAAATTTGAAAAAAACCCACACCATTAGATATGTTATGAAATTCTATGCCATTTAAAAAAAAAAAACTTCGAAAAAGACTAAAAAATGACCAAGATATGGTCATTTTAAAATTAGGTGAAAAAACAAAAAATCATATGTGGCGCCCTTTGGGAGCGGTGCTGTTTGCAAGTTCGGTGCTCTATAGCACCATGCGGTGTTCTTTATAATAGGTGTGGTGCTATATAGCATTGCGTGGTTCTCTGGGTGTGGCGCTCTGCAAAAATAGTGAGCGCAAGTGCGGCAGAGTTTGCGCGTGCAACGGAGTTTGAAATAAGGTAGTGCTATATAGCACTGCACCTGCAAATGCGGTGCAATACAAAGCCGTGGACCTGTAACCTACAAAAAAAATGGAAAAATAGTGGAATTTTTCAAAAAAATGTGATTTGAACTCGAGATTTGCCCTCCTTCTAGTGCCAAAATGTGAACCCCTAAACCTGCAAATGCATAAAGACGAAGAACATTATTAGTGTTAGATCAAAATACATGCAAATATGAAGGATTCCCCATGAAATCCATCTATTCAAGCTAAAATTAGGAAAATAACAAAACTTAAATAATATGAAAGTAAATCCTAATCTAGCTAATAGATTGATGATCTTATGGGGGAATTGGTGCCAATGATTTGTTGCAATTGGCCCTTTCCCAATTCCTAAATAGAAATGATATGTGAGTATAGAAATGGTCAAATCTCCAAAGAGATTTGAGCATAACCATGGTATCAAATGTGATAAAACAATGGATGATTGAGTGCAATGGGAAAAATTAGCTCTCAATGTGAAGAGAGTAACTTTGCATATGAATTGTTGATGATGATCGATTTGAGTATAGTAAGTCTACTGAAACTGTGGATGTTTGAATGAGAGGAAGAGTCTCTCATTTATAGATTCTCAAATTGGAAGAATGAGGGATTTGGATGAATGTGAGATAAAAGACCAGCCAATGAGAAGAGACCACTTATCCACATGTGATTGGAGGAGGAATGAGGACATTTTGGTCAATGTGCATGATAAATGCCATTAGATTAAAATTTGAATTTTGATTGTGACATGTTGGGGGGAGAGAAGAATGGAGTTAATGTCATTTGGCTCAATGCACGATGACATGTAAAAGGCATTGAATGCCTTGTTGGAAGGACCAAGCCCACTTGGCCTCTTTGAATTCAAATGAGGGAATATTCCCTTTTGATGCTTTGTGAGGGAAAATAGATGAATTAATAAATCCAAGTATTTGATTTATTCTGCAAGTTGCATTCTCTAGAGGCTTTTAGTGAGAGAGATTAGCTTAATCAAGGTTTTGATTAATTTAATGAAGAATTAGGTGATGTGACAATTTAGACTTGAATTTATGAATTGATTTAAATCAAATTGAGAGGAAATGATTAATTAAATAAATGATTTTGATTTATTTAACTAAGGAGGAATATGTTAGATTAAATTAAATAATGTTTTAATTTATTCAATTTAATAAGAGGACTTCAGAGATTTAATTTAAATAAAATGAATTATTTAAATGAACATAAAAAGATGATTAATTAAATTAAATTGATTAATTTAATCAATAGGGGAGAAATACCTAATTAAACAAATAATGATTTATTTAATTAAGGGATGAAAGGTGTTTAATTTAATCAAATACAAATTATTCGATTAAATGACTAGCAAAGGAGATGATTCATGATGAAATGGTGTTAGTAAATTAGGATCCAGGTGCATGTATATTTTACGTGTCTACAGGGGGTATATGAAGGGGGGAGGCAAAATATATATCTCCATCCAGTCATGTCGTAATTGGTAGAGCGTCGAAGCTAGGGTGACACCTAGATAGACGTAAATAGTTGATCCAAGCTCTTCGTCTTTCGTTGGCTGCTCCTGACACATGCTTGTGACAGATTGGTGTTCACGATTTCGGTCCCACGTACCATGTGTATATCAGGGACACCCTTAGAAATCTTGTTAAGCGTAGATAGAGGACCATGTTGGCCATACCTTAACAGTAAAATTAGGCATGTGTTGCTTGAAGTGTTTTTCCGTGAAAGACCAGTACTTGTAAGTTACTTTTGGTCTCTTACTTATTGTTTTCTAGCCTTTCCCATCACTTTTATTGACAAATTTAGGTTCAAAATGGGTATGTGTAGGATCATCATGGAAAAAACAGTCCCTTAAGTGGCAATGAAAATTTAGAAAAATCAAAGTTAGGCAACTTGATGTCAAAATTTGAATAAGTTATCTATATTATTTCAAAAATATGTAAGAATAGAATCTGTAGAAAATTGAATTTAGTTTCTAAAATACTAGATATATTTTTAAAAAAAAAATCTATTTAGTGAAAATTTGAAATTTCAATTCAGTAGTACTTAAATTTTAGGGAAAAAATAAGAAGTAGGTGTCTGTCTGACCACCCTAACCACAATAAAATGATAATTTTTTTTAATAATATTTGGGATATAAATAGAGGACTCATGTCATGATGTGATGCATATATTTTTGTATTTTTTTTCCAAGTAAATAATTAATTATGAATTTTTTATTAAAAAGTTTAAAAAATATAAAAACTCGTATGTCTGACCACATTAACTTGGTCAAAACTTCATGATATTCATATATTTTTTTCAATACTATAGTATGTGAAGCATAGAATGTGACAAATGTTTTGGATTCAAAAAATGTTATACGGTTTGAAAGATATAGAATTTTTACAATCAACCTATCAATCAAGAATTTAGTCGTAATTCAAATAGAAAATGAATAATAATTATTTATTAAATTCAAAATAAAGCATAATTTATATTGGTAGAAAGCTGAGAATCTCCTTTAAAAACCCTTTTCGTTTCATCAATTTAGGGGAAAAAAAAAGTCGTCAACCACATGGGCGAAGTCTAGAAAAAAAGGTAAGTTGTTAAACATGTTTTTTGTGTTGACTTCTTAGGATTGGCATGTCCTAGCCAAATTCCGAAGAAAACCAGAGGCTAATCCCTAGGTAGTAGGTTTTGTGTCAGACATATTGGATATCCGATTTTTTTTTTATATAATTTTAAAAATTTAATATAGTTTTTAACATATGATTTAAAAAACTAAAATTTTCAAATCAGATATCCAATTTGAATCAAATATCCGATTTATTATATATATAATTTTAAAAAATCTAATATATTTTTTAATATATGATTTAAAAAATTACAATAAATAATTTATAGTTTACTTTAATATATCTAGTTGAGAATATACAATATAGTTTATAATTCAATATATAATTTCTAATTTATGATAATCTCTTACGGAATTATGTATAATATATAATATATTATACTATTATGTATAATATTTATATATTATTTATATATTCTAGTTAATTTATAAATATCTATATATATATTAAGTTAATATAAAAAATATTATATAACTAATTGATATTACTAATATATTAAATATTTAAATATTCTATCTTTCCCTCTCTCTCCCTCCCTCCCTCCCTCCCTCTCTCTCTCCTCCTCATCCCCTCTTCCCCTCTTCCCCTCTCCCTTCCCCCCTAATTCTCTCTCCCTCTCTCAGACCCTTCTCTCTCTCTCTCTCTCCTTCCCCTCCTCCCATCTCCCTTCCCCCTCATAATTCTCTCTCCCCTCCTTCCCCTCTCCCTTCTACCTCCAAATTCTCTCTCTCTCTCTCTCTCCTAATTCTCTCTTTCTATCTCTATCCCTTTCCCTCTCTCTTTCCCACTCTTTATCTCTCCCTCTCCCTCTATCTCCCCTTCTTCCCCTCTTCCCCCTCCCTTCCCCCTCCTAATTTTCTCTCTCTCTCTC